>JACEEZ010003782.1:296884-309384 GCA_016584305.1 Chionoecetes opilio
ACACACACACACACACACACACACACACACACACACACACACACACACACACACACTTATCTCGCACAAACATCTCAAGGTTTGCAGAGTAAATGTGAGGTATCAACTTTCCTTGCCTAAATCATGCTCCTCGTCCTTCCTCTCCTTATATCACATTCCCTTTTGGCTCCTATTCTATATTTCTCTCATCTATTTGTTTTTTATCACTTTATTCTTTATCTCTTTGCATTCAGTTTTTGTTTTCCATATTTTCTTTATCATTTTTATAGTTTTTTTTTTTTTATCATTTTATAGGTTTTTTTTTTTTTTTTATAGTTTTTTTTTTTCTTAATCATTTTTATAGTTTTCTTTTTCTTTATCATTTTTAGTTTTTTTTTTCTTTATCATTTTTATAGTAGTTTTTTTTTTCTTTATCATTTTTATAGTTTTTTTTTCTCTATCATTTTTATATTTTTTTTTTTCTTTAGCATTTTTATATGTTTTTTTTTTTTCTTTATCATTTTTAGTTTTTTTTTCCTTTATCATTTTTATAGTTTTTTTTTCTTTATCATTTTTATAGTTTTTTTTTTTTTCTTTATCATTTTTATAGTTATGTTATTGATTTATTGAATTTTTTTCTTTATTTGCCTTAGTTATTACGTCTTCTATCTTTCTATCTTGCTTCTTATGTTATTTCGGTGCAATAATAATTTGTTTTATTGCATGTCAAAAATATCATGTGTATTAACTTATATGATTAATGTTCTCTTATCTATCTGCTATTTTTTTTTTTTCCTCTCTCTCTCTTCTTCCTCTCTCTCTCTCTCTCTCTCTCTCTCTCTCTCTCTCTCTCTCTCTCTCTCTCTCTCTTCTCTCTCTCTCTCTCTCCTCTCTCTCTCTCTCTCTCTCTCTCTCTTTCTGGGTACTTAAGACTACACACAGCGCAACAAGAGGGTAAATATAGCCTGTTATCTCTCTCGCTTCCCATTTAATTCTCTCGCGGTGCTTCACTTGAAGGTTGCCGCCGGAACCTTGTATAATTATCGTAAGTCTTCTGATGCTACTAAGGGCGCCATCACTTGTTGCTTTAAAGAGAATTAAGAGTCTTACCACAGTTTGTCTGTGTTGGTCTCTCTCTCTCTCTCTCTCTCTCTCTCTCTCTCTCTCTCTCTCTCTCTCTCTCTCTCTCTCTAGTGTGTTTCTAATTATTTTTTACTGTCTCATCATTATAATTTTCCTTTTCTCGTCTCATTTGGTTTCCTTTCGTGTATATACGTTTCCGTGTGTGTGTGTGTGTGTGTGTGTGTGTGTGTTTGTGGTGTGTGTGTGTGTGTGTGTGTGTGTGTGTGTTGTGTGTGTGTGTGTGTGTGTGTGTGTGTGTGTGTGTGTGTGTGTGTGACGACGTGACGTGTTTGTATGTTTGTGTGTGTGTGCTTCTTTACACTCTTCATAACTTTACTGGCGCTTGTTCTATTGAGGAAATTTCCCTTATTATTCCAAGCAGCAATAAAGGCAATGATAATAATAATATTAATGATAATAATGATAATGATGATAATAATGATTATACACCTTGTAGATTTATAGGGAGACTAGGATATATAATGATTACAGAGGATTAGAAAAGGATTACTAACCATCACTTTACCTTAAGGCGCCATATAGTTTGTTTACTTGCGTTAATCTAAACACAAGGATGAGGAACAGTACAGAACAGGAAGGGGAGCATGGGAGGGGGGAAACAGTCTTCTCGGGTACACACACACACACACACACACACACACACACACACACACACACACACACACACACACACACACACACACACACACACACACACACACACACACACACACACACACACACACACACACACACACACACACAGCCCTGAGCCGCGTGAGCCACTCGCTTGTGTGTCCCCAGATTAAACGTCCCCCGTGATGATAATTAAATCCAGGTGAGCCCTCATTAACCTGAGCTGACAGGTCTTGATGGCTACAACCCTCTCTCTCGCTCCTCTGACCACGCCCTTCTGCCTCCGGATCATGAGAAAGACTGAAAGGAGAATTAAAGGGCCATCCAGGGCGGTTCCAAATGCCTGTGGTGCCTCTAGACAAGTTTTCCAAGGGCATAATAGATTTCTAGTGTCCGAGCTTTGTGGCAGTCATGGAAATGCCCTTATAGAGGCGATTAAATGAGGCCATAAAGCCGTCCTGTGTCTGCGTTGGAACAGAAGTAGTCGTGTTCGCGATTGGAGCCAAATCACTGTTTAACTTGAAGCCTCGTCGAGCTCGGGATCTAATTAGGCAGGAATGTGACTCGCTTGATTCGATTGATGCAATGACAAGGCTAACATGCAGGTCCTGGAAACAGAAAATAAATAGAATGTTACACACAAAAAATAAACAAAAATAAAAAACAGACCACATTCTATAGCTTTACTTATCCATCAGTTTTTTTAATCGTCTATGCGTGTTGCAAGGCTTCCCCGATGGTTAAATTCGGCAGGATCTTGATGAATGGTCGGCCGCTTCACCATTACTCCCGGCGACAAACTGCCTGCCTTGTTGAGTGCTGTTGCCCCTCGCTTATAATCTGCCCATTTGTTACGCTTACGCTCTCGCCACGGTGTCATTACCTGTTGCAGTCGCCGGCGGGGACTCATAACTCAAGGCAAGTGTGCTCGAGACTCCTAATTGAAGGGTGTTACCTGTGTGACTTGCGGGAACTTGAGCTCGCTGGGTTAAGTTCCGGGGTGTTATTGGAAGGTGAGGAGGGGGAGTGGTTGTGTGTGTGTGCACGTGGATGTGTGTGTGTGGGTGTGGGTGTGTGTGTGTGTGTGTGTGACAGCAGGACACTATATATAGGAGTACCAGGGAGTGTGTTATATGTATGAGTGGCCGATGAGTGTGTTGGGTCGGGAGTGGCCTGCAGAGTGAATGGCATGCAGAGGGTTTCCAGGGAGTGCATGGAAAAGAAAAACTCGTAACATCAGGTGTCGGGAAATGAAATAAAATATACTTTAGTAAATATATAGGAGAGAGGAATGATAAGATATAACATAAGATAAATAAATAAGATATATATAATAAGAAAAAAAATCTGGGGTATATATATAGGCTGAATTCAGTAAAGGGATGCAACTTTTATCAAACACACACAGCCCTGACTTGCCTTCATACTTTCTGTCTTGCTCTATCTGTCTTCTTTTTATCCTTTGTATATCGAAAACAACAGACTTCCCAACAAAATTAATAGGAATGAGATATACTAAACACTTTTTTCCTTAATGATCGAATAGTACTCAGAAGGAAGAAAATAATAGTAGAGTTTATTGAAGAGATTGATTAGGATACTTTATAGAGACAATAGTTAGTTCATTTTTAAGTTGCTAACATCCTTCCTACATTTCTCTAATCCTTCTTTAAAGTTTCCTTCCTGCCTCCGCCCTTATCTCTTCCTCCTTCTCTTCTGTACTCCTCCTCCTCCTCCTCCTCTAATTCCTTGCCACCCTTTCATTACCTACTATTACTCATTCCACTGTTAATATTCCATCAATCATTCCTCTCCTCGTTATTGGAGTTTATACCGTATATGTCTTTCATCTCCTCCTCCTCCTCCTCCTCCTCCTCCTCCTCCTCCTCCTCCTCCTCCTCCTCCTCCTCCTCCTCCTCCCTCCTTCCTCCTCCTCCTCTTCCTCCTTTCCTCTTCCTCCTCCTCCTATTCCTCTTCCTCCTTTTTTCACCTAAATATCTTCTTATTCCTCCTATCTTTGATGTGTAGCTTTGATTTAATTTTTTAATCATATCTGTATTTCATATTTTTCATCATATTAATTTCTCCTTACTTGTGCCTTATTATTTATTTTTTTTTTTTTTTTTCTCTCTCTCTCTCTCTCTCTCTCTCTCTCTCTCTCTCTCTCTCTCTCTCTCTTCTCTCTCTCTCTCTCTCTCTCTCTCTCTCTCTCTCTCTCTCTCTCTCTCTCTCTCTCTCTCTCTCTCTCTCTCTCTCTCCTCCTCTCTCCTCCTCGTTCTTCTTCTCTTCTCTCACACAACACACCACACGCACACATCCTGTTTCCATTTTTCATTTTACTTAATATTTTCCTCCCACGTTCTGTTTTCTCTTCATTTTCCCTGTACCTCCTTAATTTCCTTCTCTTCCTTCTCCCTTTCTTGTGGCTACTCTCCTTGCACACCTTCACACCTTTGATGGCTGAAGTATTAAATGATTACTTTGCTTCTGTTTTTACAGTTGAAGATATAAATGGACTGGCAGAAGTGGGCTGCGATCAAAGTAACTTAATTCCATTGATCAATTGCGAATTCTTTGAGGACACAATAATTAAAGCAATAGATAAACTTAAAGTTTAGACAAAATCCCCCGATTAAAAATTAAACAATTAAACAAATCCCCCGGGCCAGACTGTATTGCAGGGCGAGTTTTAAAGGAAGCGAAGCATCAGATTTGCAAACCTGCGGAATTTGCAAATTCCGGTAAAGTCCCTAGCGATTGGAAACTTGCAAATGTTACTCAAATACAGAAAAAAGGTGATTTGACACAACCGAGCAACTACAGACCGATCAGCCTCACATCCGTAGTCTGTAAATTAATGGAAACAGTAATACGAGACAATGTGGGAAAACTCTTAGAAGAAAATAATCTGATCAAAAACTCCCAGCACGGCTTTCGTAATAAAGGTTCTTGCCTCACAAATCTGCTAGACTTTTTTAATGATGTATACAGCACGTTCGACGAGACGAAAGCAGTAGATGTGATTTATATTGACTTTCAAAAAGCGTTTAACAAAGTCCCCCATAAGCGTTTACTTAAGAAATTAAAGTCTCACGGCATAACTGGAAATATCTTAAATTGGCTTGAAGACTGGCTTTCTGAGAGAAAGCAGAGCGTCGTAATTAACGGAAAAGCATCTAGCTGGCAAGATGTTTTAAGGGGTGTACTGCAGGGATCTGTACTAGGTCCTGTATTTTTCTTAATCTATGTAAACGATATTGACGAAGGCCTCACCTGTAAGATATCAAAGTTTGCGGACGATACTAAATAACGAATAAAGTAATCACAACTGCCGATAAGATGCAATCGCAGTCTGGCCTTGATCGCTTAGTTAGTTGGGCAAAGAAGTGGCAGATGAAATATAATACTGATCAAAGTGTAAGATTTTGTATATAGGAAGTAATAACGATCAAATTAACTACTCAATGGACGGACATGAACTTTTCAATGTTACCGAAGAAAAAAACTTGTGGATTATTATAAGCAACGACCTCAAGCCCAGTTAACATTGTTCAGAAGTTGTTAAGAGGGCTAACAAATTAACTGGTTTCATAGGAAGAACTTTCGAATATAAGTCTGAAAAAGTAATTCTTACATTTTTCAATGCGATCGTGCGTCCTCATCTTGAATATTGCGTTCAGTTCTGGTCACCCTACTATAGACAAGATATAATCAAACTGGAGAGAGTACAAAGAAAAGTTACTAAAATCATTCCGCGCTTGCGAAACAAGCCATACGAAGAGCGATTGAAGGAACTTAACTTGTTCAGTTTGTCAAAACGTAGATTGCGAGGAGACTTAATATAATTGTTTAAAATGTTCCATGGCTTCGATAATGTTAACATAAACGACTATTTGAATATTGATTGGACAAGCACTACTCGTAGTAATGGATACAAGATCATTGGTAAGCGATTTCGGTCACATGAAGCGAAGCACTCTTTCTTTAATAGAGCTGTTAATATATGGAACTCTCTTCCAGCACAAGTAGTTAATAGTAACACGGTTGAGGCGTTTAAGAACAAACTAGATAAATACTTAGCATCAACTGCCCAACTCGATTACTTTGGCCCTACGTAAGCTTTTTTTTTTTGTAGTGTTAGCTTTAGTTTAGAGTCTGTCTGTCCTTCAATCTTTCCTATAAAATTCCATGGCACTTTTTCTATGCTGTATGGTGGGTTTTTTTCTCACTTTTTTTCCTGCCGGCCTCGGCCGGAGGGAGAGGTGGGTGGGGAGGAGCCTTCAACTTTACTATTATTTTACCTCTAACACGTAGAAACTATAGTGGTGGAAAGTAGTCACACAGATAGCCCCGTTTGGCCCAATAGGACTGTTGCTGTCTGTTCTTCCTTTGTATTCCTTTGTATCCTCCCTCTCTTCCTCCTTCACCTTCACCTCCCTCCTCCTTCATCCTCAAGATTATAATGTAGATCTCCGCAATCTGGATCTTCCTCTGATAAGCGTCGGTGTCGATAGATAAGGATAAGTAAGGATAGATAATACGGAAGACTGAGTATGATAAAGGACCAGGTAAGAGATATTGATGATAAAAGATTATTAAAGGAAAATGTAGAGATTTTAAAAGATGAATGATGTAAGAGTGGTGTTTAGGGAAGTGATTCTGAGAAGATAAAAAGCGAAATAAAGTGATTTTGTCCCTAAAATACTGACTTAAGAATTTTTTTTTGTTAAATTAAAATGATGTTGAGTAATGGTATTACCGGGAAGAAATATATCACTTTTTCTTACTAGATTAACTTTGATAGCATAGATTGACTGACGTGTTAAGGAAAGAAGATACCACATGTTCCTTGTTATAATGAAAAGGGGAGGGAGGGAGGGTAAGGAAGGAAGGGAAAGGTACGTTAGAGGAGGAAAAATATGTCAAAATATAAATCCCCCCCACATCCTTTTCCTACCTCACATCCCCACATGCCTCAAACCACCTCCAAAACCCCTCCCCTACACCTCTACCACCCCTTCCCCACCACACCCCTTCCACCCCTTCCCCACCACACCCCATCCACCCCTTCCCCACCACACCATCCACCCTTTCCCCCACACCCTTACCACCCTTCCCCAACACACCTCATCCACCCCCTCCCCAACTGCATCCACCCCTCATCCACATCCTCTTCTCTCAACACACCTCTATCCAAGCACCCTTCTCCTCTTCCGCTCACCATCCCCATCCATTCCTCTCCTCACTCATCCTTCATCCCCTCCTGTTTCATCCTTCTTCCTGAGGGAGTCATCTTATTCCTCCTGATGGGTTGGTCGTTGATGATGGTCGTTCGCTTGTTATCACCCAGTAAACTACTTTCATGTTGTTTATGACCTCATAGGGGGGTATAGGGGGTGATGACGCTCCTATGTCTCAAGGATCTGCCATTAATGGGATGAAGGGGGGCGAGGAGGGGAGGGGGGAGGAAATTGATCTCTGCGGTGGTAGTTATGCTGTTAATTTCTCTATTGAAGGGGGGAGCGAGGGAGGAGGGGCGGATGGGGTGAGTTATTGAAGGAAATTAGTTGAAGGAAGTGATTTATGTTTGGAGGGAAGGAACTTAATGAAGGAAGGAAGGATTGAGGGAAAGATGGTTTAGTAGATAGGATTAAAATATGTTTTGGCTTGGAAAAAAAAAATTATTTAGGTAATTAGATTTTTTTTTTTTTTTTGGGTGGGTGGGTAGGATGAAGTGATGTTAGAATATATAGAAGTAAGTTTGTTATTTTGATGAGGTTGAATTTCGAAGATAATAACGTTAGAGTGACAACTTTATTATTTTTTTCTCTCCCTCTCTCTCTCTCTCTTTCTCTTTCTCTCTCTCTCTCTCCTTTTCTCTCTCTTCTCTCTCTCTCTTCCTTCTCTCTTCCTTCCCTCGTCACACTTTTCTCACCGTCCACTCGCTCCCCTCTCCACCTCTCTCTCTCCCTTGACTTCCATCCTTCTCTCCTCCACTCCTGTCCTCGGGATCACACTTTTACCTCACGCGTACTTCTACGCTTCACACCACTGTAGCCACACCCTCTCTCCCTTGACTGTCAATCACACATCTCACACACTCACACCACCACCACTGTCACCTATCCATCCACACCACAACCCACCACCTCACACGCAGTACTTCTACACCTTCATCCACAGCCCACACTACTGCGACCTTCACGCGCACACACACCACACACACACACACACACACACCACACACACACCACACACACACACACACACACACACACACACACACACACCACACACACACACACACACACACACACACACACACACACAACACACACACACACACACACACACACACACACACACACACACACACACACACACACACACACACACACACACCACACACACACATATACATACATGCACAATTGAGTCAGAGGTAGAATATGCCTTACTATATGATATCCTTATAGATTTTCATATTCCATATTATTTCAATACGTCATGGTGTCTTCTTTACTGAGTAGTTTCGCTTAGACTAGAGGGAGTGGGTGGGGAGGAGCCTTCTATTTTACTGTCCTATTCTTTATTATCCTATGCTCGTTAGGGTAATACATTGAAACAGTTAAGTCAGGACCAGTGGGTGTATTGCTATTTGTAACATCCTTTGTATTCCTTTATTTGCAAACATCTTCATCTATCTCCCTTTATACTATCAAATGACCCTTCCCACACCATTCCTTCCTCTCTACTCTTGCTATATATACTGTATCACGTCCTCACCAAAGTGACTTGTATTGACTTTGGTCCTCACTGCACGTGCCACATCCTCCGTCGGTGCCTCCCTTGTGCTATTTCCATCTGAATCTTCCCTAAATGGCCCTAGTGTTGTAATCTCTCCGCAACACAGCTGTCTCCTCTCTCCATTAAACACTATTGTTGCTGGAGAAGGAGGAGGAGGAGGAGGAGGAGGAGGAGGAGGAGGAGGAGGAGGAGGAGGAGGAAGAGGAAGGAGGAGGAGGAGGAGGAGGTGGCGGTGAAGTAGGTGGAGAAGGGGAGGAAAGAGAAAACTGGAAGATAACTGTAGAGAATGAATGGAGATATATACGTGTAAAAGGCTAATAGAAGTAGAAGAAGTAAGAAAAAAGGTATTGAATGAAGATAATGAGGAATAATCAGATAATATATATGGCATGCGTAATATTAATCAAGGAAAAAAATCATATACTACGTTCATACACGAAAGCCAAAAAAAAAAAAAAAAATGCAAGGACAATTACTAGGCTATAGAAAAGATCATCTCTCGCACCGTCAATTCCTGAAAAAAGAGCGATGAACACCAATAGATAAAAATGGCAGAGGTGGACGATAGAGAGAAAAAAGGAGGTGTAGGAGGAGAGATGGAGAGGTCGCGGGATCACTGAGGGAAAGGGAAGGAGAAGAGGAGGGGAGTGGAGGAGAGTAGAGGTAGTGATTCTTAAGGGAGGGAAGAAGGGAAGGAAGAATGGGGAGCTGATGATGCGGAAAATAGGGGACGTGAGTGAGGAGGAAGAGAGAAGACCTGAGGAGGAGAAGGGAAAGGTGTTCAGAAAGGGAGTTGAGGCTCTTAGGGAGAATTGTTGGTAGTGAAGAGAGAGAGAGAGAGAGAGAGAGAGAGAGAGAGAGAAGAGAGAGAGGAGAGAGAGAGAAGAGAGAGAGAGAGAGAGAGAGAGAGAGAGAGGAGAGAGAGAGAGAGAGAGAGAGAGAGAGAGAGTTAAAATGTTGCTAATCTCTTGGATTTTGAGCATGTGTAAAGTAATTTTCTAAAGAGTTACAAAGCCAATTAATTCTGCTCATAAGACCATATTCTTTTGTCTTCCTCCTCCTCCTCCTCCTCCTCCTCCTCCTCCTCCTCCTCCTCCTCCTATTACTGTTGAATATTTTTTTATTCTGTATACTATGATGGCACACAAATTACATGTTAGTTGTACATAATTAAATGCACAAAGAATTAAGAGCGTGTGACATATGATATTAGTGTGTGTGTGTGTGTGTGTGTGTGTGTGTGTGTGTGTGTGTGTGTGTGTGTGTGTGTGTGTGTGTGTGTGTGTGTGTGTGGTGCGTGCGTGCGTGCGTGCAAGTTGCAGTTACTGAACATATACACTTGCAAGAATTATGGCCAGTGTTAAATCTGTCAGTAGCTTAAGCTGCCCACACCCACCCCAAACGCACACATTATCTTACACACACACACACACACACACACACACACACACACACACACACACACACACACACACACACACACACACACACACACACACACACACACACACACACACACACACACGCACACAGACACACACACACACACATACCACACACACACACACACACACACACACACACACGCACATACACACACACACACACACTAACAATAGGAAGGTGATGAACGCCCGTGACGATGGCAAGGAGGGAGGAAGGGGGAGGGACGGAAGGAAGGAAGGGGAGAGAGAGAGAGAGAGAGAGAGAGAGAGAGAGAGAGAGAGAGAGAGAGAGAGAGAGAGAGAGAGAGAGAGAGAGAGAGAGAGAGAGAGAGAGAGAGAGAGAGAGAGTATGTATGGGGATAAATCAGTCGAGGTATTTTCGCGGTTCTGCAAAATTGCATATAATTTGGGAGGAAATTCCTATGGTTGGATTAAATAATGATAGACGGAGAAGCTCAACAAAAAATGTGTGAAGATTATACTTGGAGTTATCGCAAACCATCTATCCACTCCCCTATTTTTTTTCCCTCTCTCCCTGTCCTTCCATCCCTCATATTTCTCTTCTTCCTCCTCCTTTCCTCATTCCTCTTTTTACGTGCCCCTTCATCCTCCCCCTTTATCGATCACCCTCTCTCTCATTTGTTCCACACATTTTTCTCTCTCCTGTTTTTTCTCTTCCTTCACAGATCATCCATCTCTTCCCCATTCCCACTATCCTTTTCTCCTTGACTTCTTTCCTACCTTCCTTCCTTCCCTCCTTTTTACCTCCTTCCTCTCTTCCCATCATCCTCTATTCTTTAACATTCCTTCACATATTTTTCTAATCTCTCCATTCTTCCTTCCTTTCCTCTTTCTCCTTGACTCCTATCCTACCTTCCTTCCTTCCCTCCCTCCTTTTTATCTCATCCTCTAGCAATACTTCCTCTCTTCCCATCATCCTCTATTCTTAACATTCCTTCCTATTTCTTTTCCTCTCTCTTCCTTCCTACTTCCTTTCGCTTTTCTCCTTGCATCCTGTCCTAGCCTTCCTTCCTTCCTTCCCTCCTTTTTATCTCATTCTCTAGCAATACTTCCTCTCTTCCCATCCTCCTCTATCCTTAACATTCCTTCCTATTTCTTTCCAATCTCTCACTTCTTCCTTCCTTCCTTTTCCCTCCCCTCCCATCTTCCCCTTCCTCAGGTAACACAACCCTCCCTCGACCCTCAACACACCTTACAAGCCTCAAGGTAACCTATTAGCAGGTTGTAATTATTCCCTTCAGAGTAATAATAAAATAATAAAATATTCTTAAGGGTCATGCACGTAACTTCCTCGCACCTGTCGCTTCCACCCTAATTACAGGTGAAATGGGGGCGGGGGTTGGTCGGGGTTCTGGTGGGACAGGTGGGCAGGTAAGGTCATAGAGAGGCTGCGTATTAATGGGGTCATAAGAGGTCAGCAGGAGAGGAGGCTGGGAATTTGTCATTAATGATGTTGATGATGATAACTATTGTATTTTTAATCATCACTATCTCCATCGTCACCTCCGTGGTGTAGTGGCTAGCGCGCTTTGCTACGAATCTGCGGGCCCTGGTTCGAATACAGGCCAGGGCAAGTCGGCGGTCAGCCCAAGCAGCTGTTCATCCTCCCTTTCGGGGTTGATAAATGGATACCTTGGGAAACTTGGGGAAGGTAACTGTGGTAACCCGGATGTCACACTAGCCCAGTATCCCTGGGTAGCGGGTTCCTACCCACCGGTAGGAGGGGGGCGGTAGCAGAGTGGTTAACGTCTCCGAGTGGAGACGTTTATTCGGTTAGTGTGAACACGGTAACCCGAGTTCGATCCCAGATGAGGGCGAATATCCACTTAAAATATTTCTGCAACCGTTGATTGGCCTAAAAACACCCACATGCTGCCCATTAACTTCCATTAACCTTCGATTGCAAGTGCATAGGAGGACAGAGGGGGCCGGCATGAGCCTCCAATTACAGGCGTCACTATTAAAATCCTATCTGCGCCACCACGGGCGAGGCCCAACCATCATAGTCCTCGAGTGAACCTCCAGGGCCTACCATCCCACCCCTGGAGGTCACTGCCTACAGGCGCTATAAGCACATATGTCTATAGGCACATATGTAAAAAAAAGAGAGAGAAAAAACGGGCCCAAAATAAATGCGACAGAGATGAACACCGAGGCCACGCGCAGCATGGCCTCGCAGATGGTACCCCATCTGTACCTTACTATCACTTTTGCTATTATCTTACTCGAACTAGTAGTAGTAATAGTAGTAGTAGTATAGTAGTAGTAGTAATGGTTTCTTTAATCCCTATACATAGGAACACTATACAAAATTATACAGAAATGAAATCACCACCATTACCATTTTCACCCCTATAACCATCTCCTCCACTACCATCACCACCACCACTACCATCACCACCACCACTACCATCACCACCACCACTACCATCACCACCACCACTACCATCACCACCACCACGACCAACAACAACAACAAAATCACAAACA
>JACEEZ010003782.1:311884-315478 GCA_016584305.1 Chionoecetes opilio
GGTGGGGGTTGGGTGGTGGTGTGGTGGTGGTGGTGGGGGTTTTTGGTGGTGGTGGTGGTGGTGGTGGTGGTGGGGGTTGTGGTGGTGGTGGTGTCTCGACATGTCTGTTGTTGTCTTTTTAATTGTTTGTTACCTGGAGCTTCGAGGTTTATAAGGCCTGCTTACCTGAATCCAGTGTTTTTTTCTCTTTTATCCTTCTCATTATGCCATTAGTTTTTTTATTTATCATCATTCACTTGCACTGCCTTTCCAGTATATCATCTTATTTATATTTATGTCTTTTTTTACTTACTCATTTATAATAATATAAGCGAAAGGTGTGTGTGTGTGTGTGTGTGTGTCTGTCTGTCTGTCTGTCTGTCTGTCTGTCTGTCTGTCTGTCTGTCTGTCCGCGATAGGTGCCGCCCCCTGTGGCGGAATCCCATCATGTGTCACATTTTTTTGGAATCAGGTTACCGGGGGAAGGGTTTTAACCTACTTACAGGATGATCCGATCACTTTTTTTCTTCTTTTTTTAGCAGCCTATTAGCGAGAACTGTGAAGAAAAAAAAGTGGGTTGCGAGAATTGAGGAAACCTTGATGTAGGGTGATGGGTAATAGGTGAGTGAATGGGTAATGGGTGTGGGGTGATGGGTGAGTGAATGGGTGATGGGTGAGGGAATAGGTGGGGGTTGATGGGTAATGGGTGTGTGGTGATGGGTAATGGATGAGTGAATGGGTGTGGTGATGGGTAATGGGTGAGTGAATGGGTGGGGGTTGATGGGTAATGGGTGAGTGAATGGGTGGGGGGAATACATACATTTCAGGAAGTTAGAAGGGGCTATCTGAGAGTCTGTGTTTGGTGGGCCGAGGTGGTGGGTAATGGGTCTATCGGGAGAGTTTTGTGTTTGGTGGGCCGAAGGCCCACTAAACACAGGTGGGGGGCCCTAAGCCCACCAATAGCCCTACGCAGAGCTAGCCAAAAATTCCTCCCGGGGGCGGCTTTGCTTTCAGGAAGTTAAAAGGGGGCTATGATGTGAATGGGTTGGCGTTAATACATACATTTCTACATCCATGATTTCAGGAAAGTTAGAAGGGGCTATCTGGAGAGTCTGTGTTTGGTGGGCCGAAGGCCCACCAATAGCCCCCCGCAGGAGCTAGCCAAAAAGGCCGCCCGGAGGGCGGCTTTGCGGCTAGTTTATTATATAGTTCTTGTTCGCTTTCTATTAATTTATATAAGTATTTCTTGTTTTATAGAGCCTCCTTTTCTTTTTTCATTTTGGGGTATTGCTATCTTGATATGTCAGTCAGTCAGTCAGTCAATAAGTTCCTTAATCAGTCAGTCCCTCCCTCCTTCCCCCCATCCCTTAGTCAGTCAGTCAATCTATTCCTCAAATCAGTTCGTGCGTCCTTCAGTCAGTCAGTCAGCCAGTCAGTCAGTTAGTCCCTCAGTCAGTCAGCCCTCCCTCCTTCCCTTAGTCAGTTAGTCAGTCAATCTATTCTTCAACCAGTTCGTGCGTCTCTCAGTCAGTCAGTCAGCCAGTCAAGCCGTCCCTCAGTCAGTCTTAGGCGGGACCCTATAGTCGTGTTTTGGGAAGGCGGCTTTTTAAGAGGGCGGGGCGGAGGGTGAGGCACTGGAAGAGGCCTGTCAGGGCTGATCTATTTCTGTGTCAGG
This sequence comes from Chionoecetes opilio, assembly GCA_016584305.1. Taxonomy (NCBI): domain Eukaryota; kingdom Metazoa; phylum Arthropoda; class Malacostraca; order Decapoda; family Majidae; genus Chionoecetes; species Chionoecetes opilio. The sequence continues at coordinate 313,539 of JACEEZ010003782.1, forward strand.
GTGATGGGGGTGTTCTGGAACGAAGGGAAGGAGAGACCAGTGCCGAAAGGAAAGGGAAGACAGGTTGGGAAGAGGAGGAAGGGGGGGGGGGCAAAGGTATGTGAGTACTTTGTGAGGGAGAGGAAAGGGTTGTCACGTGATGTAGATAGGAGCATGGTTAAAGGGGGATACAGGTGAGGGAGTAATGAGTTTGTGAGGGTGGAAGAGGTGGAGGAAGAGTGTCATGTATGAGGAATGATGGGAAGCAGGTATAAGGTGTGAGGGGATTAGGCAATGAGGTGAAGAGCGACATAGGATAGGATGTGATGTGAGAGGAAAGTTAAATATGAAGTTTGATGAGGGGGAGGAGCATAGGAGATAAGAGAAAGAAGTGTGGGAATTGGAGGATGTTAAATAAATATATACAAAAGGGAAAACAAATATCAGTAGATAATTTAGTCCAAACGAGGCTGTTTGCGGGAACTACAGGAACCACACTACCTAATCTACAAATAAAGAAGTAGAACAAAGGTAAAAACTGTTATGAAAATTCTACTAGAGAATTTATGGAAGAAGAAAATAGACATAGGAAGACGATGAAGGAAGAAAGGATAAAGGAAGAGAGAATAAAGAAAACAAGATGAAGAGCCTGTAGGGAAGAAAAGACAAAATATATGACCACAGACTGACTAATGAACCTGAAGGTCATGTGAACTATGAAAGGGGAACAGGCCATCCTCCTTCAGGCTACTCCCTCCTGCCCTTGCTTCCTCCCTCCCTCTCCCTCGGGTCCGGTGTGCCTCCCGCGGGCCCCGAATGCGTGTGTCCCGGCCGTCCATAACGCGGGTGTGGGTCGTGATGGGTCCTGCGATGGCCACCGATACTGTAATGAGCAGGACCCCGCAACCCTTGGCCTGCTTGGTTACCTTAATTAGTTCTTTTTTGACCTCCTTCCTTCTGCCTATCCTCCTCCTCCTCCTCCTTACTCCTATAACGGTCCTATCTGTCCTTATTTTCCTGCTATCTATCTTTATTTTATATATATTTTGTCTTATTTTACATTAGGAGCTGCTGCATCTTGTTCTTGTTCATGTTCTTCTTGTTATTGTTGTTGTTGTTGTTGTTAGTTGTTAGATTCATTACTATTATAAATTTGTCTCCTTTTCCTCCTCCTCCCCCGCCTTATTTTTCTCCCACACAATCTTGCTTCATTATAATCATCAATCCTTGCACTCCCACTCCATCTTTACCTTAACTGTATTTACTTCTTATTTCTTCCCCACTTAACCTTCATTACTTTTACCATTGTACATGCTAAATTATTTTTTTTCTTCAATATTATTCACGTTGCTTTTGTTGCCTATTCGGAGCGCGCCTTTTGTCCTACCGCCTCTCTCCCTCTTCTTCATATCCTTTACTCTATACCTTTTGTTCCTCCATTTCTTCCTTTAGTCATTCTTTTCGTAGGAGTCTGGGTGGTCAGTGGGATCGGGGAATGAGCACGCGGTTCCTCCTCCTCCTCCTCCTCCTCCTCCTCCTCCTCCTCCTCCTCCTCCTCCTCCTCCTCATTGCGATCTATGGGAGTTTCTCGTTACCTTTCTTTTGTCTCTTCGCCCTCGAGTATACCTTCGTCGCGACTTCTTCAAGATAGCCAGGTGTCGTTGTTGCCTTGTTCTGCCCCGTCCCTTGACCTCATTGTATCAGGGTCGAAGGGGTGATGGATGGGGTGATGTGTGTGGTGCATGGGGGAATGTGACGAGTAAGGGATGAGGCAAGGTCAGGGTGGAAAATGTTAAGGGTGATGCCTGAAGGAATTGGAGGAAAGGGTGAGGGTTAAAGCGGCCAGGTGTGTGTGGGGTAAGGTAAGGTAGGTGTCAGAGATGAAAAAGGGTGATACTTGTAGGTAAAGAGGGGATGAAGGAGAGGAGGGTAGAGTAGCTGTAGAGAGGAGAGGAGTATGG
>JACEEZ010003784.1:0-10518 GCA_016584305.1 Chionoecetes opilio
ATGCTTAATATAGTAATATAGTTCTGCTGGTATTCCCCTATAAAACCATAATTATAAAAGGATTAAAAATAATAAAGAATTCTGAGGAATTTCCACGTATAGGAGAAAACTTTTATTGGAACGCTCCACGTGTGAGGCCCCCAGCATCTTGAAAAGGGTTTTCAGTCAGACATCATTCACGCATTAGTCCTACACGATGAAGGTGTAGCCACTCTCTTGTTTGTACCTAAGTTGTAGTCACGCTCATCCTAATATGTGTGAGCCGTAACTGATCAATGGGTTTTAAGGCGAGGACGAGGTGTTAAACACACCATTACAGTATCGCACCAGAACTGTGAAAAGTTACCGACGGCCTACCACAGTCCCGCATTACGTGCACCACAGCACCAGTCCTGCTGAGCAGCCCCACAGCGCCTACCACCCTCCCTCAATAATCATCAAGCCTTTCATATCATAAAAACCTATCTGCCTGCTGATTATACCTAAGTTAGCGTCTAAATAGGGTACCAGTGCAATTAGGTACTTCTTGGGTTAATAGCAAAGTGAATTCACGTAATTAATAACTATAATTTCAACATAAAAAATAAAAATATAAAATTATATATATATTTAAAATATATATATATATATATTATATATATATATATATATATATATATATATATATATATATATATTAGGGTGCCCCAGGCTTGTATTTGTAGAAAATCAAATAATGATATGAAGTCCAGCACATGCTGCTCTGGTTCCTTGTCAAATGAAAGTGATTCCACAAAGTTTTCGTGAAAATTGGGCAATATTTAATGGTCGCGCAAAACGAACGTTTTGATAGCTCCTCTAAGATTCGACCCATTATCTCCATTCTGATCACTCTATCGTGTTCAGAAGAGCCTAGGTACAGGGAAACGAATGTGAAATATCTGTTATGTTTATTTAGTTATTTATTCATACTCCAACACCTTCTTCTTGAGTTCCGCCTTCGTTTTTTTAGGGACAGCTTTCGTGTGGAGGCGGGCAAACTTCAAGAGGATATTAGCGTACTGATTATATATTTATGTGTTAATCTATATTAAGACAGGATAACCGAGTGTCTGAGTTTTCGCCTAGGGGATGCCAAAGTGCTGACACATTTTGATGGGGTTATTTTTGACGAAGTATCACCCATGGCCCATAAGAATGACGTGGACAGTCACCCGGTGTCTTGATGCAACACGTAGACACACCTCGCCCCTGGCTCCGGACTGCACGCACAAGTTGTGTGTGTGTGTCATCTCAGCCCTCTGCCCGAGGATGATGACGTGGATAGCCTGATCTTGGGAACCACGACGTAAACACCTTCACTCAACGGCTCACCGGAACAACAGCTTCCGGGCAGCTTTCCTCATATGCGGCAGACGCGAGACGGAACAGAGATAACGAGGAGACGCGTTACAGGGCGCTCCTACTCACGACACCTTTCAGAGTGTCTGTTTGTACTCCACACCCAGGAGGTGTGAGAGTACCTTGTCACGAAACTAACTGTTCTGGCTCTGTCTATTAGACACTAGTTGCTTTGGGCCGTTACTTACGAACAGCGTGACATTATTAATGCATAAACCTCACAAGTGTACATATATATATACAATATATATATTTTGTAGTATCTGTTTTACTCGAATCCTTTGGCACTAAGAATACTTATAAATTACGTAAGAACCGCTCGACCACGTTAAGCCCATACATACCACTTTATTTGACGTGTACCTCTGGGCAACGAAGACTGGTCATTACCAGCCCGTCAAGAGAGCATCATCCGGCAATCACCCCTTTACAGGTTAGTCAACCAGTATCAACATGGAGTGAACCCGTTATCCGTAAAATAACCATACTAAGAAGGGTAACAAAATTGGTGAAATAGCGGTGGAATGAGATAACATTACATCACGCAGAGTGTTGCGTTACAAGACAAAATGGTAATGTCGTAACATAAAAAAAAAACAACGGTGGTATATACAAAAATCAATTGTAATATAATTTACGTGCCTTAAGTGAATAACGGACGAGTACATACTAATTAATACACGTGAAAAGGTGGAATATACCAGAGCAAGTGAACAAGTAAACAAAGGAAGCTTGGGAGAGAGACAAGCGAGGGGGATAAGGGAGTGAGAAGATTGCTCATCATGCTGTGTCAAAACTTGACCTCGCAGAAGCGAGTCAGCACTTCCTCACTGCTCACTATGTAGTTCCATCCCCAAAAATTATGTATGTAGACAGGAGGACAAGATTCTCTTGCATTAATTGCTCTGGGACTACAGATTTTTTCAAGAGGACAAGAACGAGGACGAGGACGCGTGGAATAGGGGTTTTATCAAGAGGACGAGGACAAGACGTACACGTTTTTAAATCATGGCCCCAGACGGGAGTACAGATTTAAATTTTATAATGAGACAAGACGAGAGGTACAACTAGCCGATTTTTTAAATTTTCCCAATATTTCCAATTCAGCAAACTCCTTGTCAACACCCCAGCCAGCCCCACAGTCAGCAGCCAGCACCAGCCACCAGCCTCACAGCCAGCAGCCAGCAGCCAGCCAGCCACTCAGCCTTACAGCCGCCAGCCACCCAGCCTGTCAAAGTCAAGCATTCTTCAAATCTGTACCAACGACCTGAGAAACCCCCTTCTGATTCAGCAGTACGGAAGGACTTGCCTGGGGCTGACTCTAACCAAAATGTTAGTGAGTATACAACATCTAGCTGACCTTACAAGAGACATACTTAAAAAACGCCACTCGTTTACATAAATAACACTTAGTGGTGAGATATTTATTTTCACATTTTTTTTTTGCTTAAATAGCCATGTGAAAGAATTTCAAGTAATTAATTTGTTAGTTATTTTTCTATAGATGTTTTAAATATGCTTACCGCTAATATTTCATAATTTTGGAAATTCTTAATAATTTGTTAGCTTCCCTTATATGTAATACTAGCCGCATATATATTCAATTCTCCTTCTTGAATTGCCTTAAAAGCCAGGAGATGGGAGATATTAGTTAACTTAATTAAAGTTTTACTTATGAATTTATTGACTCCTAAACAAAAGTTAGAATGTGAGTGAATTATTTGCTAGTATGTATAAGTATAGCAGATGTACTCCTAGTCTCTGAGGAAGCAGGAAATGACAGTACAGGGAAGTTAACCTTTTGTTTGAGGAATTAACTCTTGAATTGAGGGATAACTGTAATCACCTCCAAATACCTCCGTTTGTAACATAAAATAACCTTACTGCACCTCAGAGTATCTCCTCTACTAACTCAAAGTCTAATTCTAACGCATCCGTTACAGGTAGTATTTTTTTGCCCCTGCCGAAGACTCTTCCTCAGGCCACTAGTGCTATTACGCCAAGTTTATCTGCCAGGAAATATTTTTGTCTATGTAAGGATATTACAACACAAAAAATATTAATTTAGCAGCTCTTATCACTTTTTAGAGAATGATTAAATAAATACATTACTCTCTGATATGCAATGAAATAACATACATGCATATCTAAACGTGAAAATTTATGTTACAGACCCTGAGTCTATATTTTTATTAGCTGAGAAGCTGTACTCCGTAAATAATAGGTTCATAGCAGCTCTTATCACTTCTTAGAGATTGATTAAATAAATACATTACTCTCTGAAATGCAATGAAATAACATACATGCATATCTTAACGTGAAAATGTATATTACAGACCCGGAGTCTATATTTTTATTAGCTGAGAAGCTGTACTCCGTAAATAATAGGTTCATATATAACGAAATAATATAAATAAATAAAATTAATAAACTCTTAAAAGCAGCAAATGCCAATGTCAAGGGAAGTTACTGTCATTTTTTTTTTCTCGTTCCCAGCACAACATTTTTGATTGAGTTATAATACTATTTGAGCTGTAATCAGTTCCTATCACTTTGAGGTAGTATGCAAATAATACATATGCATATCTTAATGTTGTGATAATTTTTAGTACCGACCCGGAGTAAGATTTTATTAGCATTACAAGCCGTATCTACTCCTTAAGTTTGAAGAAGCAGGTCTTAAAATATAAATAATAAATAAATACTGCCAGTGCTATTACTCACGTTCTCAAGGCCCTGCTGTGTTTTATCCTCACTCCACACTTCGTGTTATTAAGTGACTACGCGGTAGAGTTTTGGCAAACGCACTTTTTAATATTTGCAGGGATATTAACACATTACTAACAGACTTTGAGTTCATTTTTATTCTAATAACTCATGTTTAGATTCTATTGTAAAGTATTTTACCAGTTTATTGATGACCTTAAGTGCACTGTCCTTATATCATTACTCCTGTTATACCAAACATTTCTCTTTGCTATGTTGTCATGTAAACCCTCACCTTGTATAGGTATTTGTAAGGATTGGCAACACTAAGAATCGGTATAGATACACAACGATGTAACACCAGTTAGGTGTACATGTCTTTATACAATGCGAGGACGCATTGTTATAAGGGGAAAGCGATATTAGCGTACTGATTATATATTTTTTGTGTTAATCTATACTAAGACAGGATGTCCGAGGGGTCTGAGTGTCGCCTAGCGGATGCTGAGTGCTGACACCTTTTGATGAGGTTATGTTGACGAAGTATCACGCCATGGCCCATAAGAATGACGTGGACAGTCAACCCGGTGTCTTGATGCAACACGTAGACACACCTCGCCCCTGGCTCCGGACTGCACGCACAAGTTGTGTGTGTGTGTCACCTCAGCGCTCTGCCCAAGGATGATGACGTGGATAGCCTGATCTTGGGAACCGCGACGTAAACACCTTCACTCAACGGCTCACCGGAACAACAGCTTCCGGGCAGCTTTCCTCATATGCGGCAGACGCGAGACGGAACAGAGATAACGAGGAGACGCGTTACAGGGCGCTCCTACTCACGACACCTTTCAGAGTGTCTGTTTGTACTCCACACCCAGGAGGTGTGAGAGTGTAACTAAGGTGGTTTTGTCACTCCGGGGTCACCATTTGTAACTAAGGTGAAGTGTTCATAGCTTTGGTTTAACTGGAATGAAGGATACTCATTTGACCAGTTATGGTAATTATCAGGTGTTTGCATTGTTATCAGCTTATCAATATATTCAATTATGTACAACGTAAAAACAGACTATACACCAGGAAGTATCCTTGTGTAACTCGCATGTCTTGGGGGAGTGTTTGCAAACACCTGTGAAAACAATTATTTATGAGAAATGAAATTTGTTATATCACTCCAGAAATTTGTGAAAAAAAATTAACCTGAACTGGACCAATGAGTATCCTTCATTCCCGTTTAAACCAAAGCTATGAACACTTCACCTTAGTTACAAGAGTACCTTGTCACGAAACTAACTGTTCTGGCTCTGTCTATTAGACACTAGTTTCATTGGCCGCTACTTAACGAAAAGCGGACATTTTAATGTATAAACCTTACAATTACATATAATACAATTTATTTTTGCTGTATATTATCTTACTCAACTTTGGCACTAAGAATATTATAAATTACTAAGACCCCTTCGACCACGTTAAGCCATACATACCAATTTATTGACGTGTACTTTTGGGGAACGAAGCCCAATTACACCCGTAAGAAGCCATCATCGGGAAACCCTTACAGGTTATCAACCAGTACAACATGGATGAACCCGTTTCCGAAAATAACCTACTAAGAAGGGTAACAAGGACGGGTTGCCGGCTCCTTCGTCGTGTTGCGAGGAACCGTTAATGAGGGCTATCCTCGTTCTGCGAGTCGTTCTTGACTCAGGACACCAGCCCGCTTTCTTCGCACACTTTTAAGACGAATCCCTGTTACATGTTTAAGGATTCAGCTCAAGGAAGGTCGGTTTGCTGGCCTCCTAGTAGACTTTTCAAGACCTCCGACCGCACTGAGCAAAGGCGGAAAGCGGCCTGGTGAATTTTGATTGGCGTCTTCGACTCGGGGCCCGTGATTCTTGGGGTCGTCGAAGGACCTTTCATCCCCTCTACCATCTCCGCCTTCCTCCCCGGTGATGCGGCCCATCAAAGATGCCGTCCGATAAAGTTCTCGGAAAGTACCAGAGATGTCGCCGATGGACGTTCCGCGACTGACGAAAACCCCTCTCGCAGACCCTTTTCACGTCAGTGATGAATCCAGTCTTCTTGCTCGTAGGACGGAATCATTGCTCATTCCATATTTCGCGTAGACCAGGCCCAAAAGAACCCCATCGACGGATCCCCCCCCAAAATCCCGCCTGCTCTCTCCAGCTGGTCATGGAAAGCATGATCTTCACGCGTAGATGGCCTTGGCCATCCATTTGGCCTGTGGTAAGCACCAGAGCAGGAAGGATGTAGGGCTCCCCCTCCGGCTAGGCCACGCTAGCCTTGACTCTTTGTATCTTCGCGTGGATTTTTTCCCACATCAGCAGACGTTTCAAGTGACCAGCACTAAAGGCGGTGAGCTTCTTCGTCGGATGAAGAGCGGTGGTGTCACGGCTTGGTTGGGGCTTGGGGTCAACGATGGGCCCCAACATTCGGACCTCTGAAAAGGGGGCGTTTTGTTAGGGCCAGATATGGACCCATGCAAGCCTCGAAACTCCTTCAAAAAAACTTCCAGGAATTTGGTGACGGCATCCCCAAACCACACCAGGGATTTTCCCCATGCACTTCAATCCTTACACCTCCTTGAACCATCCCCGTGTTGGCCGTGTCGTGTCGAATGCCTTTTCCAATGATGTTGTCCCCAAAGCTGCTTTCCCGCCCCAGTTTAAAGACGGTTTTCCGAAACAGCTTGTCCCTCCCGTCTGCAGAAAAAAACCCAGAAGTTCCTCTGTACCTCCCCGGGCACAAGACGCCACCCCCTCCTCCTGACCCTTCCTCCGCTAACTGGGTAACAACTTATCGTCCCAAAGCAGGGCCAAAAGGGGCTTCGGCTTGAAGGAGGAAAAAATGGGAATCTCTTCGCGTTCTTTGACTCGGCCCGGTGAATCGTCGAACGGGACACAGGTTGTTCGATGTCGTGGCCCGAGGCTCTTTTCAGCAGCGGCCCCTAGGAGGATGTCGCGCACGGGTGGCAAGATTGTCGCTCTCCCAAATCAAGGGGCCGCTCTTGGTGAGCTTTTTTTCCTTAGGGGGTCGACGGCGTGGACTTTAGCTGGGGGTCGACCCCTTTTAAATCGTCGTCCTCGTTTCTTCGTTGGCGATGAGGATGTAGTTAGACTCCAAGTCCAAAACCACGTCACTATCAGAGTGGGGTACGAAACACCCCCGGGCCTTCTTCTTCATCTTTTCCACCTTTTCTCTTCGTCGCTTCTCCTCAGTCCTCGCTTCACTTCTGTCCACGCCAGCCATCGAGCAGCTCTGCCGTCCCCCCTCTGAGCCCCCAAGAACGCCTTGGGCTTCCTGGGGACTTCGCTTTTTTGCTTGGAATGCGCGATGTCGAACATGTCTTCGGGCTGCTCTGAAGATGCATCTCTTTATTTCTTTCCCTCTCTGTCTCCGTGACTTGGACTTTGCCCAAGGGCCGTACTCCTCGTACAGTTTTAGGATCTTCTTCCCTTTACCACGACACATCCGACGTCGGAATGTTCGCCGTCGCCAACTTCCAAGACCTTTTCAGCGGTAAACTGCGCAGCAAAAAAACCCCTTCTGGATCTTTTGGGGGAACAAAACACCCGAGAACCCCGCCTCTCGACGGGAAACGATTCCCCCGGGGAAAGACGAGTTGGGACTTCTCCATAGCCAAAACGTCCTAGATCGTCTTTCACACGCCTCAGTTAGACCCGGGGAAAACAAAAAAGACCAAAAAACAGTTTTTTTATTTTACTCGATAAATACAACTAGGCATTCTACATTTTTTTATAGTGATGGAAAAACAAAAGGGGTAGTGCAGGCCACCCTTAAAACGACTAAATACACATAAATAGTTGTAATTAGTGTGTGAGAAAAAACCGACATAAAGGACACCACACGCACAACTCCCCACTCTCTGACGCCCAGCGAAAAAAGAAAGAAATGCGGACATAAAAAACGAGAGAGAAACTGAAATTTTCCTGTATAACTTGTCACGACAGGGAAAAAAAGGGGCAAAATGTGCTGGAGTGTGCCCATACTTTCGTTTTTTGGACAAAACCCAATATATATATTATATATAATATATATATATATATTAAAATTTTATATTTTATTATATATATATATATATAATTCAGTAATCAATATCGTATTTTGGGGGGGGTTGGGGAAAAGTGTGCTGCGGAACAATCAGGTTTCCGCCGGAAAGGGCCCGTCTCCGCCATTTCATTAGAGTGACCAGGGGGGCGCCCCACCTGCTGGGGGGCTGCGGGCCAACACCGCAGTGGGGGGAGCGGGACGCTCCGGGGTGTATGCGACGGGCGATTCGACATGAATGGCGGACGGGCCTCGATGATCCCTGACAGACACTCGGGTTCACCGGGACGGGGGTTACATTTCCCCATTATTCTTGCACAGTTTGTCGCGAAAAATGATCAAAACATACGATCATCTAAAAATACAAGGTCGCTAAAACTTTACTTACCTTTCTTCGGGCCTTGGCGGCCCGGGGGAGGGTGGGGGGGGGGGGGGGGGGTGGGGGGGGGTGGGGGGGGGGGGGGGGTGGGGGGGTGGGGGGGGGGGGGGGGGGGGGGGGGGGGGTGGGGGGTTGGGGGGGGGGGTGGGGGGGGGGGGGGGGGCCCCCCTTTTGGGGAAAAAAAAAAGGGTTAAAAAAAAGGGTGTTTTTTTTTGAGGCACTTAGGCTGAAGTCTGGGGGAGTGGTGGTGGTGGTGGGGGTGTGGCAGGCGATGTGGGGGTTTGGTGGGGGTGGTGGTGGGGGAGGGGGTGTGGTGGCGGTGGGGGTGGGGGGGGCACTGGCTGGGGAAATATTTGGGGCTCACAAGGTTTAGGCACTCGTGCTCTGTGTTTAAATCCCGCACCAGACTGATGAAAATACAATCCCCTTGTGACCGGGGGGGCGGCTGTCTGCTGCACTGTGCTGAAAGGGAAAAGAAAGTATTGATTATACAACGATTTTAAAACCCATATATCACTTTTTTACTATCAAACTACATTTTTGGTTTCCCTGATGGTTGTGGTTTGGGTGGTAATGGGATAGACACACTGAACTCTGGAATTATGTTTTTAACTAATTATTTGAACCTCTTAGATTGCACACGAAACAAATTTCAGGAAAAAAATTTTAAAAGTATGACATTTAATAATGAAAAATAAAAAGATAAATTAATACTAAAAAGATATGGCGTCATACATTATATGTTCCTTATCCCTAACTCATAAAATAAGAAATAAAAGATTAATACGTGTGGGCTATATTAACTTTAAAAACTATGTAAAAATATTATTACCATACGATTCCCTTAAAGGTTATTTAATTATTAAAACATTAATTAAGTAGCCTTTGTTGTCCTACAATGAAAATGTATCCCCTATATAATGTGATAAAAATTTTCCGCAACGAAAATTTAAAATTTCCCCGTCACCTTCCGTCACTTAAAAAAAACACACACACGCACAAACCCCCCACCAAAACCCCACACACACACACGCACACACACACACCATCACCACACACCACACACCACACACGCCACCACAGACACACACAATAACTACATCATATCTCTCTTTTTTATGTAGATTACGACTCGTAAAATTTTTCATGTCTTGAAAAAAAAAAATGTCAGCAGTCAAAATTTAGGTTCCTTACGACGCTGACCAACATTTCTGAGAGAGGAGAGAGAGAGAGAGAGAGAGAAGAGAGAGAGAGAGAGAGAGAGAGAAGAGAAGAGAGAGAAGAGAGAGAGAGAGAGAAGAGAGAGAGAGAGGAGAGAAGAGAGGGGAGAGAAGAGAGGAGAGGGGAGAGAGGAGAACAGAGCGAGACAGAGCAGAGACAGAGACAGAGAAGAAAAAAAAAAAAGAAAAAAAAAGCGTTAAAAAATGACGAACAAGTAATTACCAAACCTAGAAGCAGCGAGAGAAAAAAAAAACAAGAAAGAAAAGAAAGGGGGTGACACCAGGTCGATGAAACCCAAAAAAAAACAAAAAGACAGACAGACAAAAAAACGCAAACGGATTAGTATGCAAATCCAACAAAAAAAAAACGCGAAACAAATTTATAATATTTGCATTTTTTTGGAAATTCTTCAGCAACAAAACCGAAAACAACACCACACCAACACACACACAACACACCCACACCAAAACACACCCCCACACACACACACAAAACACACAACAACACACAACCCCCAACAACACACACACCCCAAAACACGCACACACACCACACACACACACACACACACACACACACACACAACACTAATACCACACACACGCACCACAAAAACACACACACAGGAGAACGACCAAAACAAAAAAAAGAAAAAAATAAAAAGTTAAAAAGAAGAAAAGTCTGACGGACACAGAATAACATGACAAAGAGGAAGCAAAGGACAGAAACCTCCCCCCACCCCCCCC
>JACEEZ010003785.1:5000-25000 GCA_016584305.1 Chionoecetes opilio
ACGTAGCAGTCTGTCTTTTACATCTTATGGATCTGACAAAAACCTGTAAGGGCCTCTTTAGCTATACAATTCAATATAACACGGTTGTGAGGACTACCTAGCAAGTCATTATAGGTGAGTCTTTTCTCTATCCCAAAAACTATGAATACAGGGATTGTACTTGTGACTCGCAAACGCTACTATTTATGGCTAGCTGCTACATGTGGTAACCAATCTTCCCAATTTTCTAGTAAGCCACTGAAACCTGACGCAAATTTTTAGGATTGTCCTATTGCTGCGCCCCACAAGGACGTTACTGGCGGGTTGAAATGTTGCTACAAAGGTTCGGACTTATGTTAAACATTGTGAAAATTTCACTCAGAAAGTGCGTGCGGAGACTCCGCCCCGTTGTCACTTAATAATACTCGAGGTGGCGAGTAGGGACAAAATAGATTGGCTATGAGGGCGTGAGATTCCGCACGGAGTTTATCCCTTAATGGGCCATTGCAACGTACATAGACAAGTGTCTACCCATTACTAAGAGGTACTGGGAACCCTGAGGGCTAGGGGAAAGCTGAAGTAGGTCATTGCAACTACGTTCCCATGGTGTCGTTCCGGGGAGGATATTCTAAAATCGTGCTGGCTTAGTGCACCGTCCCTTTGTGCTGAGCTCATTTCACACACTTTTGCTCCATCGAGTCATATGTCTCACGCCATGGTCAGCCAAAAATAACTTCTACGGGCCGCAGTAAGGGGTTCGCTCCTTCCCTGGATGACCGGCAATAACCGCATCTGAATACTTTAATACCACAGGTACATAGGACTCAGGTATCACAGAGTTGCCACAGGAGCTGCTTTTCGAGGCCAATATTACAAAGCAATCCGTTCTAAGGACAAACAGAATTGTGGGGAAAGGAAGGGTTAATTGTGGTAAATTTGAATTCATCACTTATTCCCAGAGCATATAGACCTGTTCCACCGTCAATGTTGACGCTGGGCATTGGCTAATTTCATGAATGCTAAATTTGTAAAACAGGGGGGTTTCTCCCACGGATACTAGGGACATCCTAGACAAGGAGTCAGCCACACATTGGCTCGACTGGCACGTATTCAAACGTTGGATTAAACTCTTGGTAATGTTAGGTACCAGCGCGCGAAGTCTACCGGTAAGGTTTCTTCCCTTAAATAGTTCGGTGAGGAATGCGTGATCTGTAAATATAGTTATATCATAAATCAAAGATAATATCCCTAGAATGTTTGAGAGACAGACAACAGCGAACGTACTCCTGATGAGTGACAGAGTATTTGACCTCGGCAGGATTTAAAGTTCTACTTGCATTTATGCAACAGCGCGATTTTTACGGCTTGCGTCAGGTTGCATTAAAACGCTCCAAGCCCAGGGCGACGCATCCGAATACATGATGAAAGGAGCTTTATAATCTGAAAACACCCAAGACGGTGCGTTGAGTTAGGGAAATTCCAAGTCATGAAAACTTTATCTGTGCAGCATTCCAATGAAACGGTATAGCTTTCTTAACAATATGTCAGAGGGCGGATGCCATGGCGGCAAACAATGTTAATGAATCAACGATAATCGCCACACAATCCGATGAAAGACACGAAACATTGTCGACACTCTGCGTGCGGGAAGTTTTGAATTGCTGTAATTCTATCATCATGGTGGAGTTCTCGTCCTCATCGACGATGTTCCTAAGAAGGATATTTTAGCTTGCAGAAACTCACACCTAGTGATTTAGCTTTTGACTGCTATTTAAACTTAAGGAGTACAGCTCTAAAAGTGTTAAATGAGACTCGAATCCTTACTACAAATGATCAACAATCATAAGATATGCATATATATTGTTCTCGCATATCAGCAACAAGGTATTTATAATTCTTTGAAAAAGTGATAGGGGTTGATTTAAGCCCCAAAGGCATTTCTAAGCCACTCAAATGTCCGCTGGGGAGTGGTGAACCCCCCTGAAAGCAGTTACTTTCAAGACACGGCGCCCATCGGGTACTTGCCAGTAACGCTTAGAAGAATAAAGGCTACTGAAAAGTGTTTAACTGGTCCTAGAGCCATAACAAGTTCACTTAAAAACAGGGAGAGGATACCCTAATCGTCCTCAGTATTCATTTACCGCCTTAAAATCAATTACAGGTCGTAACTTCAGTCCTTTTAGTGAACGAGAAATAAGGGCGAGTTCCACGAGTGATCGTGGAATTTCTTATTACACCCGTCAAATGTCTTTTATTTGTTCATCGAATATTGCCTCTGACTGTGAGGAGTCGATAGGACTGGAATATAGAACCAGGCTGGGTACCAGATTAATTTAATGTGATGTGTTGTCGGTCAGTAACGCCTAGACATCTCCTGGCCATGCAAAACATCACGGTATTGTGTAAAAGTCCTAACAAGTGAAGGCTTCTAATTCAGGATAGTACACTACAGTGACGAGGGAATCAAGGTTTGTACAGGAGCCGGGCTTTGTTTTTTAGTGTATTATTGTATATGAAGAAACAAGTAGCTGGGCGTTCCAAGGTTAATGCTACAAACGACGCGTTCATAAGCTAATGCTTTACTAAGAGGACCCCTTGTTTTAATTTGATGGACGTCTGTCGGTATTGACCACCCAGGCGACAGTCTGTGTCCCTCACGAACCGTGACTCAGAGTTGATCCCACAAAACTCGTCTTTATTTGACTTGGTCAGGGCCTTCAAAGCAGATGCACACCCTACGGTAAGCTTTGGGGACTGACACGGGAATGTGCATGGCCACCGGTGGGGTATCTCGTGGTCCCCTAATTACGTGGCATTAACAACTTTTCAATTCTCCCTATTCTTTTGGGTAGAATTACATTCTAAGGGGCAGGTACGGCCTGGTTTGCGGCTGGTTAAAGTACCTAGATTTACTTTCGATTAGTCCACACTTGGAAGTCCAGGCGCCACATGGGGTGATTCATCGGCTGGAAAGCCTTTTCCTTGAAATTTGATCAATTGATGGTCAGGAGATGAATCACCATACGATTGGATTGAGCGATTTCAACCCTAACAACCCATCCGTGGGCAAGGAGAAGTTGCAAGCTTACATAAAAATCCAAACGCATAATAGAATGTTGCCCGTTTCTAAGCTGATGGGTAGGCGAACAATACCTAAAATTTCGAGAGGCTCGTAGTAAACCCATTAAATTTAGGTCATTGAACGAAGACATTGACTCCGCGCGAGCACGTTTTAGTGCAAGTTAGGCCATTCTGACAGCACATATACGGAGGCGCAGTATCCACTGCAAAAGCTGCCTTTAACCGTCCCATTTTGTTGACAAAAGCCATTGTGTTGATTTGACTGCAAAAGCGGATATAAGGATGATATATCTCACCATCATCCGATACACTGCAGTATTTTTTCCTTATGATTTTTTCGTCCTAAGTCAGTCAGCAGTCATTCTTGTTTTTTAGACCACGTCTCGGGAAAAGTTGTCTTCATTTGACAGCGTAAGCCAGTCATCAGTGGAAATGGGTGGTGCTTTCAGGATGAGCAATGTGATTGTTCCGTCGCGCACGAGGGGCAGGGGATTAGGGTTGTATAGTTTTGTGTTTTAGGTCGCATATGCCTTCGCAAGGAGGTGTCTCATTCTTGTAATAATGTTTATGGGAAACTGAGCATTTACAGGACCACTGGCGTCACGATAATTGTTCGTTCTCCTTGGCTTTACGACTGATCCTTGCACGATAAAACATCTACTAGTGGTGTGGTCCTTCACGCGGCAGTATGTGCAAGTGAAGGTCGGTTTCCTGACGTTTGTCACGGCCGCATAGGATGAGTCAGTAGCCACTTAATCAATTGTGGTTAACGTCATAGCGGACATTAGAGGCTGACTACGCCACACACATCCTCTCCTACACTTTTTCAGTTTTAATTTAAGAACAAAATCGTGGAGTTCTTCATTGTGTGTGTAGCTTAATGCTAAACGCTCTTCGACATTTCCCCTTCAGCAAATCATGTACACAAAAAACTCTAGAAACGTCATCATCGGTAATTGCATGGTGTCTCCGGAGTCCAAAACCCCCCCATTCATTGTCTTAAGTACCTTAACGAATCAGCAGATATTCTGTTTGCGTCTACCGACCTCAAAAGATCCTTTGAGGCAGCGCCGCTACTGCAATAGTTCTACCGCTAAATTAACACCTGACCAAGCTGTGTTTTCATTTTCCCCAAAATGTTTCCAAAGAGTTGACCGAAAAGCAGATAATTTTGCTTCTGCTTGTTGTGGAGTGGTAAAAGCGTGCGTGCATTACATGTGGAAGCTTGTGAGTCAGCCTGTAGGCATGTGAACGGCCATGCAAGATATTTGAGACCTTCACTCAAATACAAGGAGTTTTTTCATTAAATCTTCACAAAGACTAATATATTCCCTGGCAGTATAGCAGGGAAATAGATCAGTACCGAAAATTCGGAATAGCTGCAATTGTGGGCAATATTTAATAGCTCAGCGGCCTGAGGAAAGAGGTTGGGCAGGGGTGCAGAAGGACTGAACCGGGAGGGTTAGTGGATACATTGTGTTAGTAGTCCAAGTTAGTTGAGTAAGTGACTGAGGTAGCTCAGGAGAGACTCGTGCGTGGTGATCTCCACTTCTAATTACGGAATATCTTCCTCTGGTAAAGTTTAACTAATTCTTCCCTCCACTCTCAATATTTGCTGCGTTCAGAACTAGAATCCCGTCTTACAACGTCTAAGAGATTTTTCGGTGAGTAATCACGCTCTTTTTTACTTAGTCTGATTTGTTTTGGTCCATTAATTATATGGAAAATTTAATGAAGATAAAGTGCTAGTACACATCGCTTGTGCTTTAAGGCAATAAAAAAAAAGATGCATGTACATATGATGAGTTGAATAAGAAGCGAACATGTATAGTGAAGTACTATAAATTATTAACAGGCAAAGAAAAAAATACAACTCAGAAATAAACTGATAAATATATTACACAAAAAGTAACTCCATTTACCATTATCTACTGTGTAAAACAAGTGCGTACTGAATATATTATATATATATTATGATATATATATATATTAATTCTATATATATATATACTATATATATATATAGATATATATATATATATATATATTATATATATATATCTATATATATATATATATATATATTATACATAAGATATATAATTAATATACTATATATATATATATATCTATATATATATATATATATATAAATATATATATATATCTTTATATGTAAAAAATGTCAGCTAAGGGTGTTGTACTTCACTTGTATAATGCATTGTCAGCACGGCAGTTATTTTGTCCGTGTCAGCTGAAAGCTCCTCCAAGAGATTGCAATGCAGAAGCCAGAATCAGCCAAGAGTGGGGGAAGAGGTGTCGGCTGGGGGTATGTGAGACCTCGTACGAACTCGGGGCCTTTCCGTACACCACGATAAACAGCTCCCGCCTGTGTTCTCTTGATAACCTCTGCTTCCCCGCGTCCTCGTCCTTGTCTCGCTTTCTCTTTGCTGAATCTCTGAGTCAATGTAGGCTAGATTCTCTATACTGAGAGTCATTAATTGATAAACTCGTTTGTTGTTGTTGTTTGAGTAATGATATGAAACTAGATATTCAAAGAGGAGATGCTGAATCGGATAAAAATCACGAAGGCAGGGCTTGTCGACCACAGCTTTAAAAAAAATTGTCTCCTCTGTCACTCGTCTACGTTCCCAGACTAAATGTGTCCACAATTTCTTTTCCTAATCGGCTCAACTCACGTGTATAATTGTTCAGATTTTACGGTAATGTAATACTAATGTTGTTCGGTTGATCCCAAGAGGTTACCATATGTAAGCCTTTAAGTAACTGTCTATGTTACGGGTAACGGGTAGCACACGCTTATGTAGTATCCAACGTGCCAGCATTTATGTATACCCTATCTGCTATTTGGATTACAGGTAACGGGGGTCAACCCGAGTAACAATACTTACAAGTGTTGGTTGACACTGTAGGGGATGATTGCCTCAGAAGGTTAGATGTAGGGTAGAGTTTTTACCGTCCTAGCTAGAACACTTCATATGGTAGTTTAATAAAGTGGTCGACGGTGCTTATATGCTTTGTTAATATAAAAGGACCAGAAAAATAATGACAAGAGATGATATAGATAGATGCTATATATAGATGAGATATATATATATAATATATAGATATATATATATATATATATATATCTATATATATATATATATATAGATATATATGACACTGCGAGGGGAGTGACAAGGGTCACGTATTCCGCCGGCCAAGTGACATGGCCGGAACAGCTCAGGACTCTGCCCGTTGGCTTCCTGTCTCCCTCCGGCCAGTTGCAGCATAAATGAGTTTGGCCGGAATTGACAGGTTACGGTGTTTCATGTCTCTCAGGCCTGTTGCACTTGTGGTCAGGCGTAATCAATACTTGGGCAAAGCGAGAGACGAACACCACACAATTGTGTGTGTAGTCTGGAACCAGGGCGGAGGGTCTACGGGTTGCATCAAGACACCAGGTCTGTTTGTCCACGTCATCTCTAATAAGCCATGCGTGAACTGACTTCGTCAAAATAATATCATCAAAAGATGTTGTTGCCTCAGACAGACAGGGACACAATCCTGAGCTAATTGATAATAGTTATATACATATAATCTATACCTATTCAGGATTAATACGTCTCGGAAATAAAACATCCTCCCCTCACAACCGGCGGTGAGCAGACGGTGGGTGAGGGGAGAGACGGCGGGGCATAGGGGAACCGACTACTTTAGCCTACTCTTGTCTAGAGGGTGATGACAGAAAATTGAAGACGCCAGACACCTAGATGAAGTCAAACGCATCCTAGAAACACTTAAATTACCATTGGTGTGGTCAAGGTAGCGTCGTGTGAGGACGACGGTGATGGGGAGGAAAGATGAAAGTTACTGTTATGAAAAAACAGAGAAAGGAGGCAGAAAAGTAGAGTCCTAGATAGTAATGGGGAAGGAAAAGTAGAGTCCCAGGTAGAAAGGGGGAAGGAAAAGTAGAGTCCCAGATAGAAAGGGGAACGGAAAAGTAGTCCCAATATAAAAAGGGGGGAAGGAAAGTAGAGCTTAGATAGAAAGGGGGAAGGAAAAGTAGAGTCCCCAGATAGAAAAGGGGAAGAAATGTATAGAGTCCCAAAATGTGAAAACAGAAAAAAAGATCTGAAAGTGCAGAAAAAGGAAAGGAAAGTTGGCAATAGGGCTTATAAAGGTGTGGAAAGAACCGTTAATAACTATATGGTTTTTTTAACGAGGGCGAAAATCCTGACCCTTTGCTGTTTACTGATGATATTTGATGCCAGGAGAAGGGAATAATACGGTTCTTCTTAATTTCAGTTGTATTTTATCATAGCTAACCATATTATTCAGGTAAACATAGGCATAATTTTAGGCAGACACCTTAAGATAGAATGGAAAGTTCGCCTTGTTAAAAAAAGTAAACATACCTTACGTCCAGTCCAGTCTGCCATGGGGACAGGTAATTATTTTTGTTTAGATACACTCCAGGTGAGTATGTGACATTGTAAAGCACCATCATTTACCTCTTCCACAAAAACAGTCAAATACGTCATCCACAAAATACAGTCAAATACGTCAACCATAAAACAGTCAAAAAACGTCATCCAGAAAATAGTCTGTTACGTCAACCATAAATGAGCTAAATACGTCAACCATAAAATAGTCCAATTGCGTTAACCATAAAATAGCAAATACATTCAACCATAAAACAGCCAAAATACATCAACATTAAAACAGCCAAATACTTTCAACCATAAAAACCGCCAAATACGTCAACCTTTTAAAACAGCCAAAAAACGTCAACAATGAAACAGCCAAATGCATCAACCATAAAAACTGCCAGCTACATGAACCATAAAACAACCAAATACATCAACCAGAAAACACCCAAAAATTGTAAACCCCTAAAATAGGCAAATAGGGTCTACCATAAAACCACCAAAATACGTCAACCATAAAACACCCAAAAAATAAGTCAACCATAAAACAGCAAATACATCAACCATAAAAACTGCCAAATACATCAACCATAAAAAAACCCAAAATACGTCAACCAGAAAACACCCAAAAATACATCAACCATAAAATAGCCAAATACGTCAAACCAGAAAACAGTCAAAAACGTCAACCATAAAACAGTCAAATCGTCAACCTTAAACTTTCCAAAACGTCAACCATAAAACAGCCAAATACTACATCAACCATAAAACAGCCAATACATCAACATAAAACAGCCAAATCTGTCAACTCTAAAATAGCCAAATACATCAACCATAAAACACCCCAAATACGTAAACCCCTTTAAAAAACCCAAAATACATCAACCATAAAAACAGCCAAATATGTCAACCATAAAACAGTAAAAAACGGCAATAAGAATAGTCGAAACGTCAACTTAAAACAGTAAAATACGTCAACCATAAAACCAGTTTAAAATGTCACCCATAAAACAGTTCATATTCGTCAACCATACAAAAATGAGTTAGAGAATGAAGAAAGGGAAAAAAATATGTAACGGGAAAAAAACTTGTATACATTACTTAGGGAAAAATATACGATTCACCTTCCAAAACTTTCAAATAAGATCGAAAAAGGAATATTTCGTAAAATGTTCAGAGGTAGCCAACAAAAAAATGAGTTAGAGGATAAATAAAGAAAAAAAAAATCATAATTAGATGGAACAAATTTCTATTACAGAAAATACGATGCAATCTCCCCAAATCTGAAAATAAGAAAGCAAGTAATAATTGAAGATATAACATAAAGGTACATATAAACCACAATAAAAATTATAATACTAGCAAATTGTTTTTAAATTTTACATGGTATGATACATAAAATATTTGAGCAAACTATTTGATTGGGGTAGTCAGTGGGTTGCTGTTCAATAATCTAACACTCTAACCTTACCTTCCTAACCTTACACTTAGTCCTAACCTTCCTAACCTTACACTCCTAACCGTACCTTCCTAACCCTTTACACTTAGTTCCTAACCTAACACTCCAAACCTTTGTAACCTTTAAATTGGCTTGGGTCGTAGAAAAACAAAAATTACTTATACTTAAGATGTATATTAATAATTCCATATTAAAGCGATGTCGGACAAAATTCCATTGGAGGTAGTAGTGGAGGCAACTGACGGACAAGCGAAGCTATCTACCTCAGGGACCGTACCTCAGGGACCTTTTACGAGCTCAGGGAAGTTGCCTGTGGGATTTGACTGCTTCCTACAAGTCCTGTCTTGTCGGCGTCCCCTACCTAAGGGACCTACCTCAGGGAATACACGTGCAGGACTTTGGCCTCTGTTGACCTGTTCTCCAGCGACTCTGACCTCTATCATCGTTCAACGGTCATCTCCTCTACGGCCATCCCTTTCGCCGTGGACATCAGAGAAACCTCCGCTACGACACACCTCGGACGTGTCTGGTCCTTCTTTTCCCACTAACAATCTCTGTCTAAGTTTGTGTCTAAGGTTGTGTCTAAGGTGTGTCTTGTTCATTGTGTCGCAAGCCTTACGCTATCCGAGCCATAACCAAAGGCCGGAATATATATGTGTATTAGAAGAATAAGAAATAATAACCTGAAAGACTTTATTACAACTTTAACTGTTCCTGAACTAAGGTTACGTCTACTGAAATAAATACATAAAACGTTGTGACGTTTAAGTGATACAAGGGTTCCCATCTTGGCGGCAAGCGCCGAGACTCACCAAAACAAAAACAAGCGTTACATCATGGTGGCAGCCTAGGGATCGAAGAAAAACTAGTGAAAAGGCGCACATGTTTTTACTGGAAAAGACAGTGTGACACAAGCGAAACTTTAGTGAAAAAAAAACGGTGAACGAAGTGTAGTACCAGAAGTGAGTTTGAGTTTTCTTGGGAGCGAGGTCACGGAAAAATTCTGCCTCATTCCTGCCAAGTCAACTACTTTCCCTTTCAAAGGGAAAGCACTCACTCACTAATTTACAGCCGTCTGAATTGTTTTTATGCCCAGCGGGAGGGTTTTTTATTATCAAACAAAACAAAAAAATATATATTTCAACAATAGAAAGAAAATAATTACATCATCAAACAAAGAAAAATCACAATCTACAATTGAAATTTTTGCAGCTGTTGTTTAGGAGAAGGTTGCACTTTACCCCCTTCATTAAAGAAGTACAGAAGAAGGAATTAGGACGGGGCTTGGTTGCAAGATTCTTTACGTCATCTCGACAACCCCCCCACCCAAGCAAAAAGATCAGAAGAGGATAAGGACGTGGGGGGTGGTTTTTAGGAATCTCGACACCCCGCCCCCTTCTATCTGTGAGGCTGTACGGACAAGGAGACTGAAGAAAAACCCCCTATCTCCTGAAACTGATAAAAAAGAGAGAAAAATCTACGGTTTTTACACATATCTAGGTGAGAAACGTTCCCTGCATTAGCTAAAACTCCATGAAGACTTAATTAATTACATCACTTAATAAACCATTAAATTACTAACCATTAGGTAGACTCAACGTGTAGAAGGGGACTGCTTTACCTTCTTCCTTTTATTTGACTTACATGTCTAGGAAGGAGTGAAGGTAGAATTGATAGTTTGACACCGTTGTTTTTTAAATGGTTGGCGACGCCATAACCCTCTCCTTGAGCCACTGCTACGTCAGATACCATGGTTTAAAAACATGTTCTTTCCAGCCGAAACATGTGTTTTGAAGTTCAGAAAATAGGACAATAAATGATAATCATTTAATTAATTAAAGGGAAATGAATTGTACTAGAAATCTTTGTTTTAAATAGTGAGGTAATGCTAACTCAGGCAAAAAGCTTATCAGGCCTTATCGTTATGTCATTTCACCCCATTTTATGTCGGAACAATTTTTTTTTTTTTTTTTTTTTTCCCTCTAAACTTTTATACAAGCCAAATTATTACATAACTACCATGGTTAAGTACAGCCTTTTAGTGGGGTGCGGGGGACGCACCCCGGGTAGGTGACCGAGCGATGTACCGTTATTGGCCTGGGTCGTAGAAAACAAACAATTACTTATACTTAAGAATGTATTTTTAATAATTCAATATTAAAAGCGATGTCGGACACATTCATTGGAGGTAGTAGTGGAGGCAACTGACGGGACAAGCGAGCTATCTACCTCAGGGGGGCCGTACCTCAGGGACCTGTACGAGCTCAGGGAGTTGCCTGTGGGATTGACTGCTCCTACAAGTCCCGTCTTGTCGGCGTCCCCTACCTAAGGGACCTACCTCAGGGAATACACGTGACAGGACTTTGGCCTCTGTTGACCTGTTCTCCAGCGGGCTCTGACCTTATCATCGTCAACGGTCATCTCCTCTACGGCCATCCCTTTCGCCGGGACATCAGAATCACCTCCGCTACGACCACCTCGGACGTGCCTGGTCCTTCGTTCCCACTAACAATCTCTGTCTAAGTTTCGTTTTTGTCTTGTTCATTGTGTCGCAAGCCTTACGCTATCCGAGCCATAACAAAGGCCGGAATATATAAAATGTGTTATTAGAGGAATAAGAAATAATAACCTGAAAGACTTTATTAAACTTTAACTGTTCCTGAACTAAGGTTACGTTACTGAATAATACATAAACGTTGTGGGCGCTACAGTGATACAAAGGGGTTACAAACTTGGCGGCAAGCGCCGAGATTCACCACACAAAACAAGCGTTACCACCTTACCTTCCTAACCCTACACTTACCTCCTAACCTAACACTCCTAACCTTACAATCCTATCCTAACCTTCCTAACCTTACACTTAGTTCCTAACCTAACACTCCAAACATTACCTTCCTAACCTTACACTTACTTCCTAACTAACACTCCTTACCTTACCTTCCTAACCTTACCTCCTAACCTTACACTTACCTCCTAACTTACATTTACCTCCTAACCTAACACTCCTAACCTAACCAATCCTAACCTTACCTTCCTAACTTTACACATAGTTCCTAACCTAACACTTCAAAACCTTACCTTTCTAACCTTACACTTACTTCCTAACTAACATTCTAACCTTACCTTCCTAACCTTACCTTCCTAACCTTACACTTAGTTCCTAACCTAACACTTCAAACCTTACCTTTCTAACCTTACACTTACTTCCTAACTAACATTCCTAACCTTACCTTCCTAACCTTACCTTCCAACCTTACACTTACTTCCTAACCTAACACTTCAAACCTTACCTTCCTAACCTTACACTTACTTCCTAACCTATCACTCCTAACCTTACATTCATAACATTACCTTCCTAACCTTATCTTACTAACCTTACCTTCCTAACCTTACCTTCCTAACCTTACCTTCCTAACCTTACACTTAGTCCTAACCTAAACACTTCAAACCTTACCTTCCTAACCTTACACTTACTTCCTAACTAACATTCCTAACCTTACCTTCCTAACCTTACCTTCCTAATCTTACACTTATTCCTAACCTAACACTTAAAAACCTTACCTTTCTAACCTTACACTTACTTCCTAACCTATCACTCCTAACCTTACATTCATAACATTCCCTTCCCAAACTTATCTTACTAACCTTCCCTTTTCCTAACCTTCCTTTTCCACCCTTTACCTTCCTCCAACTTTCCCTAATTTTACCTTCGAAACCCTTTTAAAACCTAGTTTCCTCCCAAACTTTTCCCAAAAAAACATGTTAAAAAAAATAAGAATACCCTTTACACAGTAAAAAAAATATTGAAATACCAAATTTTAAAAAAAAACAAAAAACCCAACCCAACACAGGGAAAAACTGAGAAAAAAAAAATTTGGCCCTAAGGTTTTTTAAAACCAGTGTATTTTTTTTCCTTTGCTTTTTTGGGGTAACCTGAAAAAAAAGAGGGATGAAAAATGAAAAACCCTTGATTTCATTTTTAATTTTTCTTAAACAGTAAGAGAAAAGGAAAAGGGGAAGAAGAGAAAAAGGACAAAAAGAAAAGGCGCTAAAATCAGATCAAGGGGTTATAAAGCGAGGAGAGGAGAACGGAGAATAGTGGACAAGGAGAGAAAAGAAGAAAGTGTTTAAGAGGGGAGAGAAGAATGGGAAGTTTAAAGAAAAAATTTTGGGGAAGAGTAGAATGGGGGAGAGGGGGGAAATTTGGGAAAAAAAAAAAGAGAAAAAAAGGGGAAAGAGGAGAAGATGGGAAGAATGGTGAAAAGAATAGGGAAAGGTTGGGAGAAGAGAGAAAAGAAAAAAAGGGGGAAAAGTGGGAAATAGGGGTGTTAGAGGAGAGGGGGAGGAATTGGGGGGACTACAGCCCACCCCCCACAACACACACACACCCCACACACACACACACACACACAACAACACACAACACACACACACACACCACACACACAAAACACAACACACACACAACACACCACAAAACACAAAAACCCACGTGCTCCCCCCTCCACCCCATAAATCCACCATGGATATTTTCTTCGCATGCCTAATTGTTCATAATAGCCAACGACCTTGTATTATATATATATATATATATATATATATATATATATATATATATATATATATATTTTAATGACATGAGTCCGACATCTGTATATATTATCATTATCACCGTTATCATTCTGTCTTTATTACTAAATCAGAAAATAATGGCTGCTATATGTAATTCCTTATTGTAGTATTTAATTTTTTTTGGTATCATTTGTGTATACTTATCTTTCATGGATTTTACTTAAATTTTGTCACTTAAATTATTTTACTTATCGTCGTATTATTTTTACGAATAAAGTAAACATTCCCTAACCTCACTCATTTACTCAGTCCACACTCACTCACTCACACAACTAACTCACACACACACTAACTCGTAACCACACACCACTTTCACCTCACACAAACACTAACTCACACACACACGCTGCACCTCACACACACACTAACTCACACACACACACACACATTTTTTTCACCCCACCAACATTACTTCACCCCACATACATTTTCACCTCACACACACACTCACTTACCTCTCTCACATTAATTTTAACTAACACACACTCACTGACACACTCACTCAACTAACACACACACACACTCAACCGACACACTCACTCAACTAACACACACCCACTCAACTAGCACACACACTCATCACTCAAACACACTCACTCAATTACCCACAACCACTCACTCAACAAACCCACACACACCACCCCACTCACACCTCACTCAACTATCATACACACTCACTCACAACTCCTTCAACAAACACCACACACTCCCTAACACACAAACACACACACACACACATACACTCACTCAACTAACCCCACACACACTCAACTACCACACTCACTCAACTAACCCCACACACTCACTCACTCATCTAACACACACATTCATTCACTCACACAACACATTCACCAACTAACACACACTTAATCACACACACACTCACTCAACTACAACACACACTCACACACCACACACACACACACACTAGGATGGTCCAAAAAACTAAATTTGGAAAATTTGTCTGGACTGATGTTGTTCTTGTTCCATTGGTGATACACGTAATCAAGTGAAGTATCGCTCCAATCAGAAAATATTTAGAGGTCCCTCCAAGGAAGAGAACAACAAAAAACTAAAAAAAAGGAAAAATGCTCACAATGAATAAAGATGTCAGTGTCATCCCGAGTTTTGGGTTTATATCTATACTACCTATTTTTACATATAAGCCCTATTACTTTTTCAGGGATCACTGGAAGATAATGAGGGTTAATTTTGGATGTCAATTAATTTGGTAAGGTCTTAAAAGAAAGTTGTAACATATACAATTTTTTTATTTAGACAAAATCTTCATCTCAAGGTTAATAAAGCAAAACATTGTTGTTGTTTGATCAATAAGTACTGTTATTCCTTTTCCCGTTTAAACACTTGTACAGTGAAAGCAACACGGGCAAGTAAAAAATGTAAATAATGAATGAAAATAATGAAATAAAGGTAATACCTGTCCTTTTACTCCATATATGCTGCTTTAGAGGGGGAAGGCTGCTCCCTCCTGTGCTTGGCTACCACTTTCAGGAATACTGTTGCGGGAAACCTTGTCCTTGGTGATGATCGAGTTGAAGGAGGTGGCCAGGGCGATACCTCTCTTCCGCCGCGTCGTTGACCACCTTCATCGCGAGTGTTCCTCTTCCATGTCCAGGAAGGTTGCCTCAGTCTCCCATGTCTCGGGACTCTTCTCCAAGAGGGTTCCCACTTCTTCCTCCCGTCCAGGAAGAAGGCTATCCATGGTCCCCCCTTTGGGTCCTGGAGGTCACAGTCCTTCAGGTCAATGTCCGGGGAGAACCTTTTCCCCGTCCAGACGCTTGAGGCCTTTTATCTCACCCCTGAACAGGTTCCTGACCATGGCCTCCTTCTCCTCATTGCTGATTCTCTCGTCCATGAAGGACAAGCCCCCAAGGCCCTCCGAGACGTCCCAAAATGTGACGACGGAAGGCTTTGAGCGCCACGTCCGCCACCTCAAATTTGAGAATCCCTCGAGGGAGAGGTCTCGCATGAACAGGAGGTCGTTGAGGGGAGCTCGTTGAGGGACCATGGTCTCATTCCACTTTGTGGCGTAAAGGAGGGTCACGAAGAGGGAAATGTCCTCCATGGCCTGCAGCTCGTGAGCGGTCAGCTTTACTTGACCTCGGAAGAGGAAGACCTTCAAAACATAAATTCCCTTGGCCATCCACCTGGCTTGGTGGAAGGCACCTGCGGCCCGGAACCTGTAGTTTTTCCCGAGGTCTCCTCCCAAGAACATGTACGAGAGCCAGAGAAGTTCTTCGTAGTCCTCCCTCGGGTGAGTGCCGCTCTCCAGAGCACTCTTCAGCTCGTGGAGGGCTCGCTCCCTATGCTCTGAGAGCTCCCCGGTCAGAAGAGCATGGAGGCTATCCTTTTCCATGGCAGAGCTCCAAGAAGACTGGTCAATTAAGCTCCAACGATCCCTAAATCGAACGAAGAGAGGGATGTTCGGTCCTCGGGAGGGTGGGTCCCTAGGAGCTCTTGAACCCGTCCCGCATGACGACCTCCAGCACGTGGTGTCGGCAGGCCACCCAGAGGAGCTCGCGTCCAAGGCCTTCCTGGATCTTCACGCAGGCTCCTTCATATAGCTTCTTGTTTGATGCCGTCGTGTCGAACACCAAAACCTGAACTCTGGTCTGCAACTCAGCCTCCGAGATCACTTTGAGGACAGCCTCTCCCTGAGCCGTGCCTGTGCTGCAGGGTATTTTGGGGATTCCCAGGAGATTTTCCCTCCCCCCAGCCGTGACCAGGATGGCGATTCGGTCGACATGGTCCTTGCCTGACAGGTCAGGAAGTAACTTCCCGTCCCAGTAGACAAGGACAGGAATCCCCTCCGGAATGTTTATCGTTTCCGACATAGCGATGGCCTCTTGATTCCTGATTCTGTGGCGTCGGATGGTGCTGCGAGACAAGGAGAGACTCCCCAGGTCCTGTCCGGATGCCGTTGCAAAGGCTCCCATCGTCCCCATCGCCACCCGTTCCGCGACCTTGAACCGATCCAAGGTGGAGGTGATGTCCGCAGAGAGCAAGGCCGTGGATTTTGCTCCCTCGACTTTACTCCGTTGCGGGTGACTGGGACTGGTGAAGTCTACATCGCTATCGTCTGTTTCCCCGGCGGCGGAGGACGAAGACGAGGTCAGGCGATCAGACAGTACGACGGAGGTCATGGCTTCCTTCTCCTTATTCGAGCGCTCCTTCCTCATCTCTTCTACCCGCTCCCTCTCCTTCTTCCTCTTTTGGGCCTCAACTATGACGCAATCTAAGCCCGCTATGGACGAGGTCGCTCAGTCCTCCCGCTGGCTGCGAAGAAAAGCTTTGTCTTCCTCCATGGTCATCCGATCGAGGGCATCACTGCTCGCCACGTCGAAGAGGTCCTCCAGGTCCCCCTTGAACATTTCCTCTTTCATCCGGGCCCGGGCTCGGATGCCCGTTTCCGATGTTTTGGAGGTATTCGTACTTGGCCACCAGGGTGAGGAGCTTCTCCTTGGGGGTTCGGAGAGCGGAGGTATGGATCCCGGCCCTCCCCCAGATCAAGAGACTGCCTCCCATCACTCCTTGGCGGCCACGGTTTTGGTCTTCCTCTCGATTCCGTGATGGAAATAAACTTGCGGAGCACCTGCCCTTTAGAGGCAGCCTGGCACGTGTTTTTCTCACATCAGGTGCCCAAAAAGCCACCATGCACGCTCCCTTGTAGACGTCATCATGCACCTGGGGGAAGAAAACAAGAGTATACCTTAGGGGGGAGTTGCAAACATAGTCCGATCGGCACGAAACTTTGCACGGACATGTCTAATAGGAAGTGAAACAAGATCGACATCATGCCCGCTACATTACACAACATTTTTATTTGCACTATGTTTTTTGACCACCCTAACACACACACACACACACACACACACTCACTCAACACACACACTCATTCTTTAACACGCCTCTATCCCCCTTAAAAAATCTAAATAATAGGTTGCTAGCACGGAACCCACACCAAAAAAAAGGATGCACAAAAACAGGAAAAATAAGTAGGTGTAAAATAAAAGAACGAAGAATAAAAAAGCCCAAAGCCCAGGGTGAGGCTGCGGGGCTGACTCCTGCGTGAATTGTCAGCCTGAATGTGCCTACAAAAAAAACACGAAAAAAAGCCAACGAAAAAAATAAATAATAAGAAAACACAAACCATTCCTTTAACGTGAATTCTCGTACGTTGCTCAATTAACTCTGGCTATCTTATTTCTCTTTTCCGTTAATTCGTTTGGAGTCTGTAGAAAAATAGCCCACGACTCTTGAGGCGCATGGGCGGGCGAGGAGAGGAAAGTAAACAGGGCGGCGGAGGTGGCGGTATCTGGGGCTATTTTTCATTGGGCTATTTCCTTGGGATTAGGACCTCGAGGCAGAGGGTTGCACGCCACTAAAAGGTTGATGGCCCCAAAAAAATACGAGGCAAAAAATATAATTACTTCAAACGTTTAATCTATTGGGAGTTTGGAAGAAGAGTTCGTGTTTTTCAAAGAGTTAGAGAGAGAGAGAAGGGGAGAGAGAGGAGAGGAGAAAAGAGAGCAGAGAGAGAGAGAGAGAGAGAGGGGAGAGAGAGAGAGAGAGAGAGAGAGAGAAAAGAGAGAGGAGGAGAGAGAGGAGAGAGAGAGAGAGCGAGCGAGTGAGCCAGCGAGAGAGAGGGGGAAATAGAGAGAGAAGAGAGAGTAGAGAGAGAGAGAGAGAGAAGAGAGAGAGAGAAGAGAGAGGAGGGGAAGAGAGAGAGAGAGAGAGAGAGAGAGAGAGAGAGAGAGAGAGAGAGAGGAGAGATTTTAGATTTTTTTAGATTTATACATTTATTAGCCAACAGTTTTACATGAAATAAAAACATAATACAAAATTATTAAAATTGGCTGACCCTGTTAGAGAAAAACTCTCAAAAAAGGCTCCTATATTCACATTTGAAGATATCTTTAATAAACACATACAAATACACTACGACAAATACTAACATCAAAAACACATGGGAAACAAATACCACACAAAACCTAGTAAAACACCACACAACAAACCCATACAAATGAAAAAATACACACCAAAAACCAATTACACATCAAAAATACACCACACACATACACATAGAGCAGATACACCACATACCAATTACCCCTACGACAAAAAACCACCACACATACACTTAGCAAATACACACACTACCATAGAGCGAATACACATACATATCATCATAAATAGCACACATACATACACACACATACGAGAAAATACCATACATAAAATACACTACGAGTACAAAGATATACACCTATATACCAAATATGTCTGATTACTGTTGCTGTTATTTTCAATAAGGGATATATTTTAAGACAATGTTGAAAACAGTCAAGGTAGGTTTTGTTTTTAAGTCCAACGGTAATTCATTCATATTTTCGCGCCGTGATACACGATACATGTTGTGATTGGTTTGAAAGTACCGTTGGAAAACCTCTAAAAAATCTACACCTCTTAGTCTGTATCTTTCATTAATGCGAACCGAAAAAAAAAAAAAAAGTTATTTCCTATAAAGTATGCAAACACATTTATAGACAAAAAGAGCACAAAAAATATATATTATTCATGTATATTTAGTAATTTGGCATTTAAAAAACACGGGTTTGTTATGTGTGTTCATATCTTCTTTTTCCTGTAATTGGTTTTCTTTTCTTCTAATTACCTCTTTTTTTGTTAAATAATGAGGATTTTATATATATTTAAGAAGGTGGCACACGGCCCAGATTGACCTGTAACAATATATAATGCTGGGGTAAACTAGAGGGTGGTAGGAAATGTAGCAGTGCCTCCTTGTTAATTTGGTGACGGTGGAGCTGCAAGAGCCACTCATTTTATTTACTTTATTAATTACGTCTTTATGTGCACATTCCAAGATATTTATTATTACAATAGTTACCCCAGGAATTTTGCTACCTAGAACTTCTTTTATTCTATGTTAATAATTCTTAATTTACTCAAATTAGGTGGTTGTGTTTTATTTCTGTGAAAAAATCCATGTAATTAGATTTTTGAGAATTGAGTGTTACTTTATTACTTGTTTTATACATTTGTGACATTATTTAATCTTGATCATTGACTGTTGACATCAAGACCGGTAAGCGTTTGGGTGGCTTTTAATAATGTGCAATTCGTCTATTTGCAAAATAAAATATGAATTTAAATGATGTGCTAGAAGTGTCAATGTCGTTACTGATAAAAAAAGGACAAGCAAGGGTCCCAAGTATGGATCCTGAGGCCACAGAAGAAATGTTAGAGTAGATGAAGACATGTTGTTTGTTTTTTTTTGTAATGGACCATACTGCGTACGATTACTTAAATATGAATTAAACCATCTGTTCTCTGTTCTGTGATAGAGAGGAGGAGAGAGAGAAGAGAGAGAGGAG
>JACEEZ010003785.1:30000-37500 GCA_016584305.1 Chionoecetes opilio
CATATCATATTTCAGGAATTCTCCCCAGACTAGGAGTAGGCCAAATTTTTACGATAAGGCGTTCAGCGCAAATAACCGACTGAGGGCTCTTTGTGCACAGGAGAATGTAGACTCGCAAACTTTGGGAGTAATTTCTACGAGGATCAGTCCTGTGTGGTTGAGGATTCATCTATTTGGGGATGACGGACCTCCACCTCAGCCCGTCGGCCATGCACGATTAGGACGTCTGCATAAATGATTAAAGTTTCTTCTTACAGATCAAAAAACGACGAGCGGACGGGCGTCAAGCAGCATGCACCTTAACCCTTCTTACCCTACAGCAACGCTGGGTCACGCTACCGTTTCCGCAAATACTAATACAAAGTAACTTAATCCAAAGCGCCCTGAAACAAGTGGACCGTAGACGCCCTGCCGGTAACCCCACGCAAGGTACCAAACCTAGCCAAGGAACTAAATTATTCTACACAAATGCCAAGAAGCATATTTAAAGCGTAACGAATTATTAGCATTACGTTGTTGCTCCTCCTCCCCGAACCGCCAGATATCGTCAGTATCATGAGAGTTGGGTCAACACAAAAGATAAACATTTATTAAGCTGAAATAGCCATTCCAGGCTATAAGGACATCCCCCTCCCCCCCCCTAAATGTCGTACGCATAAAGCAGGTGGAGGTGGATTCTTTACATAAAGAAATTTGCAAGCAATCGAAACGATAAAGTAAACAAAGATCATTATGACTCATCTACGCAAAGATTAAGCTAAACGGTAAATTGCTAACTATTTGGGTCAATATACGTCCTACCAAATCTTAATGCGGAATTAGATGCCTCCTGTACGACGAGATAAAGTCAGTTGTGAACAATAATAAACGATACAATTATTTGTGGAGATTTTAACCTACTCATATAAAACTGATAATAATTCGCTGATAGAGAAGGTATGCGATTGCTTGATATCGTGAACGAAGTATATAATCAGGTGGTCCGTGGAGCCTAAAAGGGATATAGATCCTAGATTAGTTTTCACTACCGACATTGATCGATGATTACTGCGATATAGGTGAAAATTTGGCAAACAGTGACCACAGGCTAATCAGAGCGCATAAATTGCATGAGGACCTCACAGGAAAATCGGTTATAGTCCCAAATTATAATTAAAGCAGATTTCACGAAGATCAGCAGGGTACTAGCGAAGTTGAATGGATTGACCTACTAAATGGTAATAACGCCGAAAACATGTGAATGTATTCACTAATAAACTCCAATCGGGTGGAAAAACATGTTCCCATGGTAAGAAAACGTTTGAATAACATAACAGACCCAGTTGGCTGAATAATGAGATCCAAACAAATCAATTGGCAGAAAGCGCGAGCGTATAAAGTTTACAAACGATCAAATGCAGACTGCGATTCTAGAGAATACAATGACGTCAAACGTCGCTGCAAAGGACTAATTAAGTCTAAAAAGCGGAGTATTGAAGAAAAAATTGCAAAGGAATCCAAACCAAAACCCGAAAAGGTTCTTCAATACGTTCGAAGTAAGAAAAACGTCAAAACAAGTATGGACCACTGAAAGATAATAATAATATCTTGGTTAAATGATAATACGAGTATGGGCGTTCGTACTCAATGAATACTTTAAGTTGCGCTATTATTAAAGAAGACGAAAAGCGAAACTCCATTACCCGACCAGTAAAAATGTATGCAGGACTCGACCGGGAAAAGACTGGTAATAGGAGAGATAAACTAAGAGGACGAAATATCAAAGATTTGCTGAAAACTTGACCCAGCAAAATCCGTGGGGGTGGACGAAATCTCGCCGCGACTACTTCGCGAAGTCAAGTCACTTTCGCCACGAAAAGATTAATTTTTTCAATAAAATACGCTATGTGAAAAAAAATGTTCCTAGTCATGTGGAACATTAGTAATGTTACACCGATATTTCAAGGAAAGGGAGTAAGAGCCTCGCAAGTAATATCGCCCAAATTAGTCTAAACGTCCGTGAGTGTTAACTATTTGAGAAAATATTGCGGATAAAATAGTTCTTTTCTCGATGAAAAATAACTCAATTACTAAACTCCAGCAGGATTACGAAATAAGCGATCCGCTTAACAAAACCTACTGGATTTTGTAATGTCATTTATTCCAAACTGGGAGCTTAAAAATTCCCTCGGATGTAATATTACCTTGATTTCAGAAAGCCTTCGATACAGTTTTCCACATAAGCGACGTTGACGAAGCTAAGGGCACATGGCATAGGGAGCAAATTATGTTCATGGATTGGCGATTGCTTCAAATCGTAAAAAACGGGTAGTATAAATGGTGAGGCATCTGACTTGGTTAGATGTCACAGGGGGTGCCTCAGGGATCGGTCTTGGGTCCTACTCTTTTGCTGATATATATCAACGATCTGGGACTGCGGACTTGTATCTAAAATATCAAAATTTGCAGATGACACCAAAATTAGCGGTAAAGCATATACTAGAGAAAACTGCGAAATCATACAAACGTGATCTCGAATAAAACTATCAGATTGGAGTGATAAATGGCTATTAAAATTCAATTCCGATAAAATTGTAAAGTAATGCATTATAGGCAACCCCCCCCCCGTACCCTCATATATAACTATCAAATAAAAATAACTCGTTAACTGAAGTACAGCAGAAAAGGATTTAAGGGGTGTCATATCAGTAATGATCTGAAAAAACCAGTCGCATTGCCTAGCTCGCCAGTAAAAAAAGGCAAATATGTGTTGGGCTTATTAAACGTAACTCTGAACATAAAACTCGAAGGAATGACACAATTATACCACGTCCTTGGTTAGGCCGCACTGGGGAATATGCCGTTCAATATGGTCGCCCTGTTTCGTAAAAGATTCAAGCCAAATTGGAATCAGTGGCAAAAGAAGAGCAACCAAACAAATTCCATCTCTGCGAAACTTTCTCTTAGGAAGAGAGGACTGCGGAAATTAATATGTTTCCTTAAAGGATCGTAGAATCCGTGGGGACTGATAGAAACCTTTAAGCTCCTAAAAGGTTTTGATGTCATAATTCAAGAGGACCTATTCGAGCTTTCAATTCAAGTGACACCAACGAAATAATGGTTTACAAAACTAAAACGGTCACGGGCACACCGATCTCGTAAAAATTATTCAATGTTCGAGTCGTTGATCGCATGAATAAGTTACCAGCAAAATGTTGTCGGAGCCAACACAATAAATACTATTCAAAAACAGACTTGACGGCACTGTTAAAGTAAATGGGTATTGATAGTGCGATATTCGTATTCTAGTCCCCCGGATCGATTGTCGTAGTGGTAGTGGTAGTTGTAGTTAGTATTTTTCATACTCTATCATTCTGCAAATATGAAACTTCCATGGTCCTTCCTCCTTTAGGGGGGACATTGTATTTCATTTTCCAACTGTTTTCTTACAAGTAGTTGATAGTTAGTAGTATGTAGTCAGCATATAACCTCGCTATGAACAATAGGTCTTCCTGGTGTCTGTTACCCTATGTATCCTATGTAATCCTCCTCCCCGACGAGAAAAGTCAGTTGTGAACAATAATAAAACGATACAATTATTTGTGGAGATTACTACCGTCACATCAAACTGGAATATTAATTTGCTGATAGAGAAGGTATGCGATTGCTTGGATATGGTAAAACGAAGTATATTTAAATCAGGTTGTCCGTGAGGCTACAAGGGATAATAGATCCTAGATTTAGTTTTCACTACCGACATTGATCGATTGATTAATGCGATATAGGTGAACATTTGGCAAACCGTGATCACAGGTAATCAGTGCGGCATAAATTGCAATGTAGGCATCCACAGAAAATCGGGTATTAAGTACCCAAATGAATAAGCAGATTTCACGGAAGACAGCAGGGTACTAAGGAAGTTTAATGGATTGACTACTAAAGGTAATAACTCCCCGAAACCATGTGTAATGTATCACTAATAAACTCCAATCGGTGGTGGAAAAAACATGGTGCCAATGGTAAGAGAGCGTTGAATAAACATAAACCAAGACCCAGTGGATGAATAACGAGATCACAACCAAAACATTGGCAGAAAGCGCCGAGCGTATAAAGTTTACACGATGAAAGGCAGAAGTGCGATTCTAGAGAATCCAATGGACGTCAAACGTCGCTGCACAAAGGACTTAATTAAGTCTAAAAAGCATGAGTATGAAGGAAAAAATTGCAAAGCGAATCCAAAACCAAACCCGAAAAGTCTTTCACATACGTTCGAAGTCGGAAAAATGTCAAAACAAGGATTGGACACTGAAAGATAATAATCATATCTTGGTAAATGAAATAAGAGTATGGCGTTGTACTCATGAAACTTTTAAGCGGTATTTAATTAAAGAAGACGAAACTCCATACCAGAACCAGTAAAACATGTATGCAGGACTCGAAAGGGAATAGGACTGGTAATAGAGAAGATAACAGTAGACGAAATATCAAAGTATTTGCTGAAAACTTTATCCAGCAAAATCCGTGGGGTGGACGAAATCTCGCCGCGACTACTTCGGCATGTCCAGTCAACTTCGCTCCCATAAAGGTTATGTTCATAAATCGCTAAGTGGACAAAATATGTTTCCATAGTATGTGGAAATTAGCTAATGTTACATCCGATATTCAAGGAAAGGGCGTAAGAGCCTCGCAAGTAATTATCGCCCAATTAGTCTAACGTCAGTGATTGTTAAATTATTTGAGAAAATATTACGGGATAAAATTAGTGTCTTTATTCGATGAAAATAACTCGATACTAAACTCCCAGCATGGATTTCCGAAATTAAGAGATCCTGCTTAAACAAACCTATGGATTTTTTAATGTCATTTATTCAACTGGGACGCTGAATCCCCGGATGTAATATACTTGATTTTCAGAAAGCCCTTCGATCAGTTCCACATAAGCGACGTTGACCTAGTAAGGGCAACATTGGCATAGGAGAGACAATTAATGTCAGGATGGCGATTGGATTTCAAATCGTAAACAACGGGTAGTAATAAATGGGAGGCATCCTGATGGTTAGATGTACTAGTGGGTGCTCAGGGATCGGTCTGGGTCCTACTCTCTTTTGCTATGCCGCAGATATCATACTGACATTATCAGGACACGCTGGCATCCTCTGTATTGCTCAACAATTGTATCGAAATATACTTTGAGCATTTTGAGATGTACACACCCCGACCGCATCTAGGCGCGGATAAACTTAGTGTATAAGCATCTCTCCTATCTACTAAGAGTAATTAACCTGCTAGAACCTGACCTCATACAATAGTGGATCTTACGACCCCAAACAATATTCACACGATTGCCGCCACTTTTGTGATAACAATGGCTATAAAAAATTTCATATTCGATAAATGTAAAGTAATGCATATAGCAACGATAACTAAAAATATAACTATCAAATGCAAAATAATGGTTAAATTGAAGTTACAGCAGGAAAGGAATTTCACTCTTCTCTCTCTCTCTCGCTCTCTCTCTCTCCTCTACTCTCTCTCTCTCTATATCTCTCTATCTCTCTCTCTCTCTTCTCTACTCATCTATCCTCTATCTATCTATCTCTCTCTATCGCTCTCTATCTCTCTATTACTATATATCTCCCTATATATATAGATATTTATCTCTCTATCCTCTTTCTATTCTGTCTCTCCTCTCTCTCTTATATCTCTCTACTCACTCTCTCTCTCGCTCCTCTTCTCTCTCTCTCTCTCTCTTCTCTCTCTCTCTCTCTCTATCTCTCTCTCTTATCTTCCTCTCTCTCTCTCTCTCCTCTCTCCTCTCTCTTTGCTCTCTCTCTCTGTCTCATCTCTAATGAGACTGATGGAGGCCCCACGTACAGTTGCCGCTCTCATTTTTTCAAAAGTGGATTATCGACAAAAACTTATTCCACCCAGGGGGGGAAACTTGCTTCTTGCACTTCGGCGCGCCTTCTAGCCTGGGATGCAGAGGAATGAAATAACCAAAAGAAAAAAGAATATAAACTAGGGACTGTGCAAGAGAAAAAACTGGGTGTTGTGTGTGTGTTGTGTGTGTGTGTGTGTGGGATGGTGTGTTGTGTGTGGTGTGTGTGTGCTGTGTGTGTGTGTAGTGTTGTGTGTGTGTGTGTGTGTGTGTGTGTGTGTGTGTTGTGTCTTCTAGAAACACAAAAAATAAGAATGCAATTTAATTATCTATGATTTTTTTTTGTTTCTTTATCTCTCATTCTCTCTTTCTCTCTCCCTCTCTCTCTCATTCGCTCTCTCTCTCTTAACATATAACTGACTTTTTTTCCTCTTGTTTTGGTATATATATAATCGGTGTAAAGTTTCAAGGGATTTATTTGTTAAGACTCTTTAGCATAACCCGCAGTGGAGAGAAAGTAGGAAGGAGAGCAGGGGAAAAGGAGGGGAGGGAAGAAAGGAGGAATGAGGGAAGAAAGGAGGAATGAGGGAAGAAAGGAGGAATGAGGGAAGGAAGGAGGGGAGAGAAGAAAGGAGGAATGAGGAAAGGAAGAAGGAAGGGAGAAAAGAATGGAGGAATGAGGGAAGGAAGAAGGAGGGGAGGGAGGAATGGAGGAATGAGGGAAGGAAGAATGAGGGGAGGGAGGAATGGAAGAATGAGGGAAAGAAGGAGGGGAGGGAGGAATGGAGGAATGTGGGAAGGAAGAAGGAGGGGAGGGAGGAATGGAGGGATGGGGAAACGTTGGAATACAAGAAAAAGAAGATGAGCAATGAGTACCTTGGGTACATTGTGTGTGTGTGTGTGTGTGTGTGTGTGTTGTGTGTGTGTGTGTGTGTGTGTGTGTGTGTGTGTGTGTGTGTGTATGTGTGTGTGTTGCGTGTGTGCGTAGATAACTTCCAATTACACAGCTCATTCATATCCAATACAATTAACAATAATGTTCCAGTTTTAATTGAATAAAGTTCCAATCTAACAATCTCACAATATCTGTTTCTGCTTCTGTGTGTGTGTGTGTGTTGTGTGTGGTGTGTGTGTGTGTGTGTGTGTGTGTTATCTGTGTCCGTGGTTGTGTGGTGGGGGGGGGTGCGCGTGTCGGTTTGTGAGTGTGTGTGTGCGTGCGTGCGCCTGTATACACCTGTGCGCGCGTTTACACACACAATCTTTTTTCCCTTAAAAAATCGGCTGGTCGCGTGAATGGCCAATTATGAGCGGCACACAATCTGGTGATCGGGCAGGCGGCAGTAACTACAGGCGTGTGATTGGCGCAGTGGCGAAAGTCCCGGCAATAAAGGATTAAACCATTTGCCTTGCTCAGTAGTGGCGCAACAGAGGAAGGGGGGAGGGGGAGTATAATGCAGGTGGGAGTGAAAAGAGGGGAGAGGGATGTAGAGGTTGGAGGGAGTACTAAGGAATAAGGATAAAGTAGAGGAGAGAGGATTGGGGGAAGAGAAGGAGGGAGGGAATACTGGATGACTGGAGTAGGTTTAGAGATTTACATTAGGAGGGTTTTGTTGTGGCATGTGAGGGAGAGGGAGGGAGGAAAT
>JACEEZ010003785.1:42500-72500 GCA_016584305.1 Chionoecetes opilio
TAGAGGGGCACGTGAGAGGGTTAGAACTAGTTCAACTTGAGAACACGAGAAATAACGCATTAAAATACACAGAGGTAGTGGTGTTGGTGGAGCTTACATTCAAGCAGCGTGCCACTTTTCCGATCTTCAAGCAGCGGGTCACAATATTTTCACATCATGTATGTCTTCCATTACTAATAGTGTCTCCCAGAATCATTGATAATAAATATATTTTAAATTAGACTTTGGAAACAGCATTATTTTGATATTGCAAAACCTAGTTAAGTATAATGTTCTATAAATTGTGGCACCACCGCTCACGCAGCCTGCCAAAAGATGTGGAGGCTCCAATTATTTTGCCTCGAGACACACGTCTTTCAAGGTCACACAAGCAGGAAGTGACGTCACGGTGACGTCACGATGACATCGTGTTGGCAAGACGCACGTAGCAAATACGTGTAGTCTGAACTCCGCATTAGACCTCACGGGCACAAAAAACTCTTTCATTGCATAGATAATGTCAAAATCTTTCTGAATCAAACTCCTCTCGTGACTTCTGGCATCTAGCAAATAACATCTCCAAAAATTCTTCTCCATCTTTCCCTTCTATGCTTCAACCAGATGGCTCCACAGCTGTCTCATATACTTCTAAAGCTGAACTCTTCGCTCAAACCTTTGCTAAATATTTCACTCAGGTTGATGAAGGGCTTGTTCCTCTTTTTCCTCCACCCTCTGACTATATTATGCCTGTCATTAAGATCCTTCGTAATGATGTTTTCTTTGCCCTTTCTGGCCTAGATCCTCGGAAGGCTTACGGTCCTGACGGAGTCCCTCCTATTGTTCTCAAAAACTGTGCTTCTGTGCTTGCACCCTGCCTGGTCAAACTTTTCCGTCTTTGTCCATCTACTTCCACCTTTACTTCTTGCTGGTAGTTTGCTCACATCCAACCTGTTCCTAAGAAGGGTGACCGTTCTAATCCTTCAAACTACCGTCCTATAGCTTTGACTTCCTGCCTTTCTAAAGTTTTTGAATCTATACTTAAAGAAGATTCTTAAACATCTATCTGCTCACAATCTTCTCTCTGATCGTCAGTACGGTTTCCGTAAAGGGCGTTCTACTGGCGATCTTCTAGCTTTCCTAACTGAATCTTGATCATCCTCCTTTAGGGGTTTCGGTGAAAGTTTTTGCTGTTGCCCTTGACATATGAAAAGCTTTTGATAGAGTCTGACAAAAATCTTTATTTGCCAAACTACCCTCATTCGGTTTCTATCCTTCTCTCTGTACCTTCATCTTAAGTTTCCTTTCAAACTGTTCTATTGCAGCTACTGTAGACGGACATTGTTCTTCTCCTAAATCTATCAATAGTGGTGTTCCCCAGGGTTCTGTCCTATCACCCACCCTCTTTCTGTTATTCTTTAATGATCTTCTATGTCTAACTCAAAGCCCTATCCACTCCTACGCTGATGAGTCTACCCTGCATTTTTCAACGTCGTTTAGTACACGTCCAACTCAACAGGAACTAAGTTATTCACGGAGAAATGCCATCGAGCGCCTAACTTCTGATCTTTCTATAATTTCTGACTAGGGCAAAGCAAACCTTGTTTTGTTCAATGCCTCAAAAACCTAATTTATTCACCTATCTACCCGAAAAAACCTACCCGATAACTATCCCCTCTTTTTCAATGACACTCAACTGTCTCCTTCTACAATGAACATTCTAGGACTATCCTTTACTAAAAACTCTGAACTTGAAATCTCACATCTCATCTCGTGCTAAAATAGCTTCTAAGAAGTTAGGTGTCCTGTGGCGTCTGCGTCCTTTTTTTTTCTCCATCCCAGTTGCTTACTCTCTACAAGGGCTTTATCCGCCCATGTATGGAGTATGTCTCACATGTTTGGGGAGGGTCCACTCATACAGCTCTCCTAAACAGGGTTGAGTCAAAAGCTTTTCGTCTCATCAACTCCCCTCCCATGACTGACTGTCTCCAATCTTTAAATCACCGACGCAATGTTGCTTTTCTTTCTCTCTTCTACCGTTATTTTCATGCTCACTGCGCTTTTGAACTTGCTAACAGCATGCCTCCCCCCCCCCTCCCGCGGCCTCGCTGCACAAGGCTCTCTACTCATTCTCATCCCTATTCTGTCCATCTTCCTAATGCAATAGTTAATCAGTATCTTTACTCTTTCATCCCTTTCGCTGGTAAGCTCTGGAACTCTCATCCTATTTCTATTTTTCCACTTTCCTATGACTTAAATCTTTTCAAAAGAAGAGTAACAAGACACCTCCCGAACTAAATTGGCTCACCCCTCATTTTTATTTTATTATCTTACAGTCTTCTTTATAGGGACTGGCAACTAAACAGGTTTTATGTTACCCATTTTTTTTGTGCCCTTGGCCAGTCCTTTGTGATGTAAAAAAAAAAAAAAAAAAAAAAACGGCTGTGAGGTGAACATATTTACCACGACTCCACCAGGCTGCATATTTTTTTCATTTATATTATTATTTTGCAAGGTGGTGGATGGTTCCGCTCCTCAGGGATATTGAAGCTTTGTCAGCGGGCGAGAATGTGTCTAAAGACCGTGTCACACGGACACTTTTTTCGGCATCTTGTGGTATTTTGCTACCAAAAGATGCCCTTAGTGGTGGCAAAAAAATGCGCGTTCGACATACGGCGTTTCGGCTAGGAGCATCTTCTACTGGCATATTCCGGGACCAGCAACCAATTTTGACAAAACTAACATTATGAATCATGCAAAAAGACTTCAATCGTATTAATGTCAATCGTATTCTTCAATTCAAGACTTAT
Organism: Chionoecetes opilio; assembly: GCA_016584305.1. NCBI lineage: Eukaryota > Metazoa > Arthropoda > Malacostraca > Decapoda > Majidae > Chionoecetes > Chionoecetes opilio. The sequence goes on from JACEEZ010003785.1 coordinate 45,287, forward strand.
GAATCGTGCAAGAAGATGCTCGTAGCCGAAACGCCATGTGACGAACGCGCATTTGTTCGCCACCACTACAGGCAGCTTTTGGTAGCAAAATACCAAAAGATGCCGGGAAAAGTGTCTGTGTGATACGGCCTTAAAGCGCCGACACGTGTCCTGGAGCATGAAATGTGATGAATAAATACACATGTGAATGGGTTTTGACAGACAATTCGTGGTATAAACGGAGGAATTCAAAGGAAATATCATGGACTATCAAAGCGTTTGCACACACACACACACACCACAAAACACACACACACACACCAAACAACACACACAAACACGCACACACACACACACACACACACACACCACACAACACACACACACACACACACACACAACACACACACACCACACACACACACACACACGCCACACACACACACACACACACACACACACACAACAACACACACACACACACACACACACACAAACACACACACACAACACACACACACATTTTTTTTTTTCAATCTGGAGAGTAATATGATTTCACATAATTAATTTTCATATCACGAACATATTATTCGGTGATACTAATGGTGATGTTGAAGACGATCATATTATTGGTTGATGTCCCTAACACTTCCTGGTGATTAGTTGAGTGACATCCTGGAACAGCGGGAACTTCATTACACTGAATGACTCAAGAAAAGTGAATAAAACTGAACAAAAAAGAATAAATTACAAAATCAACAACAAAAAAAGAGCAAATATCACTCAAGTAACAAGTATATCATTACTTTTCATGTAATTTTAATTATTTTCCACTGACATGATATCAATACTCTTATATACCAATACTTTCATAATACACACACACACACACACACACACACACACACCACACACGCACGCACGCACGCACGCACGCACGCACGCACCCACCCATCTACCCCCCCCCACATATCTTCAATCCATTTCTTGTCGTCGTGCAATTAGCGGCAATAAGTATGTCTATTTTTTTATGTATCATTTACGTAACACAATGAGTAGCTTAATAAATATTAATAAAGATTATAAAAAAATCATAAGAAAGAGCTGATAGTACTGTAAACAAATTGCAACTGATGGCTTTTGTTTCCTTGCACATTGATCACGTAAATAAAGAATATGTGTGTCAGTGTGTATCGTTCAAGTAACACGTATAACAGTACTGTTCATGTACTTTTCGTTCTTTTGCACTGATAAAAAATAATATACCAACTAGCAAAAGTTACCCATAATAAGTATGATGTTTACAAAGACAATCCGAGTGGCTTTGTACACTTCACACCGTGTTGTTTGCGATTTTTTTTTTTCTCTCTCTCTCTCTCTCTCTCTCTCCTCTCTCTCTCTCCTCTCTCTCTCTCTCTCTCTCTCTCTCCTCTCTCTCTCTCTCTCTCTCTCTCTCTCTCTCTCTCTCTTCCTCTCTCTCTCTCTCTCTCCTCTCTCTCTCTCTCTCTCTCTCTCTCTCTCTCCTCTCTCTCTCTTCTCTCTCTCTCTCTCTCTCTCTCTCCTTCTCTCTCTTCTCTCTCTCTCTCTCTCTCTCTCTCTCTCTCTCTTCTCTCTCTCTCTCCTCTCTCTCTCTCTCTCTCTCTCTCTCTCTCTCTCTCTCTCTCTCTCTCTCTCTCTCTCTCTCTCTCTCAGTCCCTCCTACACATCTTCCCATCCACCAACCTTCTTTCCTTCCTTCTCTCCCTCCCGTTGGCAGAGTAATTAATAACATAAAGGAGCTAACGATGGACGGCTCTGAGGGACGTTTAATGGATGATGTTTACTGAGGAATTGAGTTTCTCTAAGGAATATTTGAACCGTGACCGCGGCTTGAGAGAACGTTGTGTATAGGCTATGGGGTAGGCTGTGATGGGTAGGCTGTTGTTAGGCTGTGATGGGTAGGCTGTGATGGGTAGACTGTGATGGGTAGGCTGTGTATGGTAGGCTGTGTGGGGTAGGCTGTGTATAGTAGACTGTGTGGGGTAGGCTGTGTATGGTAGGCTGTGTGGGGTAGGCTGTGTGGGGTAGGCTTTGAATGGTAGGCTGGGTGGGGTAGGCTGTGTACGGTAGGCTGTGTGGGGTAGGCTTTGTATGGTAGGCTGGGTGGGGTAGGCTGTGTATGGTAGGCTGTGTGGGGTAGGTTGTGTGGGGTAGGCTGTGTGGGGTAGGCTGTGTGGGGTAGGATGTGTGGGGTAGGCTGTGAATATATGGTAGGCTGTGATGGGTAGGCTGCTTAGGTAGGATGTGTGTAGGTTATGTGGGCTAGACTGTGTGGGGTAGGCTGTGTGGGTAGGCTTTGTGTAGGCTGTGTGTGTAGGCTGTTTAGGCTTTAGGTCCCTGCCTGCATATAACAAAGAACTCAAAAAGGCAATCTATAACTAATGTGCATGTTTTTCTATATATTGTTTTTATAAATTTTATTTGGGGGGGATGAAATGCAAAGAAAAAAACAAAATAATAAGGGAATATTATCACACACATTTGTTGTGTGTCTGTCTGGTTTAACAACGTAAGTGAATCTTGAATGGGAATATTTCCTTTTCCTTTTTTTTCTTCTTTACAATAATCCACACTGTATATATTTTGAGCAGCACGAATGTAAAATTATTCTCTCTCTCTCTCTCTCTCTCTCTCTCTCTCCTCTCTCTCTCTCTCTCTCTCTCTCTCTCTCTCTCTCTCTCTCTCTCCTCTCTCTCCTCTCTCTCCTCTCTCTCTCTTCTCTCTCTCCTCTCTCTCTCTCTCTCTCTCTCTCTCCTCTCTCTCTCTCTCTCTCTCCCCTCTCTCTCTCTCTCTCTCTCTCCTCGCTCTCTCTCTCTCTCTCTCTCTCTTCTCTCTCTCCTCTCTCTCTCTCCTCTCTCTCTCTCTCTCTCTCTCTCTCTCTCTCCTCCTCTCTCTCTCTCTCTCTCTCTCTCTCCTCTCTCTCTCTCTCCTCTCTCATTTCTCTCTCTCTCTCTCCTCCTCTCTCTCTCTCTCTTCTCTCTCTCTCTCTCTCTCTCTCTCTCTCTCTCTCTCTCTCTCTCTCTCCCCAGCGGGTAATTGTTTCAGCTAATTAGGCAGACTGTTAGCATGTGAAGGTGATTCATTTATGCAAATGTTGAGTGACGGAGGCGGTTTGCGGGACGTAAGGGAGAGAAGAAACACCTCTACACATCCTGGCAGGAAGCTTAGTGTGTTCAAACGAAAGGAGGCAGAAGGGAGGGAGAGGAAGATTTCAACCCAAGAAAGGATAAGCTTATAGGAGCGAGAGAAATACACAGGAAAAATGGAGGCGTGTAGAAAAATAATAGATATCTCTCTCTCTCTCTCTTCTCTCTCTCTCTCGTCTCTCTCTCTCTCTCTCTCTCTCTTCTCTCTCTCTCTCTCTCTCCTCTCTCCTCTCTCTTCTCTCTCTTCTCCTCTCTCCTCTCTCCTCTCTCTCTCTCTTCATCTCTCTCTCTCTCTCTCTCTCTCTCTCTCTCTCTCTCTCTCTCTCTCTCTCTCTCTCTCTCTCTCTCTCTCTCTCTCTCTCTCTCTCTCTCTCTCTCTCTCTCTCTTCTCTTTTCATAATAGTATTTATCTGCTCTCCATAATAGTCCTCTCTCTCTTCTCTCTCTCTCTCTCTCTCTCTCTCTCTCTCTCCTCTCTTCTCTCTCTCTCTCTCCTTTCTCTCTCTCTCTCTCCTCTCTCTCTCTCTCTCTCTCTCTCTCTCTCTCTCTCTCTCCTCTCTCTCCTCTCTCTCTCTCTCTCTCTCTCTCTCTCTTCTCTCTCTCTCTCCTCTCTCTCTATTTTCACAGTTAATTTCTCTATATAACTTGTTTTTGTCAAGTGATATATTTCTACCTATGATTTTTTTTATTAAATGATCTCTCTTCTTCTCTCTTCTCTCTTCTTCTTCTCTCTCTTCTCTCTTCTCTTCTCTTCTTTCTCTATCTTTTCTCTCTCTATCTCTCTCTCTCATCTCTCTTCATCTTCTCTCTCTCTCTTCTTTTCTCTACTTCTCTCTCTCTCTCTTATATATATATATATATATATATATATATATATATATATATATTCTTCTCTCCTCTCCATGTCTCACTGTACACTTAGTTTATATTTTTCGCGTCATGATTTCCATGTTGAGTTTAACTATATAAAAGAGGAGACGACGAGAAATACAAAAGAACATATTGAGAGTAAAGTTACAAGTCTCACAAAAGAAGAAGTAGAAAAAGCTGGAGAAGGAGAACGAAAAGGAAAACAATGAAAGGAGAGGAAGTAGGACGAAAGAATAGGAAAAGTAGTAGTAATGAGTAGTAGTAGTAGTAGTTGTAGTAGTAGTTAGTTGTTGTTGTTGTAGTAGCAGCAGTTGTAGTAGTAGTTGTATATATAGTAGTAGTAGTGGTAGTAGTAGTACGAGGAAGTAGGAGGAAAGAATAGGAAAAGGAGAAAAGAGTAGTAGTAGTAGGAGGAGGAGGAGGTTAGAGTTGCAATTACTGCCGGCTGCTGTACCTTCTGTAGAGAACCATTACTTCGCGGTGTGAGTGACTGCCCAACAATTAGTCCGCAGCTCGACCTTGTGTAACTACGCACGGCTGGAGGTGCGGGCAGGGGAGAGGAGGGTGTTAGATAAGGGGGTGGATGAGGCTTATGTGCTGGCGGTTGCGTGTATAGCTAGCTCAAGACGGGGAGGAAGGGGTAGAAGAGATACATGACCATTACAGAAGTTGGGAGAAAGTTTGTATTTTCCTGATATTCACACCCTTTTCCTTGGTGTATGAAACCTTAAGGGCTCGTTCAGTCTCCCCGCAGGATGAAGAGGATAGGCCGAGGGAGGCTGGAGGGAGACGCAGGAGTGACTTTCTACATGTGGCCGAAAGTATTGGGTGGTTCCTCACTCATGTAATTGGGTTCTGTGTGTTCAAACATGGGGGTCCTCAGGTTAATGTGGCCGATAGAGGCAGACAGTGTGTGTGTGTGTGTGTGTGTGTGTGTGTGTGTGTGTGTGTGTGTGTGTGTGTGTGTGTGTGTGTGTGTGTGTGTGTGTGTGTGTGTGTGTGTGTGTGTGTGAATAGGGAGCTCTGTAGTGTAGTGGTTAGCACGCTCGGCTTACAACCGAGAAGTCCCGGGTTCGATCCCCGGGCGGAGCGATAGATAGATGGGTGGTCTCTCTTAAATCCCTAGCCCCTGTCCACCCAGCAGTGAATGGGTACCGGGTGCCAGCCGGGGGTTTGTAACCCCCCCCCTCCGGGGTGGTGGCTTCGGCCAACACTAATATGCAGCAGCGGTAGATCACTATGGCTCTGAGGTATTATCCTCTAAACAAAACAAACAAGAAACAAACAAGAGTGTGTGTGTGTGTGTGTGTGTGTGCGTGTGTCTGTGTGTCTTCAAGTTCAAGTTCAAGTTCAAAAATTTTGTTGCCATAAAAATACACACAAATATTAAATCCATCATTAACCATTCGTGGAAAAGTCTGCTGAGAAAACTCTCGTTAGCAGACCCAGTTACTAAGCAAGGTAATATGTGCACATTCCAAAGCAAAGACTATTATATCATCTCTATGTAGTATTCATACAAAACATCTGTAAATATCCTTAAACTCATACTAACGTATACTATCTATATAAACACACACACGTACGCATACAAACATATTATTATGTAACATATATACATACCATACATATGCACAAACATATAAGAGCATACAGTATGTATATTCATACATTAAAAATAGATGAAACCACACACACACACACACACACACACACACACACACACACACACACACACACACACATACCACACACACACACACACACACACACACACAACACACACACATACCACACACACACACACACACACACACACACACACATACTCATCCACACACAATGAACACATACACAACATAATCATTGAAATTTACTTTAATTATCTAAATATTAACAAAGTATACAGGTAGACCCTTACAATACGATATCATATGTGCAGCAAAAAAGGGCTCAAAATTTATATGAATTCTTTCATTGTGTTTGTGAATGCAAAAGATACTTTTTTATTCTATACATGAAGCTGTTAACAGTACAAACATAAATATTGTTTCTTACTAGACTAGGTAGGGAATTCCACCCTTAGGACCGAGACACAGGATATAATTACTGTATAGTGTTGTTGTAAATGGAGGACATACTAAATTAATTAGATTTCTTCTGGTATTATGAGCATGATCTTGTAGCTGGAAAATGTTATCATTTTTTGTTATAGAATTAAATATAGTTATCAACATCAAGTATTTATGGATAAAAGTGACTTTTAATAAATTTTAAGATGAATATATCTCCTCGGTTGCATCAAATTATTTCTTGAAGGTTAGAACGCGTAGAATTGCCTTCTGAGCCTTGAACACGCTGTCTAAGAATGATGGCCAAGTACAACCCCACATTGATATGCAATACATCATTTTGGAATAACAAAGTGTATAATATATGGTTAACGTTGCTTCAGTTGTGAGTTTGTAACGAATGCAATACAAGACACCAGAAATTTTGGATATACTAATACAAACATGAGAAATGTGTTGTTTCCAGTGGAAATATTCATCCATTATGTATAACACCTACAACATTGGTCGACTGTACACGGTTAACACTTTCCCTACCTATACCTACAGGGTCCAAATCATGCACTAAAGACCTATTCTGGAATAACATAAGATGAGTTTTGTTGATATTGAGTCTTAACTTGTTGGCTTTAATCCAGTTGTTTACATTAGTTAATTCATGAGTTAATTCATGTGTGTGTGTGTGTGTGTGTGTGTGTGTGTGTGTGTGTGTGTGTGTGTGTGGTGTGTGTGTGTGTGTGTGTGTGTTGTGTGTGTGTTGTGTGTGTGTGTGTGTGTGTGTGTGTGTGTGTGTGTGTGTGTGTGTGTGTGTGTGTGTGTGTGTGTGTGTGTGTGTGTGTGTGTGTGTGTGTGTGTGTGTGTGTGTGTGTGTGTGTGTGTGTGTGTGTGTGTGCGTGTGTGTGTGTGTGTAGGGATATTTTTGTTTTACCAGTTTAATTTTGCATAATTTTTTCCCTCGCAGGAACTAAAACTATGTTTCATGCAGTATTTATTTGTAGCTGCAAAAATACGTATTGTTGTTGACTTGTGTTTTATAATCCTATACATGTCGTTGCACATATGAATTGTTTAAGCACACACACACACACACACACACACAGACACACATACATTCATACAAAACAATATTCATTCGAGTGAACTGGATACTCATAATCTGTAGTAAATGCAATAAATATTACAGCTTTGCATTTTATATTTAATTGTTCCACTTCCTCCCCCCTACCCCCCTCTCCCACACACGCACCTTATCTGTATCATCTACTGGTTTCCATTCTCCCTTTCTATCTCCTTCATCAACGCCTTGTTTCTAGACTTCACTTTTATTTTTCCTCGTACACCACCACCACCATCACCACCTTCACCACCATCAGCATAGGATACCCACCACCACCACCCGGGACTTTCACTCGTCAGGTAAAATGCACGCAGGAGTCCAGTCAGTTTTCGTCGCAAATTGGTCGTTAGCTAGAAGTTGAGGCCTGTAATTAATAGTTTTTGTGAGGAGTAGCGGCGTGGGGGCCAAGCATCGTGTTCAGAGTGAACGGTGGCGCAGGAAGAGAGGGAGGGAAGGAGGGAACAAAGTAGGGAGGGAAGGAGGGCACAAACTAGGAAGGGAAGGAAAGAACAAACTAGGAAGAGAGGGAAGGAGGGAACAAACTAGGAAGGAACAAACTAGGAAAAGAGGGAAGAAGGGACAGACTACGAAGGGAAGGAAGGAATAAACCAGGGAAGAAGGGAAGAAGGGAACAAACTAGGACGGGAACACACTCTCTCTCTCTCTCTCTCTCTCTCTCTCTCTCTCTCTCTCTCTCTCTCTCTCTCTCTCTCTCTCTCTCTCTCTCTCTCTCTCTCTCTCTCTCTCTCTCTCTCTCTCTTCTGAAAATGGCCTAAACAGTCCCTTACTATGGATATTTATCATAACTGCCACCACTTAATATGTACATGACTACATGGCCAAAAATATATATCAATCAATCAATATTAAAATAGCAATCTCTCTCTCTCTCTCTCTCTCTCTCTCTCTCTCTCTCTCTCTCTCTCTCTCTCTCTCTCTCTCTCTCTCTGAAGTGAAGCCAGCAATGCCGCGGCACTCACCAGGTTCCTTTTTCCAGAAATGTTTTAGGCCGCGCCGTTGAGAGATTCATTGTCAAGTGCAGGAGTGGGAGAGGCGGTGAGAGTACCGTGGAGTGGAGAGAGAGGGAGAGGGGGCGTTGCCTCGTTGGTGCTAAACTCGCCGCTTGGCGAACTAGTGGAGTGGGCGAGAGTATTTTTAGGCCCGTACCGAGAGTTGAAGGCGGTAGAGCGACGAAGAGCGAGGTAGCGACGAACGGAAAACCTTCGTATTTTTACCGAGAGTCGACACTGGAGGTTGGTTGAGATTTCACGCCTGCGGCAATGTATTGGTAACAATGTTGCTTCAAACTGCGAAGCCAGCAGTACGACTAAAATAGTGTATAATGCGAATTTACCCTTATACTCATCACAAACATCAACAGAGACGTTGCGATCGGCTATGAAGTTGATGATATATATATTTAATGAAGTTAATTAACAGTAGAGGCGTGTATACGTAGGTTTCTCTTACCGCTCATGTGAACATATGCGGTACGAGAAATGTGCTGGCGGGTTCTGGCAGCGACCTTGATGGCGGCGGCGGCTAAAGCAATAGCCGCCCCGTTACCCTGAACTTCCTTCATTATTGTCACTAAAATCACTTATTGGCGCATATGTAATACCTAATAATCTTATACTTACACTTAAATACATATTGGCAAGATATTTTTTAACATATCTCTTAATCCCTCCAGATTAGGAATGTAATAAAAATTCATCGAAGGTGGAGTGAAGACACGGGGTTACCCGTGTCTCCAACCTTGACCGCCAACTGCGTCCCTGCTCTTCGTTCCAAAATTACAGGGTTTTTTATCCGTCTTATGGTAAGCGAAGGTCTGCCGTTCGTCGTTCTAACCGCCTACCGTCATGACTCTCGGTACGGGCCTCTCTCTCTCTCTCTCTCTCTCTCTCTCTCCTTCTCTTCTTCTCTCTCTCTCTCTCTCTCTCTCTCTCTCTCCTCTCTTCCTCTCTCTCTCTTCTCTACTCCTATTCCCCTCTCTCTCTCTTTCTCTCTCTATCTTTCTCTCTCTCTCTCTCTCTCTCCCCTTCTCTCTCTCTCTCTCTCTCCTCTCTCTCTCTCTCTCTCTCTCTCTCTCTCTCTCTCTCTCGCTCTCTCTCTCTCTCTCTCTCTCTCCCTCTTCTCTCTCTCTCTCTCTCCCCTCCTCTCTCTCCTCTCTCTCTCGCCCCGCTCGATCGCTCGCCCCTTTTCTCTCTCTCTCTCTCTCTCTCTTCTCATCTCTCTCTCTTCCCCTCTATTCTCTCTCTCTCTCTCTCTCTCTCTCTCTCTCTCCTCTCTTTCTCTCTCCTCTTCTCTCTCTTCTCTCTCTCTCTCTCTCTCTCTCCCCTTTGTCTTTCTTTTTTTTCTTCTTTTTTTTACTTTTTTTTCTAAACTTAATACATTGAAAACAGAAGGGGAGTTGATGTGCTAAGGTCCTGACTGGGACGCCAAGAACTATCTCTAGCAGTATTATATTTTATTAATATCAATAATTATACAAATAATATGGAAAAAGTACAGCAATTCTCTGCTATAAATTAATACTGATAACAACTATACGCTAATACAAATAATATAAAGAAAGTATACTAATACATTGATACACATATATATATATAAAGAAATTATACTAATATAAAACATAATCTTATTATACAAATGTTTAGTAATGATTTTTATTGCATGTTTTATTGCGTTAGTTCCGCTTGCAGCCAGCCATTTACGCCCGATTTGAAGGCGTGCATGGAAGTGGTGAGATGCAGGTCGGTCTGGCGCACCAAGGTGTTCCATAGTCGACCATAGCGGGGTAGGAAGGAGGTAATGTTCCGTCCTCGCGAAGGGCACAGTCACTTGATGGTCGATGTTGTGAGCCGCACGGGTAGAATAGGAGGGCCTGGCCCGTGGGTTGAGGCGCAGCTCTGCTAGTTGTAGGAGCTGCATCCTGTGAGCCTTGTACATGACGCACATGCCTGCCACGTCACGCCGCTGCTGGAGAGGTTGAATGATCTGTGCAGCAGCCTCAGGGGCTTTCAGCCGGGTCAGCCGCTGGGCTCTGGCTTGAACCCGGTCAAGGAGGCGGAGGTATGACGGGGGGCAGGAGGACCATGCGAGGGGCGAGTATTCCATCAGGGAGCGGACTTGTGACTTGTAGAGTGTGCCGACTCCTTGAGCGTCCAGGAGGTGCGCGACGCGTCGGATGCAGCTCAGTTTCCAGGCAGCATCCTTGGCGACCTTCTTGACGTGGCTGGTGTATGTGAGGCCAGAGTCGAACTCCACCCCTAGAATGTTGACTGACTCCTGGAGGTGTATTTTTCTGCCTTCCAGGAGAATGGTGTGTTGGTCCCAGTTGACTGCATCTTGCCTGCGGGAGATGAGGACGGCTTGAATCTTGTCTGGTGCAAAGGTGACTTGCCATCTCTTGCCCAAGGAGGCGATGCTCTGCAGTGTCTGGTTGATACGAATGACTGTGTTGTGGAGGTCACTCCTCTCACAGGTGAAGGTGAGAGTACAGTCGTCTGCGTACGCTCTTGCCTCAGGAATCAGCTGCAGGGTGTCGTTGAAGTAAACGTTCCAAAGTAATGGCCCGAGTACACTTCCTTGAGGGACACTGGCTTTGATAGCATTTTCAGAGGAGGTGTGACCATTCACCACCACGCGCAGAGTTCTTTCATGGAGGTAATCCTGCAGGAGGTATAACAGGTCACCGCAGATCCCCAGGCTTCTCAGCTTGGTAGTGATGCCCTGATGCCACACCCTATCAAAGGCACCAGCGATGTCAAGGGCGACGACGAAGGTGTCTTCGCCCCGATCTAGGGAGTGGTTCCAGGCTGCTGAGTGCAGGAGAAGAAGGTCTGCTGCAGATCTCCCCTGTCGGAAGCCGAATTGCCGTGAGTTTAGCAAGCGGTGAGCGTCAAAAAATGTAGTGATTTTGGAGGCAATGATGGACTCAAGAACTTTCCCAACAACGGAAAGGAGGGAAATGGGGCGGTAGTTCTGAGGATCGCCTCTGCTCTTCTTTTTGTGGATAGCACAGACTCTCGCCACTTTCCACTCAGATGGCCACTGCTGAGATGAAAGGCACTCCCGGAAGATGGTAGCAAGAGGCACAGCAAGTTGTGAGGCACATCTTTTAAGCAGGTGAGGGCTGATACTATCTGGTCCCAGCGCTTTCTTGGGATCAACTTGTTGAAGTTGTTGCAACACCTCCTCCGTGGTAATGGTGATGTTCCCTAGGGCGGCCTTGGTTAGAACCGGAACTGTAGGAGGTTCACGTTCTGGGTCAGGAACTGTCATCTTGGAGGAGAAGTGGGTAGCCAACACCTGAGCTTTACCCCGGTGACTTGTGACAGCAGAGCCATCAGGTGCTGTCAACGGTGGGATGCTGTCATCACGCGAGAAGCCCTGTTGTTGTTTGATGCTGCTCCACCAATCCTTAGTGCCCACTGACTGGCCTGTTAGCTTTCGCTTGAGGTGATCCCTCCAGTTGTTGATCGCCTCTTTCTGGACTCGTTTCATATTTTCACAAGCCATTTTGTGCTGGTGTTTATTTCTTCTTGTGGGGTGGGACTTATATCGCAACCAGGCCTTGCTCTTATTGTCTGCTGCTTTCCTGCATTGAAAGCCAAACCAGGGCTGGTCTCCCGGTTTAGACTTGTATGTCTGGCAGGGCACAAATCTTCTTTGTTGGGACATCAGGATTTCTGTGAAGTTCTTCACTTGTGTGTCAACGTCACCTGTAAGCACGTCAGACCACACAATGTTGTTACGTGTTGCCTTCATTGCATCCCAGTTCCCCTTGTCCCATAGCCAGTTGGTGCGAGTCACTGCCTCATCTCTGTCGATGGCCAGCTTGATGTTGGTGAGAACAGCCAGGTGGTCGGAGGAACCCACTGTTGCTAGCGGACGGCAAGTCACTATACTACAGGGCAAATCGGTGATTACAGGGTCAAGTGAATACCCTGAGATGTGGGTGGGGAAGTCGACGTGATTGGTGAGTCCAAACACCGTCAACAGCTCGTCAAACTGCCTCTGGACAAGGTACTGGTTGAGATCACCCACAATGAGGAGATGCGTACAGGAGTGCTGGAGGAGCAGGGCATCTAAGTTGGTGGTCAGGTAGTGAAGGGGCTCACCACCTTGCCACTGTGGACGGTAACACACGCACAGCAGAATGGAGTCTTGAGTGTGTGTCCACAATTTGAAGAACATCATCTCCATGTGAGCAAGAAGGTCGACGGGGAGAGCTTGTACAGGGAGGCTGTTGCGGAAACACACAGCGACTCCCCCAAAGATACCTTGGGCTCTGTCACGTCGGAACCAACTTGAGTAGCCACCTATCTTCCCAAAGTTGTCTGGCACTGAGGAGTTGAGGAAGGTCTCAGTAGTGGCAATGATGTCAGGACTGTGTGGCAAAACATGGCTGTACGTTAGGTCACCTACGTTAGTCTGGAAACCTCTAACGTTAGCTGAGATGATGGTAAGATTACCAAGAGCTTGCCTGCGGGGCGGCGTAGCTCCGGGGTGAGTAGCGATGTTGGCTGTCATTGTGAGGGGGCGGGAAGGCTTGAGGTGGTGTCCAGCCTCCTACCTGTGATGTGTCAGAAGTGGGGGCAGGAAACGCAAAGCTCTTGTTTAGGGAGTGAAGTAGCCAAGCGTTATTTTTTGCCTGTTCCGCAGACAGCTGTTTGAAAAAATGTTCCTGCCTTTCTTGATCGAGGCGCGTGCGGCACTCCTGGGTGGTGTGACCGTGGCGCTGGCAGTAGTCGCACTTCAACTTCCTGAAGCAATCGTTCTCCGTATGCCCACTTCTCTTGCAGTGATGGCAGTAGCTTCGAATCGGTGCCCGGGCTGTTGGAGCAGACCTAGGTGAAGCGTGCCGCCTTGCAGTTGTGGAGCGTCGGGAGGGACTGGGAGCAAGGTGCGCTTGTCGTCTGAAGTTGAAGTTATCTGCTTGATTATTTTGGTTGGATACCTGTGAAGTGCGAGTACGAGTATCTCGCCGCTCGGGTCTCGCGGCAGGTGGGGCGCGAGAAGCCCGGCGCTCAGGACTTGTGGCAGTGGAGACACTGATAACCCGGCGCTCTGGACTCGCGGCAGGGAGGGTGTGGGTAGGTTGGGTAGGGCGGCGCTCGGGACTCGTGATAGGTGAGGCACGGGTGATGTGGCGCTCAGGGCTCGCGGCCGGTGTAGGCGTGTTCTCTTGATGAACGTTCACACTACGTCTGTGTTGTATGACAACAGACTTAAGTGGGAGTGGCTTATCAGACGTCCACCAGGCCTGTGAGGTTTGATTTGTGGCAGTGTGTTTTTGCCACTGGCGGTCAATCCATTCAGGCTTAGCGCTTGTGGCAATGGTTCTGGTGTCAAGCTCTTCAAGGCTGGACTTGGTTACTGCTATATTGTCAATAAATTCCAGGATGGTTACTACAGCGTCTCTCTGCTGGGCGATACGCTGGGATGTCGTATCAAAAAAGCCGAGGATGCTGTTTTTTCGTCGTAGCTCTCCTCTTAACTCCCTGATGATTTTGACTAGATCTCCGGGCTGTAATTGCTGCAGTTCTTCATAATCATCATCATCGGCAGTGAGAAATTCAGTTGAGGCAGTATCGGGAGGCTGTGGTGGGTGTGCAACTGCTTCCTGGAAGACCACGGGGGCCGTGATCCCCACAGCCTCGCGTAGAACACTGACGTGACAGCAGTCGAGTGTTGTGTTGTTGTCGAGACAGCTGGTATGGGCGATGTTGGGGCAATCACTTCCTGAACATTCAGCGACTCATTTATCGGTGGTTGTCTTGCCACAGACTGCACACCAACGACCAGGTGTGTATCCAGGTAGGCCGCGGGGCCGTGCGATGAGGCGGTGGTGATTTACATCACCAGTCATAGTCGCAGCGAGGGTTGTGGTGTGAGGCAGTACGGGTGGTGGTGTTGGCGTGGTGACGTGCAGCAGTGTTTGTCACTTGTCAGGCAGGGAGGGAGGGGGAGGGAGTATTGTCTTTGCAAACGGGAGGCTGGCTGGTGTTATTTCACCCAGAGTTGAGTTCTCTCTGCAGATCCTCCAGGAAGCTGGGACAGTACCAAAGTGAGAGAAAGGGAGGAAAAAATGGGGGGAAAAAGTGCAGCGATGAGAGAAATCAAAAGTGGTGGGTAGGTGGATGTGTAGGTGGAGCGCGCCGTGTCACTGTATCGGTGTTGATAGGTGATTATCGGGGCTGACCGGCGTGATTTGAAGGAGGAGGGTGGCAGTTGACTTATTCGTTGAAGTAAAACCTCATTATTTCTGTCTTTTGATATTGTTTGTATGAAATGTTGTATCTCCTGTGTGGTCAGAAGATCGTTACTGACAGGTGGGCAACTTTGCGCAGTGAAGTGGCTTAGTTTTCCTAGGGAAAAGTATGAATTTGTCAGGAGCTAGATACACCATGACCTGAGCCTGCGCACGCGAGTCTCTCTCTCTCTCTCTCTCTCTCTTGTGTGAAGTGCGTAGCTTTGAGGCACCGAAGTATTTGTCGGTGAAAGAAAGTTGAGTGATGTTCAGCTTTTGCGAGGTTGAGGTGGCGCGATGCGGCGTGGCGGCGTGGTGAAGGTGGCGCCAAGCTGACTAAGGCGGATGGCGGGGAGGTGGTGCAAGCTTTTAATGCCAAACGATATTTTAGTGTGAAAAGTAGATGGAAGAGCCTGCATGGAGGTTGATTTTAAAAGGGTTAGTGTTAATCCATAACGCTTTTATTTCATATATTATTAATTAAGGTTATTTCTATAGATTAATATCGTGAAAAAACTTAACACAACTACCCCCTCAAATTAGTATAAATGTAATGAAACAGAATCATGTTACTCATTTCAGCGCGCCCTAACAGAAGGAAGCTACAACATAATTTTACGGTTATAACACCGACACCCATACATATATAACCCAAACACAATAAAGCACAGATCTGCAACAGAGTAAATGGTGGTTAATTATTGGAATGGACGCATTCGTCAGGTAATTTGTGCGGACAATGGAGAGTTTTAAAAGGAGGCTAGACAATTTAATGGATGGGATGAAAGGTGGAAGTAGGTAGTACTACGTAACAGGAACTACCACGTGTAGGTTTCACGGCCTCTTGTAGCTTCCTTATTTTCTTATGTTCTTATTTTCTTATGTTCTTATGAGTATATAATCCTTGGTCTTGGTGGTGCGACTGCGACGTAGCCCTGCCTACTGACAAGACGACACAACCAACTAACTACCTAACTAGACGACGCTACCAGTAAACTAGACAACCCGCTGTTATGGCATATGTAAGGGGTAGAGACCAGTTGCGGATTTAGGGGGGAGTGCGAGTAGGCCGTGGCCTAAGCCCCGCGCCCGCAAGGGCCCCGCACCCCAAAGGAAAAAATTGGTTTTCAATTAAAATCTGAATGCTGGACCTTTCGTATTTGCTTGAACATTGTTATATTGCATGTACCGTAATATGCCACATATCAGTACCAACATAATGTAAAATATGGGTGGAAAAAGTTTCAATTAAACTCATATGATATCTCAACCACATTTGGTAAAATTCTAGAGTCCTTTCCCGCCCTTATTAGAGGTTTTATTTTCTCCAGACCTTCACAAATCCCTTCAGATACCTCTAGAACGAAATAATAAAGTGGGGGAGATATTAAAAAATATAAAATAAATTACTAACCTCACCTCAATATAACCTAAACATTTCAGATCCCATGAGGCATCGTTTTTCGCAAATATCTTCTGAACAAACAGTCGGATCAAAATGACAGTCTTGCACAGCTTGTCTGACACCGTCCCCTAATTCATGGCATTGCCAAGTGTGTTTAATGGATGAGTTTACTCATGGCTTTTACGGCGAAGCTGGTAAGAGCCGCGTATACATTCGGACAGGGGAAGGTTTGAGGTGACGTACTTGTGACGTGTATCAAGCCACGCCCTCATCCTCCCCTCCCGGCTTCCCCTCCCTCCCTCCTTGCCTACCTCCCCCCCGTACCTCCATACCCTACCCCACCACTTTTGAGGGGGAGGGTGGTACCCCACCTTCCCCCTCACTCTTCCATTTACCTATCATCTCTCTCTCTCTCTCCTCTCTCTCTCTCTCTCTCTCTCTCTCTCTCTCTCTCTCTCTCTCTCTCTCTCTCTCTCTCTCTCTCTCTCTCTCTCTCTCTCTCTCTCTCTCTCTCTCTCTCTCTCTCTCTCTCTGCCACTTGCGTTGTACATGAGATAATTCGCCATGCACATATTACTTGTCTATAATGGCAGATAACCCGCAAGTATATGCTAAGTATGGTAGGGTGTTTATCACACGACAGTGATACCTGTTCCAGCGTAATTGGCTGTTGCTTAAGTGCTGTCTAAGTTTTGTTGGGTAATTATATACCATTGAAAGTTGTAGAACTTTCAATGTTGTAGAACAACGTGCCCTTCTTTCCCAGAAGGGCACGTTGTGCGTATGATGGGATGAGGTAGCTGTGGCTTGATCATTTATAAGACAATGGTTATGAGTCGGAAAAGAATAAGGGTGGAAATGGAGCGGGGATTCAAGAGCAGAGTAAGAACGAAAGAGGGTCATATACAGCTTTCAATAGTTGTATAATTACCCAACAGCACTTAAGCAACAGACAATTACGCTGGAACAGGTATCACTGTTGTGTGATAAACAACCCTACAATACTTACCATATACTTTCGGGTTATCTGCCATTATAGACAAGTAATATGTGCATGGCATATTATCTCTTGTACAACGCAAGTGGCAGAGAGAGAGAGAGAGAGAGATAGAGAGAGAGAGAGAGAGAGAGAGAGAGAGAGAGAGAGAGAGAGAGAGAGGAGAGAGAGAGAGAGAGAGAAGAGAGAGAGAGAGAGAGAGAGAGAGAGAGGAGAGAGAGAGAGAGAAGAGAGAGAGAGAGGATAGGTAAATGGAAGAGTCAGGGGGAAGGTGGGGTACCACCTTTCCCCTCAAAGGTGGTGGGTGTGGGTATGGAGGTACGGGAGGGAGGAAGGCAAGGAGGGAGGGAGGGGAAGCCGGGAGGGGAGGATGAGGGCGTGGCTTGATACACGTCACAAGTACGTTACCTCAAAACTTCCACTGTCCGAATGTATACTCAGCTCTTACCAGCTTCGCCGTAAAAGCAAAGTGTAAACTCCTTCATTAAACACACTTGGCAATGCACTCTACTGCCATAAACTAGGGGACGGTGTCAGACAAGCTGTGCCAAATTGTCATTTTGATCCGAATATTAGTTGAGAAGTTATTTGCAAAAAAGGATGCCTCATGGGTTTGAAATGGATAGTAAACCAGGTAAAATTGAATTCCTTTCCCTCCCTTGGATCTCGTTAAGACGTTATTGTTTAGTTTGTAGTGAGGTTAGGTTAGTAATTTTACTTATGGGGTCTAGGGCGGGGGTAATCTAGGGGGGAGGGGGGTTCAAAGAGCATCTCTCCTCTACTTTGTAATTACGTTTAAAAGGGATCTGAAGGGATCTGTGAAAGTCTGGAGAGAAAAACACACTAATAAGGGCGGGAGAGTACTCTATAATTTTACCCCACATTTCATTCAGGGCCCCGCACTCCCACCGACCTAAGGCCCCGCACACCATCAATCCGCCCCTGCTAGAGACGTAGGTATGGGTGTGGCACATTGTGTTGCCGGCCTCACCCATACTGCGGAATCAGCAAGATAGAGAAACCGACAAGGTTAGAGAGATGTCACGTAGCTTATTTGCATCTCTTATAAATAGATGGTAACATAATATATATTTATATAGAGTAGTTATATTATCAGTTTATTCTATGGAAGAAACATTACCTGTTCATCACTATATGTTTAATAGTGGAGCAGAAGTATATGTCTCATAGACAAATTGTTTCTGGATTTTCCTTTACGCGAGTAATTATTCACACAGGTAGCCCACCTTGAATATAGATGAGTAGGTGTTTAGAAACTCACGTTTCAATCAATCCGTTTACGTTGGAATATTAATTAAGTGGTGTCGTGAGGATGTAGTGAGACGCCAGGCTAATTGAGGTTGTACTTATGCTTCTTATTAAGTCTTAAGCTTCAAACTATACACGTGACGAAATATGTAGCTACAGGAGTCCCTGGCTACATTCTCCGCTCGTTACCCTGGCTCAAGACCGTCTTTGAGAGACATCATGGAGGTAGTAAATTGTGTAAATCTACACTATATACAAATAACGAAATGGGCAGGAATCCCTGTACCAACCTCCGTTACCTCCCAAGGTAAAAGCTATCGCTCCTCTCCCTGTCTATCGTTGAGGGCGGCGGTGAGCCGCCGCTGCTTTTCTCAAGCAGGTTGACAACTACTCGTTTATCTATCATACATATACGTCTGCTCCCTTACTAAATATATAGCACGTAGCTAGTAATGTTTCTACCATAGAATAATCTGATAATATAACTACTCTATATAAATATTTATTATGTTACCATCTATTTATAAGAGATGCAAATAAGCTACGTGACATCTCTCTAACCTTGTCGGCTTCTCTATCTTGCTGATTCCGCAGTATGGGTGAGGCCGGTAACACAATGTGCCACATCAATACCTACGTCTCTACCCCTTACATATGCCATAACGCTGTCAGTTAACTAGACGATGCTGCCAGCTAACTAGACGACGTTGCCAACTAACTAGACGACACTGTCAAATAACTAGACGACACTGCCATCTAACTAGACGACACAGCCGGCATCGTGGCAGGCCATGTTAGGCGCAAACACACTCTGGCAAACATCTAAACACCTTCACCATTAACATATATCTGCAACACAGTAAATGGTGGCAGATCAGCGCAAATAGAGTGTGTGGTGTTGTGTGACACGTGCAATCAGCGGCGTGATGCAGGATGTCGCTACTCTGTATATCAAGATATGAATATTTTGCCTCATAAAACGAGTCTGTTATTCAAGGCTACTTACAGGGATTATCAATCATAACTTGTTCTGCTCCTCAAGTCACTCAGCACCGCAGGGAGCACCACACTGTATATCATGCACATAAACTAAGCTGTTTCCACTCCTTCACACATCCTTCATTACGCCACCCACAGCCCCCACCCTCTCCCTCACCTATTTTGTTCACTACTTCATCTTCTAAATGTCTCAACAACCCTCATCCAAATAATGGAGTATACAACGTTATAAGTTAAAGCACGACGCTGACACCACAGTGCTGCCACCGGCACCGCGCTCCCCAAAAACCTTCCCCTAATGAGTCCCTTGCTATACACTAGCCACAGATCCCTCCCCCCCACCTTAAATTCCGCCATAATGATATATTCTTCCAGTTTCCTGCTACCCACCCTTGATTAACCTGAACCGTTTACAATCTTATATTCTCATGCAGATGTACTGTAAGCCACCGCCCTCACACCACGCCTTGCACAACCCCACAGCCTGCCACGGAGTAAGAACCATGAGGTTGAGCGCAACCAATCCATGTAGTGTGTGTGTGTGTGTGTGTGTGTGTGTGTGTGTGTGATCATGAATTACACGAGGTTTATGTGAACGTTCGCCGTGGCTCATCGGTGGGGCACGGTTGTGATGTGATGTGATGAGTAACCACATCAATAGTTTGTCATCAACCGAAATAGCTCAAATTTTAGACCAGGTTACACATAGACAGACGAGGCAGTGCAAATTCCCCGCAGCGCCACACTGGCCGCACGCTGCTGGGCACACACATGCCACACCTCACCGCTCGCCTTCCCTAAGGACTCGACACAGGACAAACGTGGTGCTTAAATTACCGCAAAAACTCTTAATATCACACCATAAAATGCCGCGCCACCCGACGAGTTGGCAGTGGATGGAAATTTCATACAAAAAAAATGGTTAAACAAGTAATATGGATGTGCCGAGCGAGGTTTACGGATATTAGGGAAGCCATATAGGTGATCCCGGAATTTATTCTGGGACTGAGAGTGCTGTGAAGTGTGGAGCAGGTATATCCAGCTTCTTTCCTGTGAATACAGGAGTGAGGCAAGGGTGCGTCCTTGCCCCATCACTTTTCAACGCTTGTATGGACTGGGTATTGGACAAGGTTGTAGATCAAAGTGATTTTGGAGCATCCGTCGGCAACGCCAAAATCACTGATCTTGTTTTTGCCGATGATGCAGTAATCTTTGCTGAGTCGCTGGAGGTCCTGGTGATGGCTCTCGAGGCGCTGCACGAGGAGGCAAAGCCTTTGGGACTTGAGGTCTCCTGGATCAAGACCAAGGTCCAGGTGTTTGGAGACCTACTAGATGAAGCAGTACAGTCTGTTCATGCGTGTGGCGAGGACATTAAGATCTTGGAAAGTTTTACATACCTTGGTAGCGCAGTCCATAATGACGGCGGGTCACGTCAAGAAGTCTTACGGCGGATTGGCATAGCCCACGGTGTTATGGACTCGCTCAGCGGGAGTATTTGGCGTTGTCGGTACCTGTGCAGGAGGACAAAGATCCGGATCTTCAAGTCGCTTGTGATCCCTGTTTTACTCTATGGTTGTGAGACATGGACACTAAATAGTGACTTGAAGAGACGAATCAATGCCTTTGGTAATAAGTGTCTTCGCAGAATCATGGGGTATCGCTGGGATGATTACGTGTCAAATCAGCGATTGCACCGTGAGACTGAATCGAGGCCTATTACCTGCATAGTCCGTCAGCGCCAACTTCGGCTATATGGGCATGTGGCACGCTACCCTGAAACCGATCCTTCCCATCGGGTTGTATCTGTAAGAGACAATCCGGCGTGGAGGAGGCCAAGGGGGCGCCCACAAGGCTCGTGGCTGGGGCAAGTTGATGTTTCTTGTCGAGAGCTGCTTGGTATGGGAAAGGAGCCTGCATGGGAACTCGCACGTGGTGACCCCCGGGAGTGGCGTCGTAGGGTGGGCGAGGCGACGCGCCCCCCGGCGTATGCCCCCAATGATTGATTGATTGATATAGGTGGAGCGTATTAATGTAAGGCCCCTTGCTCCCTTCTGCCGCCAACGCGCCCTTTGAAACTGTCCATCCCTCACCCACGTCATGTGATTACCGTCGGAGGGGAGAAACCTTTAATGCCCTCCTTCCCTGCCGTGTGTACCCTCCCACCTCCTCCCTCTCGCTTGCCACAGTATCTACTCACCTATACATGTTTCCTTCTGTCCCCTTTCCCTCCTACTGAGTAATAATTATACCAGGCCTTATGTGTATCTACAGCAGTGTGCTCCTTGGGTTACTCTCAACACTGTGCCGCTGGTATGGTTCCATTAGCTTCTATCTTCATTCCGGGTCTATGTATTCAGTTTGCCAAGTCATCCATGGGGCACAAGACATTTCCTCTGCTTAATTTATTCATTGAGTTCCGTCACTCAAGCAACAGTCACTCCTGACAC
This sequence comes from Chionoecetes opilio, assembly GCA_016584305.1. Classification (NCBI taxonomy): domain Eukaryota; kingdom Metazoa; phylum Arthropoda; class Malacostraca; order Decapoda; family Majidae; genus Chionoecetes; species Chionoecetes opilio. Next base: position 66,888 of record JACEEZ010003785.1, read on the forward strand.
TCTAAATATTCCATATAGCCAGTCAGTTAAGAAGCCCGCCAGCCCGAGCCACCTAATCAGTCATTCGGACCAGTCACACCGCCCGCCCGCATATTCCCGTTTTCTGGAAGAGTATGTGGCGTTTACTCTTGAACACGTCGGGTTAGGTTACGTTAGGTTACGGATAGGGAAGGTTCGGTACTTTCTCCTACTACTATGTCGTATCCGGTAACTTTGTGTGGGAATCACAATGAGGGTATTTTCGAGACAATCCTATGGTTAGTTTTGGAGCTACAGTCAAGCGTCTTCACTCAGTAACCACATACTTGCATAGAGAACGGAAATATACCGCCAGCCCCTTCTTTCCTCAAACGCCACCCAGCCAACACAAGCCACGCATCACACAGCCTGCTTCTCAGCCAACACACACATCAACCTTCCTAACGGGCGGGAAAACGTAGCACCCAACCACCTACTACATAATGAAGCTATCTGACGCACCCACCCATCCTTCCTGCTCGGCATCGTGGTACAGCCTTCACGGCAAACCAACTGTGTGATTGCTTAGGAGTTTGTTTATAATGGTTCCTCCCTACTCCCTCCCTCACATATGCTGATGATAGCCATAATGTCTTGATATGCTTAATTTGGTCAGGCATAGACCACTGTATACCTGGACTGCGCACGGAATATCGGCCTGTCGCACAAGGGCCTGAAGTCGGAGGGCAGCTCGGATTCATATATATATATACGGATCATATAAACTGGTTTATCAGTATATATGATATACTGTAATCTTCGTAAAGGTTTGTTCTATAATATTATCATATAAAAAACAATAAAAAAAGGTAGCGAAATGCCATTACGAGACTCTGAAGAAATATGTATGAACACTTTGAAGTGAATATTATATTCATTTCAACTCTTCGCCATTTAAAACTTTGCGAGTCAACTTTTATCATGAAGGGTATCAATAGAAGCGTAATTGTATTTGCTTTCCATTGCTATATTTCGTTATCTCATAAGTGAATTAGAACCATGCATAAATTAACGTTAACTAAATAAATAAAATCATCAATCGGGTAATTTTCCCGATTGAAGAGGTTATTTATTTAGTCAACGCTAATTTATACATGGTACTAATTCATTTATCATAAAACTAAATATATAAGTAAATAAATAACATCCTCAATCGAAAAAAATTATCCGATTGATGATTTTATTTATTTATTTAACGCTAATTTATGCATGGTTCTAATGTATTTATCAGATAACGAAATATAGCAATGGCAAGCTAATAAAATTGCGCTTCTATCGATACTCTTCATGATAAAAGTTGACACGCAAAGTTTTAAATGGCGAAGAGTTAAGTGAATATTAAGTTCATGCATATTTCTTCATAGTCTCGTAATGGCATTTCTTTAGCGTGTTTTACTGTTTTTTATTTGATAATATTACTGAACAAACATTTACGAAGATTACAGTATATCATATATACTGATAAACCAGTCTATATGATAGTCCATAGAACACTATATCTCTTTGTCGGGCGCCCCGCAGGCCCCTATTATGCAGCCCCGCAATTCAAAACATTGTCGCGTGAACAGTCCAGGTATACAGTGGTCTATGGGTCAGGTGATAAGACCATGATACTATAATACGTTGAAAACTTTACGCTTTGATTACGAATAATATATTAATTTGATATCTGAAAGAGAGAGAGAGAGAGAGATAATCTCACTAACATCAGCACTTTCAGAGTTATCACCGCAATGCCTTTTTGATAGCTCGTTTCACTGCTCACAAAGCTTACGAGTAATCACAAAAAAATTGAGTTAACACATTTTAAGCACGTTTGAAAAAAAAAATATGTACGATAAAATTACTTTAGAATTCACGCATTTCAAAGCAACACGCGAGTAACGACGAGGTGTGAATAATTACAGAGGAAATCAGTGGCAGAAATAACATAAAAAAGAAAAATAACAATTGAATAATAATTATACTGAAGCTTCAAAACCAGACATGAAAATATATCTGCTCTCTCTCATAATAGGGTAAAGAACATAAGAACTTAAGAAAATAAGGAAGCTACAAGAGGCCGTGAGAGCTACACGTGGTAGTTCCTGTTACCTAACACTAAATACATCCACCTTTCATCCCCATCCATGAATTGATCTAGCCTCCCTTTAAAGTTCTCTAATGACTTTTCTAAGTTTCTAATCATTTACCACCCTATTTTTGAGCTAGTTTTTCCCTATTTCTTTAAAAAAAGAACGTTTTTCCAGTTTGAATCCGTTACTATAAAGATAACTGCAATTCACACAACTCTAGCAATCCCATATCTACAGGCTTGCGCGGATGATCTTTACGCCAGAACCCGTTCATCGAGATTTACCGCGCAGATTTAAAGTTGCTTCCCAAGCTATAAAAAAATGCAGAAGGCATGAATCGTATGTCTGACAGCGACGTACATCATCTTGCACACTCACCGGTGTGTGGGAGGGAGGGTTTCCCTCCCTCTCCTCCCTCCATAGGCGGTTGACAGTTTGCATGATTTTGAACTTATAGCCTGCAGCGTTCACCTACATCCCGTGTTTTTGCCTGTTTTTGCTGGATTACATAATAGGTGGAAAACATACGGATGGCACAACGATTCAAGCAATCATTGATCTTTACAAGGCTGGGATCAATAATAAGGAAATTTGCAAGCTTAAAGGACTAAAGATTAGAACAGTGCAAAATTTGATCTGCCGATTTAAGGCTGGCGGAGAGGTGAATCTCCCGCTTCCAAAAAAACAACCTAGGAAACAAAAAAAACGTGTAACAGAACCAGGAGCGTGTTAAGGCGACAGCTTGATGCCAATCCTAGCCTTACAGCCAGAAAACTGAAGGAGGAAAATCATACTCTTCTTGGTAGTGTGTCGCTGCGTACTGTACAGGAAACTTTGAAACGTGACCTTGGCTACAGGTGTTACCGGGCGCGGAATAAGCAACTGATAAATGACCGCCAAAGGAAGAAAAGGCTTCACTTTGCAAAGAAATACAGAGATTGGCCTCTCGACAAGTGGCGGGCTGTGCTGTGGAGTGACGAAAGCACATTTTGTGTGAGTGGAGGAGGACCAGCAAAAGTGTACCGTCGTCCCGGCTCAGACCCCACCGAGCCTCGCTACACACGAAAGACCACAAAACACCCTCCCAGTTTAATGGTGTGGGGTTGCTTTATTTTTCATGGTATTGGGAACTTAGTTATTTTCCCAAAGAACACAACTGTTAACAAAGTGGTGTATTTTGATCTTTTAAATGACCACCTGGAGGCCTGCTTTGAAAAGACACAGGCACATATTTTCCAACAGGATGGAGCATCCTGCCACACAGCTCGAGATGTGATACAGTGGCTTGATGACTGCAAGATTGGAAGAATAGATGACTGGCCAGGTAATTCTCCCGATATATCACCCATAGAAAATCTTTGGGCCATCATGAAAGGCAAACTCCGCTCACGTGACACCTCTACACTCCCCAAGCTTGAATTGGAGCTCCGAAAGTGTTGGGAAGAATTTAAGCCTGAGTACCTTCAAAATTTTGCTGACAGTGTACCACGTCGCCTTCAAAGGGTCATCAAGAGGAAGGACTACGCAACGAAATACTAACTACAATTGTAAGTGTTGATATTCTACATTATTTTGTTATAAACATGGTGCGTCATACGTGTAAACATTCACTTTTCGGAGGCGCGCACTGATTATCCACGCAAACTGTAAGTAATTAATCTGATGGAAAACCGACGCTATATCACATTATTTGTTACACGCGACCGATCTCGCCTCATAATACCCGAAGTTGGTAACACATTAATGTACCGGAATGATACACACAAAACACATCACGGAATAATATCATAAACCTCAAACACAAATCCCTACGAAGTAATCCCAACAAACATATCTTTACTAAAAATCTTACTGGAATGCATTTTTTTTGGTTATTCAAATATTATGTAGAAATAAGAAATCATGATAAAAATGTCCGCGTACTACCTACAAGCCACAGATAAGAGGCTGGTAATAGGCCTATGGAAAAACAAAAGCCTACATCAGATAAGCAATGCAACGTGACGCTACAAAAGCCACCTGGACTCGCCTGGACACTACAACTCGATGCCTTGCAATCTATTTAGTGACAACAGGTGTACCAAAATACATGGGTGGGCTTATTAACTGAGGAAGGACATCACTAACCCATGTGTGTGTGTGTGTGTATTAATCTAGTTGTATTCATCTAGTTGTATTTTACAAGTACTGAGCAACGCTCGTATGGCCCCGTCTCAAAATCAACATTAATTTTGTCATTCATCCTTAGTGCTTAGTGTTGACCGAAGCCACCACCCCAGGAGGCGGCTCAAAAACCCCCGGTTAACACCCAGTACCCATTCACTGCTGGGTGGACAGGAGCTCGGGTTTTCAGAAGACCGCCCGTCTGTCTTCGCTCCGTCCGGGGATCGAACCCGGGACTTCTCGGTTGTGAGCCGAGCGTGCTAACCTTTACACTACGGAGTTCCCCCAAGATGTGTATGTGTGTGTGTGTGTGTGTGTGTGTGTGTGTGTGTGTGTGTGTGTGCGTGCGTGTGCGTGTGTGTGTGTGTGTGTGCGTGTGTAAAGAGCTGCTAACTACGAATTCAACTTCAGTAACATTATAAACGATAACAGCGTAACTAATAATGTTATAAGATTTAACTAATATGGAGTTAAAGCACACATAAAGAGAAGACATATAATAATTTCCCCCAAAGCAAGGCAACTGAGATCACACAGCTCTTCCAGGGTGACGAGGGCGGGCTGCCTCCCTCACCTAGTTGTCAGAGCGGCGCTGCACCACCCATCGCGATACCCTGCGGCCCACAACACACTCAAAAGTGTCTGACGCCTATGCATACATCGACAGCAGTCTTCCTACCTCATCTAGACGTTCATCTCCTCCACACCACCACGCGTCCTGCCCTCCGTAGTGGCAGCACTGGTATTCAATCACTAAATAATAAATACTACGAAGCTACCCGCCGTATATACGACCGTCAATAAGTTTCCGGTGGTACTGAGCTAGGGATGTGCACCGGTATCCGGTATACCGAAATACCGGTATTTTAGCACCGGTCCTACCGGTATTACCGGTATTTTTATTTTTCGGTATACCGGTATCGGTATTAGTATTCCATCGGTATACCGGTATCGGTATATTATTTGGTCGGTATTGGATTTCGGTATTATGTTTTTTTCTCTCTTTTCTTTCTCGAAACAGACTCCAGGGGGCACATTCAGAGACGCTACCTTCCATGCTTACCAACTTAACAACTGCCATCAGCTGTTTTGGCATTTTGCAGGGAGATTGATGACGTCAGAGTGGACGTTAACACACTAAAACAAGGCAACTGCCTATAGCAGTATTTCCCAACCTGGTGTAAATTTCCCCCCTGGGGAAATTTCTGGATTCTAAGGGGGAAATTTATCTTGAGGGACATCTAAATTACTAGAATTTAGTCGACAGAAAAAATTATGTTTTAGAATGCGGCTATTGACTTTCTTCAAGTATATATAGATATACTGTAGAAGATAGTGTCTATATACTTGTGTTATT
>JACEEZ010003785.1:77500-80000 GCA_016584305.1 Chionoecetes opilio
TACTAATTACTGAAACATAGAATGAAATGGCCTACTCCACATAAAACTTTATTTTAGGGGGGTCTATGCTGTACGGTAGGGGTTAAGAATTGTAACAAAAGAGATGGCCGACGCCAGGGGCAAACTTATGGTGTGCGAGGCTCTGAATGAAATGTGGAGTGAAATTCTAGAGTCCTTTACCGCCCGTTATTAGTGTTTCTCTTTTCTCCAGACCTTCACAGACCCCTTCAGATACCTCTAAAACGTAATTATAAAGTAGGGAAGAGATGCCCCCTTCAACGACCCTCCCCCCTACCTTACCCCACCCTTGACCCCCCAAAATAAAATGTCTAACCTAACCTCACTACAACCTAACCAATAACCTCCTAACGAGATCTAAGGGTGGGAAAGGACTACAATTCTACCAGGTAAGGTTAGGTTTGGTTAGGTATTTTTTTGTTTTTTAAATCTCTCCCCCGCTTTATTATTACGTTTTAGAGGTATCTGAAGGGATTTGTGAAGGTCTGGATAAAATAAAACCAATAATAAGGGCGGGAGAGGACTCTAAAATTTTACCAAATGTGAATCAGATTTCATATTAGTTTAATTGAAACTTTTTCCACCCATATTTTACATTATGTTGGTACTAGTTTGTGGCATATTATGGTACATGCAATGTACCAGTGTTCGAGCAAATAAGAAATGTCCAGCATTCAGATCTTCATTGAAGACATAATTTATCCTCTAGGGTGCGGAGCCCTTGCGGGAGCTGGGCCTAGGCCATGGTCTACTCGGCCCCCCTTAAATCCACCACTGGCCGACGCCACAGGAATCTTTATTATAAGGGGGTCTATGCTGTACGGTAGGGGTTAAGAATTGTAAAAAAAAAGAAATGGCCGACGCTATAGGCAACTTTATTTTAGGGGTGTTGATGCTGCAGAGGTTAATAATTGTCTGAGAATGGACAAGTAAAAAAAACACGAAAAAAATCAATACCAATACCGGTAGTACCGGTATTTTGGCACGGTATCGGTATACCGGTATCGTAACTGATACCGGTGTGAGGACGTACCGGTATTATTCCCGTAAACTGGTATCGGTAATACCGGTATCTTCTTGATACCGCACAACCCTATACTGAGGTGAGGAAGGAAGTTGTGTGCTTTTTCCGGGCACTCCGCGTGTCTCAAGATCACATCTCGCCACTCATTGGTTGAGCTTCCCCGTCCTGTGCGCTGATTGGCTCACGCTCCCCATGTCCTCAGCCTCTCCGTGATTGGTCAGCTGCTGTAGTTAACAGATGTCTCTTATAATCATATCTTCTTATCTTGCGGAATATAATAGAATACATTAATGAGTATGCGAAGTAAAGCGTTGAATATTCATCTATTGTATATATGTTAATTGTTTTATCTGTATTTTCACCTACGACTAACAATAAGATAATAAGGCGACGGACGCGCACTTTACATGGACGGAGGTGTATATATATTTTTTAAATATTTCTTTCTTCTTAAAGCAGAAACAGTTCACGTGTAGTTTTGACGTGAAAAATCAAACATGTTATCATAACCTGAGCATGAACAGACCTAACCCTATGCTGGGAGTAATAATGCTGAGTAGATAATAAGCCATCTATCTCCACAGATATGCAATAATTTACAGTACCTTCACTGGTGCGGGAAAACCAACAAACAAACCACCTCCGTCACGATAACATACAACGTAGTCATTATAAGTCGAACACAATACTTCCAGGGGAATGTACTTAAAACCTGCATTATAAGGAAGATACGTAGTTTGAGGGACTTAGTGAATCTAGGCGAGGCATGCACGAAGTTGGCAGTGGAAAGTTGCCAACACTCGCTTGCGTAGCCTCATATAAACGTCTTGTATGTTGTTCAGAAGCATTACCAACTTCCTAACTCGTGGTGGCTTGGTGTGCAGGGCGTAATGTAGCTGCTTAGCTAATGAATGATGAAGGATCGAGAGTAACAGCGAGTGTCTGAAATATGAAGAGAAAGATGGAATTTGAAGGTGGACAGTGAGAATTGAACGAGCACTCACTTACTCATACTCACTCATTCACTCACTCATAATTATAATAACATCCATTTTACAACTGAATTCAAATAATCTCTTCAAACTCATCACACTCCTTGCCCCCTTCACTTCTTTAAGTTAAGAACATGAAATAATAATAAGAAATATAAGTATGTGGCATGCAAGTCTGAATCACTGTTGCCAGGCACTCTTTACCTCGCCACCCTAACTCGTACCTCCAATGCCTGTCTTTCACCAACACTTTTGCTTATAACATGGTGAGGAAATCAGTTGTAATGATGCGAATTGTTACTTTCATCTTGTTATGTCAAAACCTACTCATCACTTTGACTGGAAATAACACCCATTACTAAAGGTCTAGTCATTTTAACACAGCCTATTGTGCGTCAGGAAATTTCCATATACGTGTAATAATTATTTAATTATTTATTTGTTCGTGGTAATACTGCGCTGAGCC
>JACEEZ010003785.1:87500-95000 GCA_016584305.1 Chionoecetes opilio
CGAGTGTTTCAGCAATAATACAAACAATGGCAATGATCAATATCGGTTTTAGTAAGAAAGTCCACCTAGCCTTGTCCTTGAAGCTGGGCTCACAATGTATTGTCTTGGTTTAAAAATTCAAACACGAACCCAAGTCTTGTTTTCTAGGTCGGAGGCATTCCTGGCGTGACTCAGCGTGCCCCTGACTCACCTTTCCCTTCAAGCGGCGGCAAGGAGGAGCGGAGGCGATGGCGGGAGGAACACTCAGCAGTCGCCCCAACACTTCATTGTGATGTCTTGGCGTCCACTGAAGAATTAAAAACAAACTTGCCATGTTAGGCAGACAATGCATCCGCTTGCTGGCGGATTGGCGTGACCTGACCTGACCTGATCTCATATATCTATGTATCTTTGACATGCAGAAGGAAGGTTGCGTTCCTAATGATCAGCTATAAAACTAATAAAAAATGTTAACGCAAGTAAAAATGACGTTGCAATGTGTCACCCCCCCAAAAAAATAATTAGTAAACAATAATATGCACGAATATTCACTAAAGAAATATAAGAAAAATATTCATTGGTTATAAGAGGTGCTATAAAACATATTGGCAAAAGGAAATCACAACAAACAAAGCATTGCCTAAATGTAAATAATAGTGTAGTGAATAATAATTTACTTACGCAAATAAAATAGTGATCACTGCATCGAGGAAGGAAGATGTCAAGGAAAAAAGAATACACACCAGGTGAAAACACAAACTTTAATATCTATATATAAAAAATTGGCTCTATTGTGTCCATGTCATACTCTCTCATATTATAAAAATAAAATAAACTATTCTGACGTACTCTTATAATTCACCACAGACGCGGCGGCATCTCGCTTCTTGCAAAGTCGCCTAATTATTGTTAGGCAGCATCCCCTCGACCCTGGCGGCGAGGGGAGGAACCAGACAACGGAGGGAAGGCCAGAACAGGAAGGCAAGAGAGGATGCAAGGTGAAATGTCCTCAGCCTAGCAAGAACCCTGATTGACATGTTAATTGTTTTTATATATTGCCAATTGTATTATTATTAGTGGTTATTATTTTTATTGTTATTAGCATTATCGGTAGTTCGTTTTTGTTATCATCATTATCATTATTAGTACTAATGCTATTATAATAATTATCATCCCTATCGTTAGTGTTATTAGCATTGTCATTATTATTATCATTATTATTACTAATGTTATTATTTATCATCGTCAATACTTTTTCATGCTCATAAATAATGATTAGTAATGTATCGATGAAACATATCTTTGTGCACGACTCCTTCATTCCTTCAGCCAACATTTCATCATAAGACAAATACAAAAACACACCAAAAACACAACACGTCGGCGAAAAACCCAAACTAAGAAAGGTAAAGAAGGAGAATATCACACATGTAGTTTATGCTACATGTGTGTAGCAATTCCGTCGGAGAATGGGCGGAGGAAGGCATCGACTGGAGACCTTCTCGTAAGTCTTCAAAGGAGGAAACCGTTCACCGAAAGTCGTTTGGCGAACCATTATGATCCACACACTCCTCCGAAAGACCTAAGTTGTGGCACACGATGTCGAGGAGCATCAATATCTAACGGGGGAAAAAAGGTCGGTCGTGTGAATATACAGTTATCGGACGGACGAGCGGTCGAGTTACTCAAGTCAGAGTCAGAGGGCATCGAGGGAAGGTAGTGGAGTGAGTGTTAGGATACGAGGCAGTCAGGAGGATGAGGAGGAAGAGGAGGATGTCAGTAGTTTGATATGAGTGTGGGAGGAGGCAGATCAGGGTCTTAAAACAAGACGTGTGTTCCACACGGCTGATGGTGATGCTACCTCAAGGAAAGAAGACCAGAGGAGAGCCTGATGGACTTTTCGTGTGTGTGTGTGTGTGTGTGTGTGTGTGTGTGTGTGTGTGTGTGTGTGTGTGTGTGTGTGTGTGTGTGTTTGTGTGTGTGTGTGTGTGTGTGTTGTGGTGTGTGTGTGTGTGTGTGTGTGTGTGTGTGGTGTTTCGTGTATTCACCCATGGTCTTGTCCACGCGAACTGGCTCGCGATCGCCAGTTTCACCCTCTCAGTGCGAGCTTGGAGCTCATTATAACTGATCTTGGGGTAATGCTGAGACCTCACACACCACACACCCCCACTCCCTTGCTCAAGGGGGACATTACCGCCCAAATTGCACAGTAGAAAAATTCCCGGGAATGAGCGGGGTCGGGGATCGAACGCCGGACCACATAATGATGCCGGGCGCCCTAACCAACTGAGCCACACACACACACACACACATACACACACGGTGTGTGTGTGTGTGTGTGTGTGTGTGTGTGTGTGTGTGTGTTTGTGTGTGTGTGTGTGTGGTGTGTGTTGTGTGTGTGTGTGTGTGTGTGTGTGTGTGTGTGTGTGTGTGTGTGTGTGTGTCGAAGAGCTAAATGATTTATATGTTAGACTATTGTACGGTTCCATATCCAACGCAAGCTTATTGGTTGAATTCCATCTGTAAAAGCTCGTAGATCAAAGTTCAGTTTAATGATAATCGCAACATTCCATTAATGGTTATGATTTAAATTCCAGAATAAAAAGACTTCAAAATGAGTATAGATATATCCCTTCAACCAAAAAAAAGCCTTTTTCTGCCACCGCACATGCCATTTTCATTCCTCGCTCAAATTTGACTTTTTTTGAAATCTTGAGACACGAGTACATCGCCTTCTTTATTGGGGTTTTTCGAGTCTGAATGGTTCTCACTTCCATTTACTCTCTCTCTCTCTCTCTCTCTCTCTCTCTCTCTCTCTCTCTCTCTCTCTCTTCTCTCTCTCTTCTCTCTCCTCTCTCTCTCTCTCTCTCTCTCTCTCTCTCTCTCTCTCTCTCTCTTTCTCACACACCGTCGTCCCACGAGCCATCTATCGGGACTCTCAGGGCGTCGAGCTCTTTGTGTCGAGTGGCAGATCACCTCCGAACACGGGCCGTCGAGAGCGAGCCTCGTGCGTCGGGCCGGATACTCGATGCCTTTCATAAATATTTGATTGGGGCGCCTCGACGCTGCTCAAGGGAGATTGCCACTTCGATTGCATCCATAAAAATAAGTTCCATTCCATCGGGCGAGCTTATTGAACGGTGCACGAGGCGGTCGCTAAATCTAATTCTTATTCCTCCGTTCTTGTGTTCTTTTATTGTATTCCTGAGATCTCAATTTTCTATTTCTTCTCCTTCTCCTCTATTTTCCTCCTCATAGTTGTGGGCTGTTTCTATTCCTCCTCCTTCCTCTCCCTCCTTTTACCTCCTACTCCCTTCTATCGCCACCTCTTCTCCATTTCCACCTTTCTCTCTCTATCTTCCTCCTCCGCCTCCTCAAATACAATGCGAGGCGTCGTGTGGCCCGGCAACACTTGATTCTTTCTCAACAAGGCATAAAGACAATGACGAGGAACTTTCGCATTGAATATATACATAGTGTGTGCAGCAAATGTGAGGGAACTCCTTCAACGATTTTCGGAAGTATGTTCGCAGATCTCAGCTGTTACTTTCCTCGGCGGGATTTGGTGAGAGTTCAAAAGTTTGTCCAAAGGAATGGGAAAAACGAAAAATATAATGCAGTCTACAATTTCCCATTTCCTTGAATCTTCCTCTTGTGTAACTTTTAATTCTATGAATCGCTTTGCATAACTCCAGTATATATGGAATGCTTTTAGCTATAATTTCCTAGAAGGTATTTTTTTATCCTGCATCGCTTTGATCATACGTATGAAATTAATGATATTATCTGAACACCTAGTGAATCAACGCCAGGTCTTCTTTTATCTCATGGCGGAATTAGTCTTGGCCAGATGAGAGAGAGAGAGAGAGAGAGAGAGAGAGAGAGAGAGAGAGAGAGAGAGAGAGAGAGAGAGAGAGAGAGAGAGAGAGAGAGAGAGAGAGAGAGAGAGAGAGAGAGAGAGGGTGTAAGTGGGACAAATGAGTCAGATAAAAAAACATAACATATCACAGACTTGCGAGACAGTAATGAAAAGTAAACCACCACATGATCCGATGCCAGCAAGCCGAGAGGTCCACAGACGCCGTGACGCGGTGATCCGGCGGCTGTTGAAAGCAAAGAGCAGATAGTGTGTAGCGTCTCACCCGCCGCTGGCCAGGTCACGCTGAGCCAGAGGGAACCGTGGCTCACTCGGCTCAAGTGTAATCCATTAATTTGTTTTTATGCGTTATCAGGTGTCGCTGGCATTACTGAGCGTATATTGTTTTGAGAGTAAAGATTTTGTTGTTGTTGTTATCATCAAGCTGTTACTCTATTTTCTTTTATTTTTTTTTTTTTTGTTTTGTTTTTTCCATGATGTGGTATGGGTTGTTAGGGTTACGGAGCACCAGGTGAGTCAGGGTTTCGTGTCTCTGTCTCCGTGCGCCTCGCCGCTGCAGGTATTCCCTCACTCCTCTGTGTCGAGAGTGGGTAACAGCAACGCTAAAACGGCGCTACGTTACACCCATTACTTTGCATAAGAATTCCACAGCATGTAATTCTCTAGGAGGGAATTTAACACACACTCTGCCAACACTCCAGTGCGCTTCTTCTTCTTTATATATAAGTTATAACAGAGCTGGTCAGTATTTAAATACATTTGTATTTAAATACGTATTAAAATACATTTGTGTATTTATAAATGTATCTATAAATAAATTGGTTGTCATTTGAATACAGTATTTAAATATTTTTATTACTATTTAAATAAATTGTATTTAATTACTCATAATATATAAATGTAAATACTTTTTTAACAGTAAATTTGGCCATAAACCCGCCCAACTATCTGGCAACCCTGATTATACAGCGAACCAGTGCTTCCACTTGCAAGGAAATTTCTATATTTTTAGGAAATTTAGGCCTGAGAAGGAAATTTCTAAGGAAATCCCAAATTTTTGGAAATCCTAAGGAAATCCCTTTTTTTTCAGACATGTGTGCATTTAAAATGTATTTACAAATGTATTTAATTAAAATTGAACATATTTAGTATTTAGTATTTAAATACGTTCGTTAAATGTATTTAGTATATAGTAATTAAATACATTTCTGCCATGTATTTATTATATAGTATTTAAATACATTCAATGTATTTAGTGCCCAGCTCTGAGCTGTAATTGTATTTAAAAATCCTCTTTATGGCAGATAGGTTTGAAGATCGCTCAGTGGTGTCGAGGGTCGGGGTTCAGGCTTCGGTGGTTCAGAGCCTCGCCTCGCAGCAGCCCACGCCACTCTTTTTCAGCGAAAAGGGAAAAATATATGATATTGCTTCAATATGAACGCAACCATGCATGAACCACACCAGAACACACACGTACCTCGTACAATGAACTATTTCTAGCAGCAGAGCAACAACCCATCTCCGCCCCTTCACCGGGAAGAGCCGCGGAGGGAAGACACCAGAGTGGAAGTGGTCCAAGCCGGGTGGATCGAGTGCTTCGAGCCCCTTGTTGGTCCACTGTTCCACAAGGCGGCAGCAGCACAACCTGCGTCACACTGCATGTTATTGACAATGTTCTCGACCTTTATGCACAAGAAATACCTTGAGACTCATGGTGGAGCTGGAACGTAGTTTTGGACCCCCCCCCGCCCCACACACACGTCAGTTTTTACCAGTGGTGGGTTGGACGCTTCACCGCCTCCACTGCCTCACGATCTCGGTGCTCGGAGCAGTGGCGGCGTTGTCAGCCTCCGCCGGGTCTGTTTACACCTTGTTATCGACGCGGGTAAGCATGAACAACACTCCGCCAGCCTCGCACACACCTGCATTTTACGGTCAACTCGGGGAAGCTTGGAATGGCTGCGCCGCCCACCCTCTGATCCTTCACCTTTTGCTCGCACGTTTAAGTCTTTTTATTTACCCTTTTGGTCCGTTCTTTCCTCGAGCTACTCTACCTACTATGTACACAGCTCACGCCGGAGCGACTTGACGTGCAGCAGCAACAGCAGCACCGGCGACAGTAGCGGTAGCAGATAACAGCAGCAGCTAGGGCGGCGACAATGGCAGCGGCAGCGTCCATAACGTGTCAACGCAATAGTTCTTTCTGTTTGATCCTGTTTTCCACGTGGAGTTGGTCGCAGATTACCAGACGCCGTTATCTTCTCGAGTGTCAGGTGACGGAGATCGAGGGATTTGTTCTTATCTTCAACTACGTATTTGATATCATGGCGGCGAGACACATTCAGGATCTCCATTGCAGCTTTATTCTCTCTACATAATCAACACATTTTCTGACTCAATTCTTAATATAATTTGAGGATATAACTTTATTTTATTCTGCATTGCACCTTTTTTTTCGTGACTATTTTTACATGCTTTCTCACAACCTCCACTAAACACACTGCTGCATAACATTCTTTACGTATCCAGGTTTTCTTTGGCAGTTTTCAGACTTTCGAGATCACTCCGTACAATTTAATTTACCAATCTTGTAATATAAAAAGATGTACTGACTCTTATTTTCTCCATTTCCCTCTTGTTAATTCACACTTTTATCTTCATGTGTACATCTCTTTCACACATAACCTTCTGTAATATATTGTATTGGCATCTACTCTCGCAATCGACACAATTATGATGTTTTTCCTCCAATGTATATTATATTTTCCTTTCTTCAAGTGTGACCAGACTAGACTTGTCAATCCAAACCCCCATCTTTATTTAATCACCATCTGTTATACATTTTCAGTCACTGCGTATGTTGTTCACGTCATATGAATCGCAACTTGGCACATCACACGAACACACACACTCATTTCTTTCTCCTGAAGTGAACATTTGGAGTCACAGGTCATACTTAATCACTTGTTTAGGTCACTCCCTCGCTCACTTCCAGCGTCTCAGGTCACCCATGGAGTACCAGCACCACGGGATCACAGCTTCCACTACCAGTCACTTGTCCCGCCTCGCCTCACGCCACCACCCAGCGCCTCGTGTGTTGGCGCCACCACGGAAACAAACCACAAGACCTAACGAGCGGGTCCTCCTCCTTGCCTGGTTCGTACCGTCGCTCTGGTCTGCTGCGTCACCCCTTGTTGGGTTTCTCGGCCCCCTGGTGGCTGGCCTAAGAGGGGCGGCTGTAGGGAGCTCCAGGAACAGGCCAGGGTTCTTCTCCCTGCGGTGTCAGGCCGACTAGACCCACAGAGTTGGCTATAGCTTGGGCCACTGGCGGGCTGAGGGGATACGTGCAATAAAGGTGTTAGTTCGGTGACTTGACTCACTGATTGACTGACTGTCTGAACGTTTTTTTCCCTGCCTGGTTATTTGGCAGCTTCCTCGTTCTTTTAAATGTCTCTTGATTACAGTTGAAATATAAGTTTTATCAAAATATGATCAAGAATATTGACCTTATACGAAACGAAAATATACTCACACTTATTCGCACAAACAGAATAGGACTACAACACACACACACATACATACACACACACACGCACGCACACGCACACGTACACGCGCACACAAACACCGTGGAACTCCGTAGT
>JACEEZ010003785.1:97500-101692 GCA_016584305.1 Chionoecetes opilio
AGAGAGAGAGGAAAGGAAGGAAGGATGGAAAAATGAAGGAAGGAAGAGAGAGAGAGAGAGGAAAGGAAGGAAGGAATGAAGGAAGGAATAAGTGATCATGTGAGAAAACAAACTTTATAAACTCAAACTACACACTTGAGTAAGAGGAGCTAGCTGAGAAGAGGATGCAGAGGAGGAGGAGGAGGAGGAGGAGGAGGAGGAGGAGGAGGAGGATTCCATAGGATTACATAGGATTACATAGGATTACATAGGAATAACAGACACCAGGAGACCTATTGGTCCATGACGAGGGTATCTGCTGAACTGCATGCTACTAACAATCAACTACTTGTAAGAAAAACAGTTGGAAAATGATACCATGTCCTTAAAAGAAGATAGGAACATGGAAGTTTGGTAGTGCAGAAAAATAGGGTATGAAATATACTAACTACAACTACCACTACCACTACAACTAATCGATCCGGGTGACTAAATATGAATTCGCCGGGCACTATCAATACCCATTTACTTTACAGTGCGCGTCAAGCCTGTTTTTAAATGTAGTTATTGTGCTGGCTTCGACAACATTTGCTGGTAACTTGTTCCATCGATCAACGACTCTCACATTGAAATAATTTTTACGAGATCAGTGATGCATCGTTGACCGTTTAGTTTTAAACAATTATTTCTTGTTGTCACTTGAGTTGAAAGCTCGAATAGGTTCTCTTGATTAATGACATGAAATCCTTTTAAGATCTTAAAGGTTCTATCAAGGCCCCACGGATTCTACGATCCTTAAAGGAAAACATATTAAGTTTCCGCAGTCTCTATTCATAAGATGAATTTCGCATAGATGGAATTTGTTTGGTTGGTCTTCTTTGCACTGATTCCAATTTTGCTTGGTCTTTTACGAAACAGGGCGACTAGAATTGAACGATTCCGATTTTTACGAACGAGAACATTCCAAGTGCGGCCTAACCAAGGACGTGTATAATTGTGTCATTACTTTCGGAGTTTTGTGTTCAAAGCTGCGTTTAATAAGGCCCAACATCATATTGCCTTTTTACTGGCAGCTAGGCAATGCAGACTGGATTTAAGATAATTACTGATGATGACACCTACATCCTTTTCCTGCTGTACTTCAGTTAACGATTTATTTTGCATTTGATAGTTATATTTGAGGTTATCGTTGCCTATATGCATTACTTTACATTTATCGGAATTCAATTTCAATAGCCATGTATCACTCCAGTCTGATAGTTTGTCGAGATCACTTTGTATGAGCTCGCAGTTTTCTCTAGTGTATGATTACCGCCTAATTTGGTGTCATCTGCAAATTTCGATATTTTAGATACAAGTCCGCAGTTCAGATCATTGATATATATCAGAAAAAGAGTGGGACCCAAGACCGAGCCCTGAGGCACCCCACTAGTAACATCTAACCAATCAGAAGTTTCGCCATTTATTACTACCCGTTGTTTACGATTTGAAAGCCAATCGCCAATCCATAAACATAATTGCTCTCCTAAGCCATGTGCCCTTAGCTTGGTCAAAAGTCGCTTATGGGAAACTGTATCGAAGGTTTTCTGAAAATCAAGGTATATATTACATCCGAGGGAAATTTAGCGTCCCAGTTTGAATAAATGACATTAAAAAAATCCAGTAGATTTGTTAAGCAGGATCTTTTATTTCGAAATCCATGCTGCGACCTTAATATTGAGTTATTTTCATCGAGAAAAGACACTATTTTATTCCGCAATATTTTCTCAAATAGTTTAGCAATCACAGACGTTAGACTAATTAGGCGATAACTACTTGCGAGAGTCGTACACCCTTTCTTGAATATCGCTGTAACATTAGCTAATTTCCAGATACTAGGAACATTTTTGTCCATTAGCAATTTATTGAGGATAATCTTTAGTGGAAACGAAAGTTGACTGTGACATTCGCGAAGTAATCGCGGCGAAATTGAGGAGGATGAAGACGAGGAGGACGAGGAGGACGAGGAGGACGAGGAGGACGAGGAGGACGAGGAGGACGAGGAGGAGGAGGACGAGGAGGAGGAGGAGGAGGAGGAGGTGGTGGAGGAGGAGGAGGAGTAGGTAATGAATGGGGAATAGGTATAGGAGAGAGGAAAGAAAGACAGATACTGAAAAACTTGGACGAAGAGAGGAAAAGAGTAGGAAGAGAAAGACGAAAGAATCTGCAGGAAGAGGAAGAGGGAAAAAAAGATAAGTAGAAAAGGAGTAAGAGAGAAAGAGGAGGAGGAGGTAGAAGAAGAGTGGCAGAAAAAAAGAACAAGAAAAGAATAGAAGGAGGTCAAGGAAAGTATAAAGAGGGGGAGTAAAAAAAGGCATTCGAGGAGGAGAGTAGGTGGAGAGGACAAGAAAAAACAGAAGAGGGAGAGAGGAAGAGGGGACAGGACAAGAAGAAACAGAAGAGGGAGAGAGGAAGGGGAGAAGAGGGAGGTGTAGTCGCAAAGTTACAGAAAAATTACTCCTAAAAGCTGTACGGAGTGGGCGGACGGCGAGGTGAAAAGTGGGCTTTATGTGGCGTGGGCGTAAGGGCAAAGCTGACGGGAGTGGCAGTGGGCGGGTCGTGCCTTTACGGGGCCGTGGTCGTAGATTAAGAACTTTTTGAAGGTCTAAAGGAGGTGAGACATGGGATCCAGAGACTAGGCTTGACAGGGACGAGAGAGAGAGAGAGAGAGAGAGAGAGAGAGAGAGAGAGAGAGAGAGAGAGAGAGAGAGAGAGAGAGAGAGAGAGAGAGAGAGAGAGAGAGAGAGAGAGAAGAGAGAGAGAGAGAGAGAGAGAGAGAGGGGAAGAGAGAGAGAAGAGAGAGAGAGAGAGAGAGAGAGAGAGAGAGAGAGAGAGAGAGAGAGAAAATTTTAGATTTATACATTTATTTAGCCAAACAGTTATACATGTAATAACAAAATACATAATTATATAAAATTGGCTGAGCCTGTTGAGAGTAAACTCTCTAAAAGGCTCCTATATATACACACTTGAAGATATGAAATTAATTAAACACATACAAATACACATACGACTAAATACGTATACATACACAAACACATAGGAAAAAATAACCACCCCATACACATGAGTAAATACCCCACACACACACAAACACATATGAGCAAATACACACCCCTACACAATTACACATACGAGCAAATCACACACACATACAATATGAGCAAATACACACAAAATACACATACGAGCGAAATACACATACATATACATACGAGTAAATATGCACACATACCCTACACACACATACGAGCAAATACGCATACATAAACATACACATACGAGTACAAAATATATACACATATATACACAAATTATTTCTGATTACGTTGTGGTATTGCAATAAGAGATACTTTTTGAGACAAAGTTTAAAACTTGTCAAGTAGGTTTTGTTTTTAAGTCCAACGGGAATTCATTCCATATTTTCGCGCCGTGATACACGATACATGTTTAGAGAGAGAGAGAGAGTTATAGCATCCAGACATGAGCAAACTTTGTGCATGTATGTGTGTGTGTGTTTACTATTTTACGGAGTGATTTTTACACACATACAAACACACACACACACACACACACCACACACACACACACACACACACACACACACACACACCCCACACACACAAACACACCCACACACCCCAACCACAACATGCACACACTCACACACACACACGCACACACACACACACACACACACATGCACACACACACACAGACACGCACACACACAACCCAAACCATCCCCCTAAAAAAAGAAAAAAAAACTTAAAAAAGAAACAGAAAAACAAGAATTTTAGAAAAAGAAAACCTGAAAAAAACACACATAAAAAAATTAGGAAGCAAAAAATTGTAACACAAACCTAAATATAAAAGAAAAAAGAAAATGAAAAGAGAAATACATCAATCTGTACATCCATTCACCAATTCATACATACATCCAGTCAATCAGTCAATCATCCAAGCATACATCCAGTCGGCCATCCATACATAGGCTACATTTAGTCAATCAGTAAGCCATCCAGCGAGCCAGTCAGCCATCCATACATAGGGTACATCCAGTCAATCAGTAAGCCATCCATACATACATCCAGTCAACGAGTCAACCATCCATACATACATTCAGTCAGCCAGTCAGCCATCCACACATACATCCAGTCAGCCGACATCCCCA
>JACEEZ010003786.1:0-17857 GCA_016584305.1 Chionoecetes opilio
GATCAAATTTTATTCTTAAAAAACACGGTTTTCAGTGTTTTAATGTATCTTTTGTGGAGACTAAAAAAATGTCGAAAAATTTGGACATTATTAGCCCTTTTTTGATAGAGAATTCAAAATGGGTATATAGTTGTTTTCGTAGAAATTTCTATTTTCAACTTACTCTAATGCTTATAATATGAGTTGGAGACTCTATATTGTGATACAATTGTATATTATATGTGTTTTTCATAGTTTCTTGTTAATTGGTGTGTTATATCAGTAATAGAAGGAATTTACCTCATGATAATGCTCTCTTTCTACCCCTCAAAAATGTGTTCTTTTCAATTATTTTAAGCGTTAGTATCGGTGTTTTATGTTATTATATCGTTTTCCTACAAATTGAATTAAATAAAATCCTCTTTTTAGAATAATTTGCACCTATAAGTAGCTTACATTACATGTAAGCTAATAAATAGAAGAGTAAAGAGGTTATTTATGTGATATACACGGTATATTGCAATGCAGTTTTCATAGTTTCTTGAAACTGGTAACGTTATTGTATAATATACAAGTAGTTTTACTTATGATATTGCCTAAACCCATAAAATGTAGTGTTTCAATGATATTAGCTAGTTATCGGTGATATATAGCTGTGTTCCTATAAATTGTAGTATAAAATCCTCTTTTTAGAATAATTTCCACTATAAGTAGATTACTTACATTAAGTTTTTAATAAATAGAAGAGTAAGGAGGTTATTTATTGTTATATAACGTGTATATTTTGCAAGCGTTTTGCATAGTTCTTGTAAACTGTAGCGTATTGTTATATATACAAGTAGTTTACTTATTCACTATTGCTATAAAAAAAACCCATAAAATGTAGTGTTTCAATGATATTTAAAGCTAGTTATCGGTGAATATATAGCTGTTTTCCTATAAATTGAAGTATAAAATCCTCTTTTAGAATAAAATGCACCTATAAGAGCTTACATTACCATGAAAGCTAATAAATAGAAGAGTAAGAGGTTATTTATTGTGATATTTAACGGTATATTGAAGCATTTTTCAGGAGTTTCTTGTAAACTGTAAGTTATTGTATATATACGAGTAGTTTTAATTATTGTATTGCTATAACCCATAAAATGTATCTGTTTTCAATGATATTAGCTAGTTATCGGTGATTATATAGCTGTTTTCCTATAACTTGAAGTAAAAATCCACTTTTTAGAATAATTTTCACCTATAAGTAGCTTACCTTATACATTAAGCTATTAAATAGAAGGTAATAGGTTATTTATTGTGAGCTATAACTGTTATATTGCAAGCGTTTTCATAGTTTCTTGTAAACTGTAGCGTTATTGTATATTATACAAGTAGTTTTACTTAGCATAATTGCTATAAAACCCATAAAATGTAGTGTTTTCAATGATATTAGCTAATTATCGGTGATAATAGCTGTTTTCCTACCAATTGAAGTATAAAATCCTGTTTTTAGATAATTTGCACCTATAGTAGCTTACATTACATAAAAAACTATTAAATAGAAGAGCAAGAGGTTATTTATTATGAATATAAACAGTATATTGAAAGCGTGTTAATAATTTCTTGTTAAACTTTAGCGGTATTGTTATATATACAAGTAGTTGACTGATCATATTGCTATAAACCCATAAAATGTAGTGTATTCAATGTATTAGCTAATTATCGGTGAGTGATATAGCTGTTTTCCTACAAATTGAAAGTATAAAATCACTCTTTTTAGAATATTTGGACTATAAGTAAGCTTTACATACATTAAGCTATTAAATTATAAGGAGTAAGAGGTTATTTATTGTGATATAACGGTATATTGCAAGCGTTTTTCTAGTTTCTTGTAAAACTGTATGCGTTATGTCTATATACAAGTAGTTGTACTTATCTATGCTTATAAACCCATAAAATGTAGTGTTTTCAATGATATTAGCTAGTTATCGGTGATATATAGCTGTTGTCCTACAAAGTGATGTATAAAAATCCTCTTTTTTAAAATAATTAGACCTATAAGGAGGCTCCATTACATTAAGCTAATAAATAGAAGAGAATAGGTATTATTGTGATATAACGGTATAGTTGCAAGCGTTTTCATAGTGTCTTGTAAAACTGTAGCGTTAATTGTATATATACAAGTAGTTTTTACTTAGCATATTGCTATAAACCCATCAAAATGTTGTGTTTTCAATGAATTACCTAGATTATCTGTGATATATAGCTGTTTTCAACAAATTGAAGTATAAATCCTCTTTTTTAGAATTAATTTGCACCTATAAGTAGCTTACATTACAATAACCTTTTAAATAGAAAGGAGTAAGAGGTTATTTATGGTGATATATATCTTGTATAGGCAGGCGTTTTCAGTGTCTTGTAAAACTGCTAGCGTTATCGTCATATATCAAGTAGTTTTACTGATCATATTGCTAAAACCCATAAAATGTAGTTTTTTCAATTGAGATTAGCTAGTTTATCGGTGATATATAGCTGTTTTCCTAACAAAGTGAAGTATAAATCCTATTTTTAGAATAAAATGCTACTATAAGTAGCTTACATTACATTAAGCTAATAAATAGAAGAGTAAGAAGTTATTTATGTGATAACTGTATATTGCAAGCAGCGTTTCATAGGTTCTTGTAAACTGTAAGCGTTATTGTATATTATTACAAGTAGTTTTACTCAATCATATTGCTATAAACCCATAACATGTAGGTTTTTCAATGATATTAAGTAGTTATCGGTGATAGGTAAGCTTGTTTTCCTACAAAATTGATGTATAAAATCCTCTTTTTAAAATAATTAGGACCTAGAAGTCGCTTCATTACATTAAAGCTAATTTAAATAGGAAATAGTAATAGGTTTAAGTATTGTGATATAAAACGGAATTTGGCAAGCGTTTATCATAGGTTTCTTGTAAACTGTAGCGATTGTATTATACCAAGTATATTTACTTATTCATATTGCTATAAACCCATAACATGTAGTGTTTTCAATGATATTAGCTTTAGTTCCGGTGATATATAGCTGTTTACCTACAAATTGAGTGAGAAATCCACTTTTTAGAATAATTTGCACCTATAAGTAGCTTACATTACATTAAAGCTAATAAAGAAGAGGTAATAGGTTAATTTATTGTTGATATAACGTATATTGCAAGCGTTTTTCATAGTTTCTTGTAAACTGTAGCGTTATGTATAATAAAAGTATTTTTATTATCATATTGCTATAACCCATGAAAAATGTTGTGTTTTCATGATATTAGCGAGATTATCGGTGATTATAGCTGTATTTCCAACAAATTGAAGTATTAAAATCCGCTTTTTAGAATAATTTGCACCTATACGTAGCTTATATTACAATAAGCTATTAAACGAGGAAGGAGTAAGAGGGGTTATTTAATTGTGATATAACTGTATATTGCAAGCGTTTTTCATAGTTTCTTGATAATGTAGCGTGTATTGTAGTTATATACAAGTAGTTTTACTTATCATATTGCCTAAACCTTAAAATGTAGTGTTCAATGATTTTAGCTAGGGATCAGTGAAAGAGTTTTTTTTCATTCTCTAAATTGAAGTATATGTCTTTATATATGTAGCTTAAATAAGCTTTTGATATTGTTACAACTATATTTTGACAAAATTAATAGCTAAAAAATAGTATTTTCATGTAATTAGATATCAATTTTAATCTTAAACAAATGTTTTTTTTCAAGTAGATTTCAATGTTTTTTTGAAAGGTAAAAAATGTCGAAAATTTGACATTATTTCGCACTTTTACACAACATATTTTATAATATTAAGAGCTTTAAAAATATGTATTTTGCATGAAATTTATGTATCAATTTTATCTTAAAAACAAACGTTTTTTCAAGTGTTTTAAGGTATTTGTGTTGGGGGACTAAAAAATGTCGAAAATTGACATTATTCAGCCCTTTTTTTGATAGAGGGAAATATCAAAAATGTGGTATTAGAGTTGTTTCGTTAGAAATTTCTATTTCAACTACTCTAGCTTATAATATGAGTTTGAGAACTCTATATTGTGATACAAATTGGATATTATACGTGTTTTTCATAGGTCTGTTAATTGTTGTGTTATATCATTAATTAGAAGGAATTACCTATGATAATGCTTCTTTATACCCTCAAAATGTTTCTTTCAATTATTTTAGCTAGTTATCGGTGATATATGCTGTTTTCCTACAAATTGAAGTATTAAAAATCCTCTTTTTTAGAATACTTTGCACCTATAAAGTAGCTTACCTTACCATTAAGCTGAAGAAATTAGAAGAGTAAGAGGGTTTATTGTGATATGAACGGTATATTGCAAGCAATTTTCATAGTTCTTGTAAAACTGTAACGTTATGATATATACAAGTAGTTTTACTTTATTGATATGCTATAAAACCCCCCCCCCCCCTATAAAATGTAGTGTTTCAATGATATTAGCTAGTTATCGGTGATATATAGCTGTTTTCCTATAAAATTTTGTAGTATAAAAATACTCTTGTAGAATAAGGTCCACCTATAAGTGAGCTGTACATTACATTAAGTTAATTAAATAGAAGAGTAAGAGGTTATTTTATTGTGTATAAACGGTTATATTGCAAGAGTTTTTTATTAGTCTCTTGTAAAACTGTAGCGTTATTGTATATATACAAGTAGTTTTACTGCTCATATGCTATAAACCCATAAAATGTAGTGTTTTCTAATGAATTAGCTAGGTAATCGGTGATATATAGCTTGTTTTCCTATAAATTTGAAGTATTAAAATCCTCTTTGTTAGAAAAAATGCACCTATAAGTAGCTTACATTACCTTAAGCGAATAAATAGAAGAGTAAGAGGTTATTTATTGAGTATAACGGTATATTGCAAGCATTGTCAGAGTTGGTCTTGTAAACGTAACGTTAGGTATATATACAAAGTAGTTTACTTATTGTTATGCTATAAACCCATCACAAATGTAGTATTTTTAAATGATATAGCTAGTTATCGGTGAATATAGCGTTTTCCTACAAATGATGTATAAAATCCTCTTTTTAAAATAAATTTGAACCTATAAGTAGCCTACCATTACATTAAGCTAATAAATAAGAAGAGTAATAGGTTATTTATTGTGATATAACGGTATTTGCAAGCGTTTTTCATAGTTTCTTGTAAACTGTAAGCGTTATTGTATATATACAAATAGTTTTACGTATCATAGCTATAAACCATAAAATGTAGGTTTTTCAATGATATTAGTTAAATATCGGGGATATATAACTGTTTTCCTACAAATTGAAGTATAATATACTTCTTTTTTAGAAAAATTTGCAAACCTATAAGTCAGTTAATTACATAAGCTATTAAAATAGAAGGAGTAAGAGGTTATTTATGTTGATATAACGGTATATTGCAAGGGTTTTTCATAGTTTCTTGTACAACTGTAGCGTATGTATTATATACAAGTAGTTTTACTTATCATATTGCTATAAACCCCTTTAAAATGTAGTTGTTTTCAATGATTTTAGCTAGTTATCAGTGAAGAGGGGTTTTTTTCTTACAAATTGAAGTATATTTCTTTATATATGTGCTAAATAGCTTTGGAGATTTGCGACAACTATATTTTACAAAAATAATAGCTTAAAATATGGTATTTTTCATGAAATTTAGTAATCAATTTAAACTTAAAACAATGTTTTTTCAAGTATTTCAATGTTTTTTGAAAGGCTAAAAAAGGTCGAAATATGACATTATTCAGGCACTTTTACAAACTATATGTTACAATGTTAGAGCTAAAAATATGCATTTTCATGAAATTTAGGTATCAATTTTATCAAAAAACAACGTTTTTTCCAAGTATTTTAATGCATTTTTGAAAGCCTTAGAATTGTCAAAATTGAACATTATTCAGCACTTTTACACTACACATATTTTATAATATTAAAGGCTTACTAATATGTATTTTTCATGAAATTTTATGTATCAATGTTATTCTTAAAACACAACGTTTTTTCACGTGTTTTAATGTATTTTGAAGGGCCTAAAAAAATGTCGAAAAATTGACATTTATTCAGCCATTTTATTGATAGAGAAATTCAAAATGTGGTATTATAGTTGTTTTCGTTAGAAATTTTCTATTTTCACTAATCTAAGCTTATAATATGATGTTTGAGACTCTAATTGTGATACAATTGTATATTATACGTGTTTTTCATAGTTTCTTGGTAATTGTGGTGTTATATCTTATATAGAAGGAATTTATCATGATAATGGCTCTCTTTTATACCCTCAAAATGTGTCTTTTCAATTATTTTAGCTAGTTATCGGTGATATATAGCTGTTTTCCTACAAATTGAAGTATAAAAATCCCTTTTTAGAAATAAATTTGCCACCTATAAGAGCTTACATTACATTAAGCTAATAAATAGAAGAGTAAAGGGTTATTTATGTGATTATAACGGTGTATTGCATGCGTTTTTCATAATTTCTTGTAAACTGTAGCGCTTAATTGTATATATACAAGTAGTTTTACTTTATCATATTGCTATAACCAAACCCATAAAAATGTTGTGTTTTTCAATGATATTAGCTAGTTATCGGTGATATCTAGCCGTTTCCTACAAATTGAAGTCTAAAATCCTCTTTTAGGAATAATTTGCACCTATAAGTAGCTTAACATTACATTAAGCTATTAAATATAAAAGTAAGAGGTTATTATTGTGAGATAACGGTATATTGCAAGGTTTCATAGTTTTTGTAAAAACTGTAGCGATTGTATATATACAAGTAATCTTTACGTAGTCACATTGCTATAAAAACCCTTAAAATGTAGTGTTTTTCAATGATATTAGCTAGTTTACCGGTGATATATTAGCACGTTTACCTACAAATTGAAGTATGAAATCCACGTTTTAAGAATAATTTGCATTCCTTATAAGTAGCTTACATTACATGTAAGCTAATAAAATAGAAGAGTAATAGGTTATTTATGTGATATACGGTATATTGCAAGCGGTTTTAATAGTTTCGTGGTAAAACTGGTAGCGTTATTGTATATATAACCAAGATTTTTACTATCATATTGCTATAAACCAAAAAATGTTGTGTTTTCAAATGATATTAGCTAGATATCGGTTGATATATAGATGTTTTCCAACAAATGGAAGTATTAAAAATCTCTTTTTAGAATAATTTGCACCTATAAGTAGCTTTATTACAATAAGCTATAAATAGAAGAGTAAGAGGTTATTTATTGTGATTAACTGTATATTGCAAGCGTTTTTCATAAGTTTATTGTAACCTGTAGCGTTATTGTATATATACAAGTAGTTTACTGATCAAGTGCTTATAAACTTAAAATGTAGGTTGTTTTCAATGATTTTAGTAGTTATCAGTGTAGAGTTTTTTCTTCTCTAAATTGAAGTATATATTTCTTTTATATATGAGCTAAAAGCTGTTGATAAGTTGTTACAACTTATAGTGTTACAAAATCGAATAGCGTAAAAAATAGGTATGGTGGCAGGTAATGTTAGAGTAGCAATTTTAATCTTAAAACAAGTTTTCTCAAGTATTGTGCAATGTTTTGACTAGGCTAAAAAAAAATGTCGAAATTTGACATTATTCAGCAATTTGACAAAACTATATTTTAGAATATTAAAGAGCTTAAACTATGTAATTTTTCATGAAATTTATGTATCAAATTGTATTCTAAAAACAACGTTTTTCAAGTGATTTTAATTGTATTTTGTGGGACTAAAAAATGTCGAAAAATTGACATTATTCAGCCCTTTTTTTTGATAGAGAAATTCAAAATGTGGTAGTATAGTTGTTTTCGTTAGACATTTCTATTTTCAACTACTCTAAGCTTATAATATGAGTTTGAGACTCTATATGTGATACAATTGTATATTATACGTGTTTGCATAGTTTCTTGTTAATTGTTGTGTTATATCATTAATAGAAGGAAATTACCTCATGATAATGCTCTCTTATACCCTCAAAATGTTGTTTCTTTAAGTATTTTAGCTAGTGATCGGTGATATATAGCTGTTTTCCTACAAAATTGAGTATAAAATCCTCTTTTTAGAATAATTTGCACCTGTAAGTAGCTTTTTTTTTTCCACTAAATTCAAAAGCTAAATAAATAGAAGAGTAAGGAGGTTATTTATTGTGATATAACGGTATATTGCAAGCATTTTTCATAGTTTATTTAAACTGTAAACGTTATTGTATATATACACGTAGTTTTACTTATGATTTATGCTTATAACCCATAAAAATGTAGTGTTCAATGATTATAGCTAGTTATCGTGATATATAGCTGGTTTCCTATAAATTGTTCTTTTTTTTTTTTTTTTTTTTTTTTTTTTTTTTTTTTTTTTTTTTTTTTTTTTTTTTTTTTTTTTTTTTTTCTAGTATAAAATCCGCTTTTTAGAATAATTTCCACCTATAAGTAGCTTACATTACATTAAGTTAAACAATAGAAGAGTAAGAGGTATTTATTGTTAGTATAACGGTATATTGCAAGGTTTTTCATAGTTCTTGTAAACTGTAGCGTTATTGTATATATACAAGTAGTTTTACTTATCATAATTGCTATAAACCCATAAAAATTGTAGTGTTTTCAATGATATTAGCTAGTTATTCGGGTGATATATAGCTGTTTTTCCTATCAATGAAGTATAAAATGCCTCTTTTTAGAATAAAATGCAACCAGCTATAAGTAGCACATTACCTTAAGCTAATAAAATAGAAGAGTAAGAGGTGATTTAATGGTGATCTAACGGTATATTGCAACGCATTCAGAGTTTCTCGTAAACTGTAACGTTATTGGATATATACGAGTAGTTTACTATTGTATTGCTATAACCATAAAATGTATGTTTTCAATGATATTAGATAGTTATCGGTGATATATAGCTGTTCACAATTGACGTATAAAATCCACTTTTTTAGAATAATTTCAACCTATAAAGTAGCTTACATTACATTAAGCTATTAAATAGAAGTGTAATAGGTTATTTATTGGATATAACGTATATGTCCCCCCCCCCCCCAAGCGTTTTTCTAGGTTTCTGTAAACTGTACGTATTGGATATATACAAGTAGTTTTACTTATCATATGCTATAAACCATAAAAGTTCGTGTTTTCAAGATATTAGATAATACGGTGATAATAGCGGTGTTCATACAAATGAAGTCTAAAATCCTGTGTTAGATAATTTTGCACCTATAAGTAGCACATCTACATAAAACTTATAAATAGAAGAGCAAGAGGTTATTTATTATGACTAAACGTATATGAAAGCGTTTTTTCATAATGTCTGTAAAACTTAGCGTTATTTATATATACAAGAGTTTTACTTATTATATTGCTATAAACCATAAACTGTAGTGTATTCAATGATATTAGTAGTTATCGGTGATATATAGCTGTTTTCCTACAAATTGAAGGATAAATCCTCTTTTTCGAATAATTTGGACCTAGAAGTAGCTTACATTACATTAGCTATTAAATATAAGAGTAGGGTTTATTTATTGTGATATAACGGTATATGCAAGCGTTTTTCATAGTTTCTGTGTAAAACGTAGCGTTATTGATATATACAATGTAGTTTTACTTAGCATATGTGCTATAACCCCTAAAATGTAGTGTTTAAAGATATTAGCTAGTATCGGTGATATATAGCTGTTTTACTACAAATGATGTATAAAAATCCTCTTTAAAAAATAGACTATAAGTAGATTACATTACATTAGCTAAATAATAGAGAGAATAGGTATTATTTGTGATATAACGGTATATTGCAAGCGTTTTTCATAGTTTCTTGTAAAACTGTAGCGTATTGTAGAATACAAGTAGTTTTACTTATCATAACTGTATAAACCCATAAAGTTGTGTTTTCAAGATATTACCTAGATATCGGTGATATATAGCTGGTTTCAAACAAATTGAAGTATAAAATCCTCTTTTTAGAATAATTTGCACCTATACGGAGCTTACATTACAATAACCTTTTAAATAGAAGAGTAAGAGGTTATTATTGCGATAGAACTGGTATATTGCAGGCGTTTCATAGTGTCTTGTAAACTGTAGCGTGATCGTATATATACAGTAGTTTTACTTATCCATATTGATATAAATCATAAAATGTAGTTTTTTCAATGATATTAGTAGTATCGGTGATATATAGCTGTTTCCTACAAAGTGAAGTATAAAATCCTCTTTTAGAATAAATGCTCCTATAAGTAGCTTACATACATAAGCTATAAATAGCAAGAGTAAGAAGTTATTTATGTGATATAAACTGTATATTGCAGCAGCGTTTTTCCTAGTTTCTTGTAAACTGTAGCGTTATTGTATATATACAAGTAGGTTTACTTATCATATGCCTATAAACCATAAAATGAGGTTTCAATGATATTAGCTAGTTATCGGTGATATGTAGCTGTTTTCTACAAGTGATGTATAAAATCCTCTTTTAAAAAATTAGACCTAGAGTAGTCCATTACATTAGCTAATTAATAGAAAAGTAATAGGTTTAAGTAATTGTGATATAACGGTATATTGCAAGCGTTATCATAGTTTCTTAGTAAACTGTAGCGTATTGTATATATACAAGTAGTTTACTATCATATTGCTAGAAACCCATAAAATGTAGTGTTTTCAATGATATTAGCTAAATTACCCCCCCCCCCCCCCCCCTGGTGATATATAACGTTTCCTAAAAAATGCAGATAAAAATCCCTTTTGAGAAAAAGTTGCACCTATAAGTAGCTACATTACCTAAGCTATTAAATAGAAGAGTAGGAGGTGTATTTATTGTGATTGATATAACGGTATATTGCAAGTGTTTTTCATAGTTTCTGTAAACTGTAGATGTGATTGTAGATATTTACAAGTAGTTTTACTTATCATATTGTATAAACCCTTAAAATGTAGTTTTTTCAATGATTTTAGCTAGTTATCAGTGAAGAGTTGTTTTTTTTCTACAAATTGAAAGATTTCTTTATATATGTGGCTAAATAGCTTTTGATATTTTGCTACAACTATTATTTTGACAAATGAATAGCTAAAGCTGTATTTTTCTGAAATTTAGATATCAATTTTAATCATAAAACAATTTTTCACGTATTTCAAGTTTTTTGAAAGGCTAAAAAATGTCGAAATTTGACATATCAGCACTTTAACACAACTATATTTTTACAATGGTTATGAGCTAAAATAGCTTTCATGGAAATTTTAAGTATCAATTATAATCTCAAAACAACGTTTTTCAAGTATTTTAATGCATTTTTGAAAGCCTTAAAATGTCAAAAATTTTGTACAGTATTCAGCACTTTACACAAATATATTTTATAATATAAGAGCTTAAAACATGTTTTTTCATGAATATGTATCAATTTTATTCTAAAAACAAAGTTTTTTACAAGTGGTGTAAGGTATTTGTGAAGGCTAAAAATGTCCGAAAATGACATTATCAGCCCCTTTTGATAGAGAAATCAAAATGTGCGTATTATAGTTTTTTTCGTTAGAACTTTCTATTTTTAAATACTTAAGCTTATAATAGGAGTTTGGAGACTCTATTATGGTGGATACAATGTATATTATACCTGTTTTCATAGTTTCTTGTTAAATTGTTGTTTTCTATCATTAAATAGAAGGAATTATACCTATGATAAAGCTTTATACCCTCAAAATGGTTCTTTTCAATGATTTTGCTATTATCGGGTGATAGAGAGCTGTTTCATACAAATTGAAGTATACAATCCTTTTTTTAGAAGAATTTGCACCTATAAGTAGCGTACATGACATTAAGCTAATAAATAGAAGCTTAATAGGTAATTTTATTGTTTATATAACGTGTATATTGCAGCGTTATATTTCACTAGTTCTTAGTAAACTGAGCGTTATCGTCATCTAATAAGTATCTTTTACTTTATCATATTAGCTACTAAAACATCAAAATGTTGTGCTTTCACGAGATATTAGCTAGATATCGGTGAATATCATAGCTGTTTTCCTACAAAATTGAAGTATAAAATCTCTTCATTATAGAATAATTTGCACCTATAAGTAGCTTACATTACATTATGCTATTAAATATGATAGATAAAAAAACCCCAGCAGCTCTTATATTTTTAATAGCTTAATGTAAGTAAGATTACATTATAGGTGCAAACTTATTCTATAAAAAGAGGAGTTTATACTTCAATTTGTAGGAAAACAAGCTATATATCACCGATAACAGCAATATCATTGAAAACACACATTTTAGGGGTTTTATAAGCAATATGATAAGGTAAAACTACTTTATATATACCAATAACCTACAGTTTACAAGAAAACTATGAAAAACGCTGGCAATATACCTTTATATAAACAAAAATAACCTATTAATCTTCTCATTTATTAGCTTAATGTAATGGTAAGCTTACTTCTTGTATAGGTGCCAAAAATATTCTAAAAAAAAAAAGGATTGTATACTTCAATTTGTAGGGAAAACAGTATATATCACCGATAAATAGCTAAAATCATTGAAAAGAACACATTTTTTGAGGGTATAAAGCTGTATCATAAGGTAAATTCATTCTATATATGATATAACACAACAATTAACAAGAAACCTATTGTAAAAAAAGCGTATAATATACAATTGTATCACAATATAGAGTCTCAAAACTCTATGAATAAGCTGTAGAGTAGTTAAAATAGAAATTTCTAACGAAAAACAAAACTTAAGACCACATTTGAATTTCTCTGTATAAAAAAAGGGGCTGAATCATGTCAATTTTGACATTTTTTAGCCCTTCAAAAATACCTTTAAAACACTTGTAAAAACGTTGTTTTTGAAAATAAAATTGATACATAAATTTCATGAAAAAATAATATTGTAAGCTCTTAATATTATAAAATATATTTTGTGGTAAAACGTGCTGGGAATAATGTCAAATTTGAACCATTTTAACGGCTCTTCAAAAATGCATTAAAAAATACTTGAAAAAACGTTGTTTTGAGGGATTAAAATTGATACTAAAATTTTCATGGAAATGCATACTTTTAGCTCAGAAATTGTTAAAATCTAGTTGTGTTAAAGTGTGAATAATGTCAAATTTCGACCATTTTTAGCCTTTCAAAAAACATGAAATACTTGAAAAAAAATTGTTTTATTGATTAAAATTGATATCTAAATTTCATGAAAAATAAATAATTTTTGTAGCTCTATAATTTTGTAAAATATAGTTGTAGCAAATATCAAAAGCTATTTAGCTACATATATAAAGAAATATACTTCAATTTGTAGAAAAAAAACCCTCTTCACTGATAACTAGCTAAAATCATTGAAAACACTACATTTTAAGGGTTTATAGCAATATGATAAGTAAAACTACTTGTATATATACAATAACGCTACAGTTTACAAGAAACTATGAAAAACACTTGCAATATACCGTTATATCACAATAAATAACCTCTTACTCTTCTATTTAATAGCTTAATGTAATGTAAGCTACTTATAGGTGCAAATTTTTCTAAAAAGAGGATATTATACTTCAATTTGTAGGAAAACAGTTATATATCACCGATATTTAACTAATATCATTGAAAAAACTACATTTTATGGGTTTATAGCAATATGATAAGTAAAACTATTTGTATATATACAATAACGCTACAGTTTACAAGAAACTATGAAAAACGCTTGCAATATACCGTTATATCACAATAAATAACCTATTACTCTTCTATTTATTAGCTTAATGTAATGTAGGCTACTTATAGGTGCAAATTATTTTAAAAAGAGGATTTTATACATCAATTTGTAGGAAAACAGCTATATATCACCGATAACTAGCTAATATCATTGAAAATACTACATTTTATGGGTTTATAGCAATATGATAAGTAAAACTACTTGTATATATACAATAACGTTACAGTTTACAAGAAACTATGAAAAACGCTTGCAATATACCGTTATATCACAATAAATAACCTCATACTCTTCTATTTATTAGCTTAATTTAATGTAAGCTACTTATAGGTGCATCTTTCTCTAAAAAGAGGATTTTATACTTCAATTTGTAGGAAAACAGCTATATATCACCGATAACTAGCTAATATCATTGAAAACACTACATTTTATGGCTTTATAGCAATATGATAAGTAAAACGACTTGTATATATACAATAACGCTACTGTTTACAAGAAACTATGAAAAACGCTTGCAATATACAGTTATATCACACTAAATAACCTATTACTCTTCTATTTAATAACTTAATGTAATGTAAGCTACTTATAGGTGCAAATTATTCTAAAAAGAGGATTTTATACTTCAATTTATAGGAAAACAGCTATATATCACCGATAACTAGCTAATATCATTGAAAACACTACATTTTATGGGTTTATAGCAATATGATAAGTAAAACTACTTGTATATATACAATAACGCTACAGTTTACAAGAAACTATGAAAAACGCTTAAAATATACAGCTATATCACAATAAATAACCTATTACTCTTCTATTTATTAGCTTAATGTAATGTAAGCTACTTATAGGTGCAAATTATTCTAAAAAGAGGATTTTATACTTCATTTGTCTGAAACGTTATTATCACCGTATTTAGCTAATATCAATGAAAAAACTCATTTATGGGTTTATAGCGATATTAAATAAGTAAAACTACTTGTATATATACAATAACGCTACAGTTTACAAAATATGAAACCGCTTGTAATATAACCGGGTTATATCACAATAATAACCTATTATCTCTATTTATTAGCTTAATGTAATGTAGCTTACTTATAGGTCTAATTATTTTAAAAGAGGATTGTAATACATCAATTTGTAGAAAACAGCTATATATCTACGATAACGAGCTTAAAACCTTGAAAAACCCTACTACTTTAAATGGGTTTATAGCATATGATGAGTAAAACTACTTGTATATATACAATAACGCTACAGTTTACAAGAAACTATGAAAAACGCCTGAATATACAGTTATCTCACAATAATAACCTCTTACTCTTCTATTTAATAAGCTTATTGTACATGTAAGCTACTTATAGGTGCAAATTATTCTAACAAGAGATTTTATACTTCAAGTTGTTGGAAAACAGCTATAATATCACCGATATCTACTAATATCATTGAAAACACAACATTTTATGTTTATAGCAATATGATAAGTACAACTACTTGTATATATACATAGCTACAGTTTACCAGAACTATGAAAAAACGCTTGCAATAATACGTTATATCACAATAAATAACCTCTTACTCTTATATTGAATGCTTAATGTAATGGAAGCTACTTATAGGGTCCAAATTATTCTAAAAGAGGATTTTATACTTCATTTGTAGA
This sequence comes from Chionoecetes opilio, assembly GCA_016584305.1. NCBI lineage: Eukaryota > Metazoa > Arthropoda > Malacostraca > Decapoda > Majidae > Chionoecetes > Chionoecetes opilio. The sequence goes on from JACEEZ010003786.1 coordinate 15,376, forward strand.
AAACAGCTATATATCACCGATAACTAGCTAATATCATTGAATACACTACATTTTATGGTTTATCGCAATTGATAAGTGAAAACTGCTTGTATATATAAATAACGCTAAAGTTTACAAGATTATGAAAAAAAACGCTTGCAATATACGAGTTATCATAATAATACCCTCTTGCTCTTCTATTTATTAGTTTTTTTTAGTAATGTAAGCTACTTATATATGCAAATTATTCTAAAACAGGATTTTATACTTCATTTGTAGGAAAACAGCTATTATCACCGATAACTAGCTAATATCATTGAAAACACTATATTTTATGGGTTTATAGCAATATGATAAGTAAAACTACTTGTATTATACACTAACGCTACAGTTTACAAGAAACTATGAAAAACGCTTGCAATATCTAAGTTATATCACAATAAATTAACCTATTCCACTTTCATTTAATAGCTTAGGTAAATTAAAGCTACTTATATGTGCCCATTATTCTAAAAAAGAGGATTTTATACTTCCATTTATATGAAAACAGCTATATAATCACACGTAACTACTATATCATTGAAAACACTACATTTTATGGGTTTATTAGCACTATGATAAGTAAACGACTTGTATATATACAATGAACGCTACAGTTTACTAAGAAACTATGAACACGCTTGCAATATACCGTTTATATAACAATAAATAACCTCTTTACTCTTCTATTATTAACTTTAATGTAAGGTAAGCTACTTATAGGTTGAAATTATTCTAAAGAGGATTTTATACTTCAAATTATAGAAAACAGCTATATATCCCGATAACTAGCTAATATCATTGAAACCACTACATTTTAATGGTTTATGCAATATGTATAAATAAGTAAAACTACTTGTATATATACAATAACGTTACAGTTTTAGCAAGAAACTATGAAAAAATGCTTGCAATATACCGTTTTAATATCACAATACATACCTCTTACTCTTCTATTTAATAGCCTTAATTTAATGTAAGCTACTTATAGGTGCATTTTATTCTAAAAAGAGGGAATTTTATACTTCACTTTGTAGGAAACAGCATATATGCCCGTTAACTAGCTAATACATTGAAACACTACATTTATGGTTTATAGCAATAGATAAGTACAACAACTTGTATATAACATAACGCTACAGTTTTCAATAAACTATGAAAAACGCTAGCAATATACAAGTTATATCACAACTAAATAACCTATTACTCCTTCTATTTAATAGCTTAATGTATGTAAAAGCTACTTATAAGGTACAGGAATTATTCTAAAAGAGGATTTTATAACATCACATTTGTAGGAAAACAGCTATATATCACCGATAACAATCGTTAATAAATCATTGAAAAACCTACATTTTATGGTTTATAGCATATGATAAGTAGAACTACTTGTAAATAATACTAACGCTACAGTTTACCGAAACTATGAAAACGCTTGCAATCACCGTTATATCACAATAAATAAACCTCTTACTCTTATAATTTAATAGCTTAATGTAAATGGTAAGCTACTTAATAGGTGCAATTATTCTAAAAAGAGGATTTTATACTCAATTTGTAGTGAACAGCTATAGATCACGTGATACTGGCTATATCATTGAAAACACAACATTTTATGGGTTTATAGCAATATGATAAGTAAACTACTATAATATATACATAAACGCTACAGTTTACAAGAAACTATGAAAAACGCTTGCAATATACCGTTATATAACACTAAATAACCTATTAATCTTCTATTTATTAGCTTAATGTAAATGTAAGCTACTTATAGGTGCCAATTATCTAAAAAAAAGGTGATTGTGACTTCATTTGTAGTGAAACCAGCTATATATAACCAGGATAACTAGCTAAATCATTGAAAAGACCACATTTTGAGGGTAATAAAGCTTTTATCTAAGGTAAATTCCTTCTAATTAATGATATAACACAACATTACAGAACTTGAAAAACACGTAGAATATACCATTTTTATCACATTTAGAGTCTCAAACTCCTATTATAAGCCTTAGAGTAGTTAAAATAGAATTTCTAACGAAAACAACTATAATACCACATTTTGAATTTCTCTATCAAAAAATGGGCTGAATAGATGTCCATTTTCGACATTTTTTAGCCCTTCAAAAATACCTAAAACACTTGTAAAAACGTTGTTTTTTAGGAATAACATTGATACATACATTTTCATGAAATACATATTTTACGCTCTTAATATTTATAAAATATATTTGTGTAAAAGTGCTGAATAATGTGCAAATTGTGACATTTTTTAAGGCTTTCAAAAATGCATTTAAAATACTTGAAAACGTTTGTTTTGGCGGATTAAAATTGATACTTAAATTTCATGACAATGGCATATTTTTTAGCTCATAACATTGTAAAATATTAGTTGTGTTTAAGTGCTGAATAATGTCCAAATTTCGACATTTTTTAGCCTTTCAAAAAAACAATTGAAATACTT
>JACEEZ010003788.1:0-34447 GCA_016584305.1 Chionoecetes opilio
ATCAGAACTTGTCGCGCAGGGAAGCTGTCAGGCTCAATTGGATCCCCAGCCACGTAGGGGTCCGAGGTAACGAGGCGGCGGACGTGGCCGCCAAGCGAGCCGCCAGCGGCCCCAGCGTCACCATGCATGTGCCTCCCAGCTTACAGCAACTCAAGGCGCAGGCGAGACGGGCCGCAGCACACCGCGCTCACCAGACACACCGAGAGCTGGAGGCCAGGAAGAGGCAGGCGGCCTGATACGCTGCAGCCACCGACTACCACCCACTTGACGCCACCCAGCAACAACCCAGGGCAGACGGCGCACTACTATGGCGTGTGCGTCTGGGCTACTGCACCAGAGAGGAGCTGCAGGAGGACTTTGAGGGGCAAGAGTGCGAACACTGTGGGAAGCACACCCGTCGCCCACTGGTGCACTACCTCCTGTGCCATTATTGTGGAGGAAAGGAAATGTTGTTCCCATATTTAAGAAGGGAGACAGAGGACTAAAGTCAAATTATCGACCCGTAAGTCTAACATCAGTGGTGGGTAAATTATTGGAATCTATTATTGCAAAAAACATTAGAGAGCACTTAGATAAACATAGTTTGATCAATGATTCACAACATGGATTCACCAAGGGTAGGTCATGTCTCACCAATTTATTGAGTTTTTATAGGAAAGTTTATGAGACGGCAGATAATGATAAGGATTATGATATAATATATCTGGACTTTAGTAAGGCATTTGACAAAGTACCACACGAGCGACTCTTAAATAAGGTTAGGGCTCATGGTATAGATGGGAAGGTTCTTCATTGGATCAGAGCTTGGGTAAGTAATAGGCAACAAAGGGTTACAATTAATGGTTCCAAATCTGAATGGGGACTGGTGACAAGTGGAGTTCCACAAGGGTCTGTTTTGGACCCATTACTATTTTTGATTTACATCAACGACTTGGATAGTGGGATTAGCAGTGATATCAGCAAGTTTGCTGATGATACTAAGTTAGGTAGGATTATTGGATCACAGTCTGACGTAACATATTGCAGGGAGACTTAGATAAACTTAACGAGTGGGCAGTCAGATGGCAGATGGAATTTAATATTGATAAATGTAGCGTTATGAATGTTGGTAGAAAAAACCATGGTAATAGATACACCATAAGCAATGTATCGCTGAAAAGATCAGAAGGTGAAAAAGATCTTGGAGTGAGGGTGAGCCCAGACCTCCGACCTAGGAAACAATGTATTGAGGCCAGAAATAGAGCTAATAGAGTATTAGGATTCATTACCAGAAGTGTTAAAAGTAGAAGTGCGGAAGTTATTCTAAAGCTTTATCTGGCTCTAGTCAGGCCTCACCTAGACTATGCAGTTCAGTTTTGGTCTCCATATTACAGGATGGATATAGTGTTGTTAGAAAAAGTGCAGAGAAGGATGACCAAAATGATACAAGGGATGCGTAACTTTAGTTATGAGAGGAGATTGAAGTTATTAAAATTACACTCACTCGAGAGACGCAGAGTAAGGGGCGATCTGATAGAAGTTTTTAGTGGATAAAGGGAATTTAATAAAGGAGAGGTAGGAAAAGTTCTTAACGGCTTTTAAACCAGGGTAGAACAAAAAGTACGGATTCAAGCTGGAAAAGCGTAGATTTAGAAAGGAAATAGGGAAAAACTGGTTTCACAAATAGGTGGTGAATGAGTGGAATGGTCTCAGTAGACAGGTAGTTAGTGCGGAGTCATTAGGGAGCTTTAAAGGGGAGCTGAATAGGTTCATGGATGGGGATGAAAGGTGGATGTAGGTAGTGTTAGGTGACAGGAACTACCACGTGTAGGCCTCGCGGCCTCTTGTAGCTTCCTTATTTTCTTATGTTCTTATTTTTCTTATGTCCTGTCCTGCCCCGCCACCGCCCCCCTGAGGCCCGGCCCAGCCCCCGCCGCCCAGCCTGCAGGTGGGGGGCTGCTGAGTGGGCGGAAGTCAAGGCCGCCCTCATGGTCCGCCACACCCCGAGAGGGCGTTATGTTGGAGGTGTTGCGAGCAACACCCCCTCCCCGCTGACACATCACATACCCACACCCTGCAGCTCCGAACCGGGTGATCAGTGACGCAGGTGACTCACCATCACCACGCCTCCACGTGACCCTCCCGTAGCCTGACGGGATACTCTCCTCACCGGCGGGCTGATGCCCGCATTTTACTGTTTTGCTACTGTATATGTATTATTGTACATGCTTGCTTGTATTGTATATATATGTCCTGTATGTCTAATTGTACAATAAACCTATACAAACTATCCAGACACGAAAGCAACGGCGTGGCGGCTGCAGAACAAGCAACACTCCCATGGCAGTGTCTTGTGCAGCGAGGCCGCGGGAGGGGGGGGAGGCATGCAGTTAGCAAGTTCAGAAGAGCAGTGAGCATGAGAAATAACGGTAGAAGAGAGCAAGAGAAGCAACATTGCATCGGTGATTGAAAGATTGAAGACAGTCAGATCAGACGAGGCACGCGAATTGATGAGAAGAAAAGCTGATTGACTCAAACAAATGTTTAGGAGAGTGTTATGAGTAGGATACCAACCCCAAACATAGTGCAGAATACTCCAACATGGGCCGAAAAGGTCCTGATAGAGAGAAGCACAATGGGCCACTCAGAACATAAAACGTCACGCACGTTTGTCTTACATCGTGCAATTGTGCCGGATAAGGCGAGGGTTCGCGAAAAGCTCTCGATGGGGGATTTAACGGGATGCGACATACGAAGCAAGGAAAACTACCGGCGATGCGAAGAATTCGAGCATCTTTGCGCGAAATTGATGTTCCAGGTGCCTATAAGTACTGCGCTCTAGTCCTCCCTGAAACAACACTATAGAGAAAGACTACCTGCCAGGTAATGGCTGATGTGCCTAGAGGCCTTCTAACCAGAAAACAGACTCATAACAGCCCTCGTCAACAGGTCAATGCCAAGCTGTAGGCACATATGAGTCCCAAAACACTTGCCCCACCTCATAACTCTAATGAACTTGCTGTGACTTTCTGAGATTAAGAAGCCTGCGCACATAAACCATCACTCAGGTCTTCTCTATGTGTCAGCGACAGCCACACGGAAAGTATAGCACACTGGAATATCAATTCGCCCAAGAACAACTCGATTATTTTTTCAATCGTCGTAATCTTCTCCTTATGCTAGCGTTGCCCTACATATCAATCCGTTATTGGATAGTATTAAAATATATTAATTTGAGCTTCCTTTTGTGCTCTTCCTCATAAATAAGTATATGCCCTACATCATGGTTTAAGTGTTAACTTGACGAGCCAATGAATACTCTTGAGTCGTTATACCAACATCACCAACCATTTGCCCTCTTGATTTATCTTATTCTACTCCATCCATAAACAAGTTCGGCATAACCACGCGTGACATGTCAATCCCATAACATTGCCTATAGGTACCGGCATGCGGACTGTCGTACTCTAACGATATTTTTGTCCCTACACAAATCGAAAACTCGCCCGACAGCTAATGGTTAGGTTGGTATTCGGTCATTATCGCACACATGCCATGTTCGCCCACACCATTACAAGTCATTCGCCACTGACGTCATTTACGCGCCACACTATGGCAGTTTATAGGAGCTTTATGGTGAGGTATAGGATATATATGTGCACTCTAGTGTGCTCGCAGAACCCCCAAACCCGCTAGAGGTTCGGCGTTAGATTATGTTATAGGTAATAGCGTTAGGGTGGCTTAGATTTTAGGGTAGTTATTGAGATTAAGGTTAGGTTAGATTAGATGTTGGTAGGATAGGTTAGAAAATTTGCCCGTTATAGGATTAGGGTTGTTGTCTTAGGTTGCTTAGGCTTAGATTTGGTTAGAGTCATAAAGGTTATATGGTGGGTCAAAGGCCCCTCTGATAGGGTAGGCCTGGATAATTCTTGACGTTAGAGTTAGTGTTTTTATTGGTTTTAGCGCAATAGTCGCGCACTTTCGCCACAAGACATATTCGTCCACATGTAAGTCAATTCTGTACCAACCATAATAAGCGAGTCGGATTCGCCCCCACTCATAAAGTCATTCGCCCAACACGCATCCATAGTCACGGGTGTCATGTAAAATATCTTCCTACGGCAGAAAATGCGATGCAGAGCACAGCTAAACTAAAGCGAAATGACGGTAAATTTCTAGTGTTATGCCCATAACTCTCCCCAATTACCCTCAAACAGTTTCGGGCATACCTATGCTAGGAAAGAATGCCGGGGTTTTCGGCGTGCGCAGCGAAAAATTATGCGCTGTCCGGAAACACGTAAAAAGAGTTGCTGTAAGGGGGGGTAAAATTCCAATCAGCATCTGAAGGTAATTACCCTTAATATCCATAGAAAATTAAGCCTAACCAAAATAAACATTCAACACTAACCTAAATTTAAACCTACCTACTGCAGGCGAGACTTAGTGCACCCGAAACCTAACCTACCAATCCAACTAGCCTAACCTAACCATAACCAAATCTAACATCATAAACGCCATAAGATTGGTTTAGGTTAGGTTAGATTAGCATTATTGGTTAGGGTTAGCGGAATAGGTAAGATCTCTGGGCTTAAGGTAGGTTAGATCTTGCCGTATAGGTTAGCGCTTATAACGCGATGGGGTTTCAAGCACCCCTGCCCTAGATTATGCAGTTAATTTTGAGTTTATGTTAGGTATTAATTTTGCGTAAAAGGCAATTTCCTATAATATAAGGAAAATACCTCAGATCATAGGAAAGTTTACGCCCCCTGACACAACTCTGTTAATTACGTGTTTCCGACGCATAATTTGTTCCCCACCGAAAAATCCCCGCCATCAATATCACAGGTCCCCAAACGTTGGGGAAGTGCGGAGAGTATAGGGCAATCTACTTTAGAAATTTACCGTCATTCGCCAAGATTCTGGCTGCCAGCATTCATTCCATTTCTGCTAAGCAGGATGATAAAATACATACTCTCGTGACATGGATGCCTGCTGGGCGATCATATGACTTCAGAGTCGGCGAATTGACTTATAAAGAGTGGAGCGAATGCACTCTTATATGTGGGCCGAAATTGAACTTACATGTGACGAAATGTCTATGACTCTGGGAAATGACGAGAAAATTAGCCTAACCAAAATAAGTACCTACCCTAAGCAGGGGCTTGACCCACCAGATATGCCATATTAATACGCCATAACTACCAAATCATAACCTAAGCTAACCGAACTAACCAAATCTTAACCCTATCCTACCCTAAACCAAATCGTAATAATAATCTAACCTAACTAACCTAAACTACCAAAGACTAACCTACCGTAAAACTAAACCTAAAAAATACTAGCCCTAACCTCTCAGCGGGGGAGGTGTTGGCGGCTTCATCGTATACAGCTAAACAAATATAAACTCAACCTACAGCTCCTAATCAGAACTACAATAAAGGTGGGCGGACAATGACTCTAATAGTGCTGCTTGCCGAAAAAGACCTGTGCGGCGAAATGACATCTATGGTGTGGCGAAATGGCATGTGGTGCGAAAGGGACCAGATACCAACTAAACCATGACTGTCGGCTGAGTTTTCCGATTTTGTATGTAGGACAAAAATATCGTAGATGATTCGTAACCATGCAGGGCTACCATGAGGCCAAGCGCAATGCGCGTTGTACCGTGCGTTATGGCAACTTGTTCTCAGGAAGAGTAATAAGATAAATCAAAGCCCAAAGTTGCGTGATGTTGGCTATAGCACTCAAGAGCTATTATTAGACAGCATCCACCGTCAAGTCAACACTTAAATCCATGACTGTAGCACTACTTATTATGAGTGCAAGACAACAAAAGGAACTCAATTAATCAGGACTTTTAATACATATCATACACATGAATATCGTACAGCCTACAAAGAGAAGAACGACGATGACAAAAATTCGAGTTGTATTGGGCGAACGAAATTAATATTCCAGGTGCCTATATTCCGTGCTCGCTGACAACCATACGAGCAGACCTGAGTGCTGCGTGATGTGCCAGGTTCCTAAACAGTCCCCCCGTAACAGCCGCGCCCCGCAGCGCTAAGCACGTGGTCGGGACACCTACGTACCCCCAGTGCTACCTCTGACCGCGCCTGTTAGAGTTGTTCTTGTGTTATACTGCCTCTGCCACATCACATACCTCAGGTCTTCTCTATAGTTTGTTGTCCCCGGGCGCCCCGCGCCGTCCTCTCGCCCTTGCAATCCGCTCGCCCGCCCCTCGCTCGAAATTCCATCGCTTAGTTTTCCCTTCGCTCGGTCCCCGGGGCCCGCCTTCTCCCCCCCTCCACCCCGCGCTCCACACCCCTGCCTCTCTGTCGGGTATTGGAGCGGGCGCCCCCCGGCTGCCGCGCCGCGCCCCTCCCTCCTGACGCTGTTTTACGCCCGCGAGAGCTGTGCGCTTTCCCGTTCAGATTCGTTTACCGGCTTCGCCTCCTTCCTGTCAGCCCGCCTGCGCCCGTTGCGTCCTGCCGCGCTGTCCCCGTATCTGCGTATCGTTTTGTCTATAGATCGCGTTGCCAGCCACGGTTCTAGCGGCCCTGCCCCCCCCCGTTTCTGGCCCCCATCTAGAAGTATTAGACCGATCCGAAGTCGGCGCTCGGCGGCATCCTCTCCGTCCTCATCAGTCCTGTGAGTTGCTGACGTCTAATCTCCGCCGTTGCCCAATGCCGGTGTAGAATATTCGCGTAGTGACGTGGATCGGGCTTGAGTTAGCCTCAGACAACATTAATGCAATCCTAGAAAGCGCGTGGGTGATAGGACAGAACACCGGGGCGCCCCCCCTATCAATGCTAGCTTACGGCGGCCTCCCCCATGTCCGTCTAAGTAGCTGCCCTCGCCCGGTTCGACGGACCCTTCATGATGAAATTACGCGAGACCAGAGAATGATAGAAACAACACCACCCAACAACACGAATGAGGGTCGGTGGCCCCCACCAATGTGTAGTGCCAGCTTCCCCCCGTATTGCTATGTCACGGTACCCGCAAAAGTATTTCCCCGACACCCCTCCAGGAGGATGACCTAAGATTCAGTTTGCGCCCGCTAGAGTAGATCGTCAGTATGATCGCACTTTTCCGGAACCGCTCTGACGATGCAGGCTAGAAGGATTGTGCAGCGATGTAGATAGCGCTTAAGAATCTTCCCGGGATCTATGGATAGCATTATAAAACTTTAGAAAGCAGGGAAGTGAAAGCTATAAAAGGACTATATGTAATATCTCATTTATTAGTACTCATATATATTATATAATTTATCTACTCATACGGATATATATAATAATATATATGACATACCTAATATATATATATTTAGGATGTATGTATATATAACTGTATTGATAGAATACGTAATTGTATATTACGTATATATATATACTATTATATTATTACGGCTATCTATATATTATATAATAGTATACATTACACATATATGCAATCATATATTGAAATATAATATGATATACGATATTATTAAATACGGTATGAATTATGAATATCGATAATATATATAATTAGATATATAGTAGATAGGGATAGTAAATATAAGTATATACTCATAGACTGTTATATTATATGGATTTATAATATAATATATATTTAAAAGACTAGATATAAGCTAGTGTATGTTATATATTAATATATCAGATGATGAGAGATATTTATACTATTATCTACCTATATAGTATAGGACTATATACTAAAGAGAGATATGGTATAGCTATAATAGATAGTAAAGGATATAATAGTATATAATATATAATAGTAAGTCAATATAACTAATATGATATAGATAATGACCTATATCAGGTTAGATATGAAGAGAGGTTGTATACTATACACTGATATAAGATAATATTAATAATGTTATATATAATATATAATATATAGTAATATATAATATATATGATATAGACTACTTTTACTATAATGATATCCGTACAATTTATATAGACCCATCACTATATATACATGTGGAAGTTGATATATTATAGTTATAAGATATATATATAAGTACATAGTATTTATATATATAATATTAACGTATATAAATAGGCGATATAATATATATATATATAGTATATATTAGTATTATATTTCATATATTATTATCTCAAGATATATACTAATATCAATATAATATCATGATATATATAAATCTATATATATCATCATATTACTAATCATATTATATTATATATAAAAATATATATATATAATATTATATATATATATGAGTATAAGTAGATTAATATATATATATTAATAATACATATTATAAATTAATTTATATATCATATTATACTATACTAATAATAGTCAAATATTATAATATATTAATTATATTTATAATAATATAATAATTATTATATATAGTAATATAATATGCTACGCCCCCGCCGTATAGAAAACTAGTACGGTATGTCTTTATGTACTGTGTGTATTTGATGAGTGAAGAGAGCTAGGACATCAGCCGATGACTAGATCCGTCTGGCGCTACACGAACTATCTATCCCGCGAGTAGGTAATTGCCTAGCTAATTGTTAGTCGGTTTTTTGTGCTGTGAGCGAAACCAAATGTAATGTGCTGCAGCGCCCATGTATGTATGGCGGATACGAGTAGCGGGACGTATAGCCTTGTTCAGGCGAGACTGTGTGAATGCCTTGGGCAGTTTGTGTGGGGTAGAACCACCAGGAGGAGAGTGAGCGTACATGGCTTTAGGAATGTTAGTCTGATGTCGCGTTTAGGAATCACTTGAGCTGGCGAGATGCTGACCTGGTATGAAGCTGATGAAGAGAGTGCAGGATTAGGCGGATGTGAGTCGGGGGAGAGCCAAAGGATAGGAAACGGCTCTTAGTGGCGGTGGGACTCCCACTAATTTTACATGAGTTTGCACAACGGAACAGTACGAGTGGATATTTTAAGCGATATGCTAGTCAGCGTAGCATAACCGTCAGCATCGTAGATGTGTGCATCCTCCGCTCAGCTAAGCCTCCAGGATGTTTGAGGCAGCACATTCAGTAGCTACAGCTGCTAATTTGGAGTTTCCGCCAATATAATTGCTTCAGTCGGCCATCAGTGTTATCAGTGAACCATATCCCCACCCACCGGCGTAGTTAGAATATAGGAGCCACAGCCCCCCCCCGGTTTTGAAGCCACTACGCCTTCAGGTATTTACAGCGAATCTCGTCAGTAAGTAAGTGATTACGTGACAGAGCCGCCGGCCGTGGTGTGTCCTAGAGCGCCCTGAGTGCTAAAAGAGCGAGATGCTGCCCTTGCGCTCAACATGGTGTCAGCGAATGGGGTTGATCTAGTGGAAAGTAACTGTAGATGTGCCGGATGCGCTTAAATAAGTGAAGTGACAAGAACTGGCGGGCCGCGGAAGGGAAGAGAAGGTGATTTTTGGCACCCGCCTCCAAGTGACGTCACTGAGGAGTAAGTGACCCGTAATTATACCTCAGTAACAGTCACTTTGGCGCCAAATCATCCTCATCTCTCCATCCTGCGCGCCATACTTGTCATCACTATCAACACCGCGCCACAGACTTACTCAAACAATCCCACTAACATGCACAAATGTACCGCCCCACGGCGCCACCCCTTTTAATCTATAAGGGCCGCCAGGACCACACAGAGACGCTGGTTACTCACGTAATCATTATACTATACTGAGAGGATCCCCCCCAGCGTGTAAACCTGAAAGCGAGTAGGGCTTTACAGATGATGTGCCAGCTTACCGTCTAAGCAGAGCCACCCGAAGCACAGGACGTAAGAGTCAAGCCGCTAGCGAGGGCCCTGGGCAGACAATAAGAGCAGAGTTAAAGGACACGGCCTTCTTTTGTTCGGCTACGGTTTGTATATAGCGCTGCACGGAACGGGACCAGCCCCACCACAGGGCTCTCAGTCACGCCGGACTAGAACCCTCCTAGAGGAGAGACAGAGAAGGATTATGTCAGGAGTTCTCGCTGCAGGATGTGGAGGCGTCATTTGAATGACTAATGACCTCCGACCTGCTACCAAGAGACTGAAGAAGCTCATTCCAATGTCTATCTTCTCGGGCGATGTGCTATTCGAATACAGCAGATAAAAAGACGGACCGCCTCGTGTTCGGACAGAATTGACGATGGGCAGATGGGCCTCGTACGGGCCGCTGAGCTACTTTGGGCAGTTGTTGCTCTCACGTGCTGCGACCCTCCAACCTGAGACAGCTTCACACCACGGCGTTAACAGCAGTGGATGCCGCATCTGCCATTGACGAAACCGCACCCGCTCTATGACGAAGTCAGAGAGGCTTGCCATAGCCAAAGTTGACACAGCGGTGGAAATGGCAGCATCGTAGTTTGTAAGTATCAGTGACGGAGCTCCTCAAAGCTGGGGCGTGAGGCCATGATCGCAGCCCATGCATGCTGTCCTGACTGCCGGTGAGTCGGTGTTTTTATGGCAACTCAGTAAGGTACCACTGCCTCGGTACTTGCCCGAAAAGGTGCAGCTGGGTCGTCACCCATTTCTGAGAAGGGGAAGGAGACCGTCAGGGACTGCAACAATTACCGCGGTATTACACTGCCCAGTCTACCAGGCAACGTGCTTGGCCTCATCTACTAGCTGCACACGAATTCGCAGATAATACTGTGCCCTGAAGCTATCCAGAGACATCAGCCAGTCGGCGTTTCACGCTCTAGGTAAAATCTTCAAAACGGCACCGTATCCTCAGCGCTTCGTGTCCTGAGTGTGCAAGATGAACGACGAACAGCTGAGTCGAACAGGGGCATGCATTGCCAGTCTATGATTGCATTCAAGACAGGCGTTAGACTCTCAGTGCCATCGTGAGTACACTCTAGCGATCTTCTAGCCGACTTCGCAGGAGATTACCTGACTAGCAAGAAGACTATTAGTTTCGATAAAACTGGTACTGTTCAATTTCTGGGACTGAGAGTGCTAGAGAAGGGTGGCAGCCCAGGTGTAATCCCAGCTCCTTCCTTGAATACAGGAAGTGAGGCACAAGGTGGCGTCCTGCCCCAATCACTTTTACAACGCTGGTATGGAACTGGGTACGGACAACGGTTGTAGATCAAAAGTGATTGTGGAGCATCTGTCGCAACACCAAGATCACCTGATCTTGTTTTTGACCGATGAATGCAGTCATCTTTGCTGAGTCAACTAGATGGATAGAGTCACCTGGTGTGGCTCTCACTTTTTTTTTTGTGTTTCTTTTTTTTTTTGTTTTGGCGCTGCACATGAGGCAGCAAAGCCTTTGAGGACTCTGATGAGTCTCCTAAAGCCTCAAGACAAGGTCCAGGTGATTGGAGACTCTACTAAAGTAAGAAGCAGTAACAGTCTGCTTCATGCTGGGTGTGGCCTACGAGGACATTCGAAATGATTGCCCGAAAGTTTTACGATTAACTCTGACGTAGCGCTAGATCCCCATAATGACGGCCTAGGCAGTCATCGCTCAATGAAGCCCTTACGGCGAGATTGGCAATAGCACCTCACGGATAGCCTTATAGGACTCGCCGCCAGGAGTATATTGGCGTTGTACATCGCCGGCCTAACTAGCCTGCAGAAGGACAAAGATCCGGATCTATCAGTCGCTTCGTCGTGATTCGCTGTCTACTCTATGTTAGTCGAGACATGGACACTAAATAGCTGCCACTGAGAAGAAGGAAATCAATGCCTCTGTCGCGTGAATAAGTGTTCTTGCCAAGAATCATGTTGGTATCACTGGGATGATACGTGTCAAATCAGCGATTCGCCACCGTGAGACTGAATCGAGGCCCAATTAACACGCATAGTCCGTAGCGCCAACTTCGGCTATATGCAAGTGCCCATGTGGCACGCTACCCTGAAACCAGCATAACCTCTACATCAGCGGTTGCTGCTATCTGTAGCGAGATAATCCGGACGTGGAGGAGAGCAAGCGGGGGATGCCCACAAGGCTCGTGCTGGCGCAAATGATACTTTCATGTCGAAGAGCTGCTTGGATTATGGAGAATAGATGCCTGCATGGGGACAATCGCGAGTGAGACCAAGATCCCCCCCCCCCACCTGGGAGTGGCGTGCGTTTAAGGGTGAGGCGAAGCGTGACAGCGCCCCCGGTGTTATGCCCCCAGATGATTGATTGATTGTTGTTCGCTCAACAACATCCGTACTATTATTTACACCCGCAGAGCTCGTGGGATATCTACCAGTAGAGATCATGCGAGGCGGTGCACATGGTTGCTATGCATCCGATAGCCTGATTTTCTGAGCGACTACAATGACGCCACAGCCTCGTCCCCTGCCGATCAGAATTGTGTGCCAAAACAAAACGCACTAAATGCCAGCCAATCAGAATTTGTGTGGTCTCAACGTGTCAGCCCAATCACAAGGGCCAGCGCAGCCGCGGCCTAGCATTTTCAAATGGTCGACTTGCTACATTATTTCTAATTACTTTACTATAATCAGCGCATCGTATCCTCTAAATAGAGTAATAAGGGGCTCCTTCTTTTCTTCTTCTGTGATCTCAACCGGGTTTCGCCTTGATAATCTATTCGTAGCTTCGTCTTCCATTTTATCAGTGTTGCGGGGGAAGCCACCACCCGGGATGGCGCGGCACAAACCCCGGCTACACCCGGACCCATTCACTGCTGGCAAACGTGGACAAGCGGCTCTGCTACGAGACTCGTTTGGGTTCTAATCAAGGAAAAAGGCCGTAAACTATACCATTCAGCTCTGCGCGAGAGCCGTCGCGATAGGCCGTGGTGTCGGCATCCTAGTCGACTCACCCGCGGATGCTGGTGAGATGCCGGCCCGCCCTCCACCACCTACATACTCGAGTCGCATCATCCCAAAACAAGCTCTAGCACGAGCCTCATCGGGCTGCTGTTATAGCGACCTAATTCATTCTGGACTATAATCTTAGCCCCTCGCTTCAGTTCTTGGAGTCAATGATGAATGATGGATCACACACCATCATAATATAACTCAATTTAGGAGTATTTCTAATGTTAGCTTAGCGTACCTCAACACCACACTATAGGCAGTATGCATTGCTTTTGACACTACTCAACGTCTTGAAGATACAGTCATCAATCCTCCCACGCCCCAAAATACCAAAACAGCCCTGATGGACAGTCCCGCAAATTGATGCTTAAGCAGACGTACTAGCGTCTCTGAATGAAGGCCCTTGGAGTTGGAAGGCGTTAATGCGCACCTCTGTGGGCGCACGGCACCGAGTACCATCTAGCGCACACGTCCCCCTGATCCTTCCCCACGCGCGAGCTTCAAGGACAGAGCGTTCAGCTCAGCGAACCCCAGCACGCCCCAAGAGCGAAGCCCCGACTAAGTGGAACGATCTCGAGTCCCGTCGGGGGAGAGGTCCCGAAGGGCCCCCATGGGGAGGCCTGCCAAAAAGGGATTGACCTGCACACGATATACGAGGGGCCGAAGGTCGCGTTACCCATCGAGAGGACGGCCCACAACGCTTCCAGCCCTTGCAAGAGTGACGGGAAATAATGGCACTCTCCATCGCACGGAGGGAGGTGTGGGTTGTGGGGATGACTTTTGGGGGGGGTTTTTTGTGGGGGGGGGGGACTGCCCCTACCTGGCAGAAGGACGTGTGCAGCGGGAACAATAACAAAACAACGCATACTGGGATTCAGAACAATATAATAGCCACCAATCTAGAAGTAAATTGACAACTACTGAGAGGCCGCTGAAGCAAGGAGCGAGTCGCAAGCACACAGTCAGGAAGATTCCGAGGGCCCCCTACCACTATAAGCGTAGATTTAAGTTCGACGTAACGCCCCACCTACAGCCGCCGGCCAAGTTCGGCGTACGCCCAGAGAATGTCGATGGGCCAAACCCTAAGCACGTTTGACTGTAGATACAGGCGCCGATGAGCAGGACCTTGTGCGCTCAATGAACTGTGTCGAGGACGTATACCCATGACTGCCTGAATGGGCCCACCAGCGAAGCCTATAGTGGGGTGGAGGAGGACCTACGCACATCGCCTGAATAGCGAGATCTATATTATAATAAATCAACATCAAAAGGCAGTAGAACGGCGCAAATCAGCGTAGGGAGCAGCCGAAGTGACACGCTATGCCCTCCGGTTACGTACGACGCTTCTGGTAGCGCAACTCTTGTCTCTCGGCCTGGACTAATCGACGCAGCAAAGCCCGGATGTGTGTAGCATCTGCGGAGAAGCCTGTTAAGGTAGAGCGATGAAAGAGCTGCCCCCTTGTTCCAGTGACGCCCCTGCCAGATGTCACAGTGGCCGTGAACCGAGAATGGCGTTCTAAGCCCCCGAAATCGAGACAAAAACTGCCTGCAGTTCGAGTCGCAAGTATGAAGAGCGCTTCATCTAGACTATGGTTGGTGTCGCAGAGCGCTGATGATCCGGCCTAATGAGAAGGCCGTCACATGAAGGTGCCGCAAGACAGACCCTCGTGGCAAGAGCGGTAAGAACGGAATGCGAATCACGGTTCTGCTCAGGCCCAAATTTTCCAACAATGGCTCGAACTATACCTCCCGGTACACAGCCTGGGAACGTAGTTGTGAAGAAGGCTAGATAACAGAGGAGGAGGAACGGCAGAACAAGAGCAAAGGCAGCAGCCGTCATAGCGGCCTCCTGCCCATGTATGCACTTAACCGGCCATGTGGCAGCGAAGAACACCCCTCATAGTCACACCGGCAAGCCAACGTGTGAGGAGTGGAGCGCCACCACTACGAGCAGTTTCGCAAGGAGCGAACATCTTCAGATGAGGTGATACGGACCTGGGCCGCACGCGAGGCTACGTAATATAAAGCCACCATGCGATAAGAACTGGCAACGCCCCTCTCTCGATCATCACGAACCCCCGTCCAGAATTGGACCTGCCAGTCCTCGGAAGAAAATGCAGCCGGACAAGACTCGCGGGAGTTGCAGGCGCAGGGGGGAGTATAGAGATATGACAGCCAACATCAGCTGTGTGCTGTGATTGAAGAAGGGACGGCTCACGTCGCTTCTGTGTGGATTATTGGGAGCTTAATATTTCACAGTTAAAAGACTCTTACCCCTGCCGCGTTATCGACGACACGCCCTCTCCCCTCCGATTGCACTCGCGGTGCGCGCTGGATTTCCCACGCTCGACCATCAAGTCTGGTTAACCAATCTGGTAAGGAAATGGCAGAGGAGGACAAGCAAAACGCATTCTCCTCGGGCAAGGCCTCTGGCAGAGCAGATCAAGGTGATAGCCCGTTTCGGGCCTGTGCAACGCCCTAGGCTGTTTCGAGCGCCCATAGAGGAGGTGCAGGAGGGGCTGCCACTGGAGGAAACGGCACTCGTATGATACCATCGATGGACCATCTATTGTTTCGGTTTGGAGGCACGTTCGAGGAGGACCTAGAGCGGGCTCCTGAGAGAGGTACTACGACGGCTGAGGGTGCCAACTTAAGCTCAGCCCAATAAAAAGTGCCTCCTATTCCAGCAAGAGGAGGCGGAAGAGGAAGGTTCCTGGGGACTCATGTCGTCGGGACTCGAAGGTGTGAGGACGAACCGCAGAAGGGGCAGCGGTGCGGGAGTTGCCTTGTACCTACATCAGTGTGGCGGAGATACGCCAAGCTTTCTGGGCTCGTACACGTGCTAACCCCGTCGCTTAGTGCAGCGAGTTGCCCAGTTGCATTCTCCACTCCAACACCTCACGAGGAAGGGGCCACGCTTTGAGTGGAGCGGGACAAGTTCAGGAGGCCTTCGACTGCCTGAAGAAGGAGGTTGGTGGAGGCCCCGGTGTTGCCTTACCCTGAACCCCGCCAGCCCCTACCTGCTGGAAACGGGACGCTAGTGCTGAGGGGCTGGGCCGCTGTTCTCCCAAAATAAAGAGCGGAAGGAGCACGTGAGTGGAGTATTACAGTACAAGCTCTCAAGGCCGACGAGAAACTACTGGGCTACCAAGAAAACTAACTGTAGCTGTGGTAAAGAGCTGGAGCACCTTTCCCGTACCTTCTAGCGCCAGGTCACCACAGGACGGATGTCACGCAGCCCTGCGGTGGTTAACAAACACTCAAAGCACCTGAGGCCGCCGCTCGGTGCGCTGGGCAGGATTGGAAACAGTTCAATACGAGGTGCAGAAACCGCCTAGTCGCGTGCAAACAACACGCTGACAGCACTCCGCGCACAGTGTGAGGCAGGGTGACACACTATGCCGAAGAGAGAAGGGAAGCAGTTGTGGAGTGCCGGCGGCTGCAGGTGCAAGTGAAGCAAGGACGCCGGGGAAAGCTGGAGGCAGGCTCAGGAACGGATGCTGAACTTTGGGCCCGCTGGGCAGTGGAGGAACAGAGCATGAGAGGCCTGCCTGGCAACGAGTGTCGTTGAGAGTCCCGATAACAAGCACCTGTTGGCCAGCAGTGGGCAATGTTACGACTACAATAACGGCGTGTTTGCAGCTGGGCGTTGGGTGGATGCACGGGGCAACCGTGGCCACCCGGTCAAGTTTCCTGGGTGGTGTGTTGTTGCCCTCGCGCGTCCTGCGCCACGACTTGCTGCAGGAGTGCATGGGGGTCGTCACCAGCGGACACTTGGGTGAAAGAAGAGCTCAGCCGGTTTTCGCCAGATTTCTACTGGGTTGGAATGAGGCAAGATGCGCTAGGAGTGGTGTAGGGCGTTGTGACGTTAGCGTGGGTATGGGCAGCAGGAAGACACGCGCGCCTCTCCAGCTGTACCAGGTGGTGCGCACAATGGAGCGTGTTAGCTGTGAACATTCGCCAGGGCCGTTCCCGTCACCACACAGGGGAACGCTTCATTTGTGTGTGATGCGATTATTCTCACCAAGTGGCCCGAGGCATTTACGTGTTCCTAAATCATGAAGCAAAAACAGTAGCGGTTTGCCCTGCGTAAACAACTTTTCACCCGTTTAGAGTAGCACAGGAAGTGCCACTCTGAAAAGGGCAGATAGTTCGAGTCGTGTGTGTCTCGTGAGTGCTGCCGCCTTATGGGGATCAGGAAACCCACGCATCAACTCCTCGAGCCCCAATCGATGGTACGGTTGAGAGGTATAACCGTTACCTCCTGCAGGAGGTGGCCAAGTATGCAGTAACGAATCAGCGGAGGACTGGCATGCCAAACTACCAGTCTTATTCATGGCGTATCGCTCAGTGAGCACGAGGACACCCACGTCACACCTACGAAGGCTGAGTTGGGCACGAGACTGAGGTTTCCCTGTTGACTTGGCCACGGGCAAGCTCTGCAGGAGAGAATGGTTAAAACGTTGCATGCCCCAGCGCTCGCCACCTGGTGTGACTGAACACACAATGAAGGCGCGCGATCACGACACGACACACAAGATGTCAACCATACCCACCAGCGGGGACAAAGGTGGTACACTACCTCGCCGAAGAAGAGTTTCATCGAAGAGCTACGAAGCACCTGGGAGGGCCCGTAGACGTCACGAGGCCCTCTCTGAGTCACGTACCGCATACGCCAGGGTTTGTACGCTGCCGCTCGCGAGTAGTAATGTGGGACCGCCTGTGGCTTACACGGCGGGGAAGTGGCATTCGTGGCAGAGGGACGAGGAACCCCCAGAGAATCGGAGGGCACCAGTGAAGTGGAGGACAGCGAACCCTAGGGGGCCTGTATACGGGACGAGGAGGACGGAAGACACGGTGGCAGGGCGGAGGGTTGATGCAGCCGCCAGTATCAAGCTGATGTGGGGCGCAGACGGCAGAATGTAACTGTTGCTTCAGGCCCGTTCGATAGTTGTCGTCGACCGAAATGGATGAAGGGGACTTTTATAGTAGACTCGGAGTTAATTGATATGCTCAATTATTTGTGTTTTAAACTCATGGTTTCTCTTATTTTCTGTTATGTAATATGGGATAAAGGCATTTGGCGCCAAAGGGTGAGTCACTGAGGAAGTAAGTGACGTAATTTCCTCAGTAACGTCACTTGGCGCCAAATCACCTTCATCTTCCTCCCGGCCGCCATCTTGTCACTCACTATTCAACCACCGGCCACAGACTTTCCACAATCAATCCCACTCATGACACCAATGTTACGCAAGGCGCACCCCTTTTTATCTCATAAGGGCGCCAGGACACCACACAGGGCGCGTTCTCACGTAATCATTTTACTTACTGACGAGGATTCGGTGTAAATACCTGAAGCGAGTGGCTTTCACAGCTGATGGTGCAGCTTTACGTCAAGCAGGCCCACCCGAAGGACGTAAGGGAAGCGCTGGCGAGGGCCCTGGGCAGACAATCAGAGAGAGTTAAAGGCCACGGTTGTTCGCTCGGTTGTTTGGCTGGGAACCGGGACCAGCACAGGGCTCTGTCACGCCGGACTAGAACCCTCCTGAGGAGAGACAAGAGAGGTATGTCAGGAGTCTCGCTGAGGATGTCGAGGGTCATTTGAATGCTAATGACCTCCGACCTGCCTACCGAGCCCTGAAGAAGCTCCATTCCAAGTCTCCTTCTCGGGCGTGTGCTATTCGAACAGCAGATGGGCGCCTCGTGTCGGACATGGATGGGCAGATGGGCTCGTTGGGCTGAGTACTTTGGGCAGTTGTTGTTCACGGTGGACCCTCCAACTGAGCAGCTTCACACCACTGGGTTACAGGCAGTGGATGCCGATCCTCCCATTGACGAAACCGCACCCTCTCTTGACGAAGTCAGAGAGGCTGTAGCAAAGTTGAAGGGTGGAAAGGCAGCTGGTGTTTGTAATATCAGTGCGGAGCTCCTCAAAGCTGGGGGTGAGGCCATGATCCGCAGGCTGCATGCTGTCCTGACTGCCGTGTGGCAATCAGGTACCATTCCTCGTGACTGGAAAAGTGGGCTGGTCGTCCCTTTCTGGAAAGGGAAAGGAGACCGTCAGGACTGCAACAATTACCGCGGTATTACACTGCTCAGCGTACCAGGCAAGGTGCTTGCCCATCTATTGCTGACACGAATTCGCAGTCATCTGGTGAAGCATCAGAGACATCAGCAGTCTGGGTTCACGCCTGGTAAAGTCAACAACGGACCGTATCCTAGCGCTTCGTGTCCTGGTGGAACGCCGACGTGAGTTTCGACAGGGGATGCTTGCAGTCTATGTTGATCTCAAGAAGGCGTTTGACTCAGTGCATCGTGAGTCACTCTGGGATCTTCTGCGACTTCGAGGGATTCCTGCAAGGACTATTGTTTTGATAACTGGTCTGTATTCTGGGACTGAGAGTGCTGTGAAGTGTGGAGCAGGTGTATCCAGCTCCTTTCCTGTGAATACAGGAGTGAGGCAAGGGTGCGTCCTTGCCCCATCACTTTTCAACGCTTGTATGGACTGGGTACTGGACAAGGTTGTAGATCAAAGTGATTGTGGAGCATCTGTCGGCAACACCAAGATCACTGATCTTGTTTTTTGCCGATGATGCAGTCATCTTTGCTGAGTCACTGGAGGTCCTGGTGATGGCTCTCGAGGCGCTGCACGAGGAGGCAAAGCCTTTGGGACTTGAGGTCTCCTGGCTCAAGACCAAGGTCCAGGTGTTTGGAGACTTACTAGAAGAGCAGTACAGTCTGTTCATGCGTGTGGCGAGGACATTGAAATCTTGGAAAGTTTTACATACCTTGGTAGCGCAGTCCATAATGACGGCGGGTCCACGTCAAGAAAGCCTTACGGCGGATTGGCATAGCCTACGGTGTTATGGACTCGTTCAGCAGGAGTATTTGGCGTTGTCGGTACCTGTGCAGGAGGACAAAGATCCGGATCTTCAAGTCGCTTGTGATTCCTGTCTTACTCTATGGTTGTGAGCATGGACACTAAATAGTGACTTGAAGAGACGAATCAATGCCTTTGGTAATAGTGTCTTCGCAGAATCATGGGGTATCACTGGATGATTACGTGTCAAATCAGCGATTGCACCGTGAGACTGAATCGAGGCCTTTACCTGCATAGTCCGTCAGCGCCAACTTCGGCTATATGGGCATGTGGCACGCTACCCTGAAACCGATCCTTCCCATCGGTTGTATCTGTAAGGAGATAATCCGGCGTGGAGGAGGCCAAGGGGGTGCCCACAAGGCTCGTGGCTGGGGCAAATTGATACTTCATGTCGAGAGCTGCTTGGTATGGGAAAGGAGCCTGCATGGGAACTCGCGAGTGGAGACCCCCGGGAGTGGCGTCGTAGGGTGGGCGAAGCGACGCGCCCCCCGGTGTATGCCCCCAATGATTGATTGATTGTTGTTCGCTCAACAACATCCGTCTATTTTTACACCCCGGAGCTCGTGGGTATTCCAGTACGAGACATGGCAGTGGCGGCACATGGTTGCTATGGCCATCGATAGCTGATTGGCTGAGCGACTACAATGACGCCACAGCCTCGTCTGCGAATCACAATTGTGTGAAAACAAACGTGCCAGCCAATCAGATTGTGTCTCAAACGTGTCAGCCAATCACAAGGCAGCAGCCGCGGCCTGCATTTTCAAGGTCGTTGTACTTATTTCTATTTTCTATAATAGGGCATCTATTCTCTATAATAGAGTAATAGGGCGCTCTTCTTCTTCTTCTTGTGATCTGTTTCGCTTGATAATCTATTCGTAGCTCGTCTTCCTTTAGTGTTGGGGGAAGCCACCACCCCGGGAGGCGGGTCACAAACCCCCGGCTAACACCCGGTACCCATTCACTGCTGGGTGGACAAGGGCTCGGGTTTTAATCAAGGAAAAAGGCACGTACTATACCTTCAGTCTGCCGCGGAGCCGTGCGTGGTGGTGTCTGGCATCGCTAGTCGCTACCCGCCGGTGTGGTGAGATGCCGCCGCTCACCACCTACTCTCGGCCCATCACCCCAAAACAAGCTCAGCACGAGCTCATGGGTCTGTTATATGGCCTAATTTCATTTGTATACTTGCCCTGTTCAGTTCTTGAGTCAGAAAACATCATATATACTCAATTTAGGAGTATTTTTATGTATGTTGCGTCCTCAACACCACCTATAGGCAGTTGCCTTGTTTTGACAACTTAACGTCTTGAAGTACGTCATCAATCTCCACGCAAAATACCAAAACAGCTGATGACAGTCGCTAAGTTGTTAAGCATGGACGTTAGCGTCTCTGAATGAGGCCCCTGGAGTTGGAGGCGTTCATGCGCACCTCTGTGGGCGACGTGAGTACCTGGCACCGGCGAGATCCTTCCCCACTCGCGAGTTCAAGGCCAGGCGTGCTCAGGCACCCAGCACGCCCAAGAGGAAGCCACCGACTTGTGGACGTTCGAGTCCCGTCGGGTCCCGGGGCCCCTGATGGGGAGGGGTGCAAAAAGGGCATTTGCTTGCACACGTATAACGAGGGGCGAAGGTCGCGTTCCCTCGAGAGACCGGCACCAACGCTTTTCCCAGCCCTGTTGCAAAGAGTTGCGGGAAATATGGTCACTTCTCCATCGCCTGCACCTGGCAGAAGGACGTCGTGCAGGCGGAAACGAGGGGCCGCTGGCAGGAGGGGCTGCAAGCCAGCCGGAGTTCCGAGGGCCCCTTGCGATTTAAGTTGCCGTCGCACCTCAGCCGCGGCAGTTCGGGTGCAAGGAAATGTCGATGGGCAACCCTGCCAGTTGACTGTAGATACAGGCGCCGAGAGAACCTTCGTGCGTCAAGAACTTGTCGAAGGACGTTACCTGCCTGAAGCCACCCCAGCGACTATGTGGCGTGAGGGGCACTGCAACATCTCTGAAAGGCCAGTGAACGTGGAAATCAGCGTAGGGAGCAGCGAAGTGACGCTGCCCTGTTTACGTCGCCGCTCTGGAGGACTCTTGTCTCCTCGGCCTGGACTATCTGACGCAGGCAAGGGAGTGTGTCGATCTGGGGAAGAAGCTGTTAAAGGTAGGCGATGAAGAGCTGCCCTTGTTCCCAGGTGACGCCCCTGCAGATGTAGTGGCCGTGAAGAGAGTGCGTCTGGCCCCGAAATCCGAGACAAAACTGCCCTGCAGTCTGAGTCGCAAGATGAAAGGTTCAGCTAGTATGGTGGTGTCGACAGAGCGCCTGAGACCGGCTGAGGGCGTCACGGTGGCAAGAAGCCTCGTGGAAAGAGGAGTGGAATGCGTCACGGTTCTGGTGGCAAATTTTTCCAACAAGGCTCGAACTATACCTGCCGGTACACAGCTGGGAACGTGTGAAGAAGTGATACAGGAGGAGGAACGGCAGAAGAGCAAGGCAGCAGCCGTATAGGGCTCCCTGCCTGTGCACTTAACCGGCCTGGCAGCGAAGAACACCCCTCATCTCACCCCGGAGCAACGTGTGAGGATGGAGGACACCCTACGAGAGTTCGCCGAGGTCTTCAGTGAGGGTGATACGGACCTGGGCCGCACGGGGCTCGTAAAGCACCATGTTAAGACTGGCAACGCCCCTCCGATCAAGCACGCCCCCCGTAGAATTGCACCTGCCAGTCGTGAAGAAATGCAGCGGACCGTGGCGGAGTTGCAGGCGCAGGGGGTAGTATAGAGATCTGACAGCCAACATCAGCTGTGGTGCTGGTGATGAAGAAGGACGGCTCACGTCGCTTCTGTGTGGATTATTGGGCGCTTAATGATTTCACAGTTAAAGACTCTTACCCCTTGCCGCGTATCGACGACACTCTCGATGCACTCGCCGGTGCGCGCTGGATTTCCACGCTCGACCTCAAGTCTGGTTACCATCTGGTGGAAATGGCAGAGGAGGACAAGGCCAAAACTGCATTCTCCTTCGGGCAAGGCCTCTGGCAGATCACGGTGATGCCGTTTCGGGCTGTGCAACGCCCCCAGCTGTTTCGAGCGCCTCATAAGAGGGTGCAGGAGGGGCTGCACTGGAAAACGGCACTCGTGTACATCGATGACATCATCGTGTTTGGAGGCACGTTCGAGGAGGACCTGGAGCGGCTGAGAGAGGTACTACGACGGCTGAGGGCTGCCAACCTTAAGCTCAGCCCTAAAAAGTGCCTCCTCTTCCAGCCAGAGGAGGCTGGAAGAGGAGGTTCCTGGGGCATGTCGTCGGACGCGACGGTGTGAGGACGAACCTGCAGAAGGTGGCAGCGGTGCGGGAGTTGCCTGTCCCTACCAGTGTGGCGGAGATACGCAGCTTTCTGGGCCTGTACACTTGCTACCGTCGCTTCGTGCAGGAGTTTGCCCAGGTTGCCTCTCCCCTCCAACACCTCACGAGGAAGGGGCCACGCTTTGAGTGGAGCGGACAGTGTCAGGAGGCCTTCGACTGCCTGAAGAAGGCGTTGGTGGAGGCCCCGGTGTTGCCTTACCCTGACCCGCCAGCCCCTACCTGCTGGACAGAGGACGCTAGTGCTGAGGGGCTGGGCGCTGTTCTCCCTCAAATAAAGGACGGGAAGGAGCACGTAGTGGCGTATTACAGTACAAAGCTCTCCAAGGCCGAGAGAAACTACTGTGTTACCAGAAAATAACTGTTAGCTGTGGTAAAGAGCCTGGAGCACCTTCCCCGTACCTTTATGGCGCCAGGTTCACCATCAGGACGGATCACGCAGCCCTGCGGTGGTTAAAAACACTCAAAGCACCTGAAGGCCAGCCTGCTCGGTGGCTGGGCAGGATGGAACAGTTCAACTACGAGGTGCAGCACCGCCCTAGTCGCGTGCATAACAACGCTGACAGCCTCCCGCCGCCCGTGTGAGGCAGGGTGCACACACTGCTCGAAGAGAGAGGAGCGTGTGGAGTGCCGGCGGCT
The DNA here is from genome assembly GCA_016584305.1 of Chionoecetes opilio. NCBI lineage: Eukaryota > Metazoa > Arthropoda > Malacostraca > Decapoda > Majidae > Chionoecetes > Chionoecetes opilio. Next base: position 23,621 of record JACEEZ010003788.1, read on the forward strand.
GCAGGTGGCAAGTGAAGCCCAGGACGCCGGGGAAAGCTGGAGGCAGGCTCAGGAATCGGATGCTGAACTTGCCCCGCTGGTGCAGTGGATGACAGAGTCCACTGAGAGGCCTGCCTGGCAACGAGTGTCGCTTGAGAGTCCCGCTACCAAGCACCTGTGGCAGCAGTGGGCAATGTTACGCCTACATAACGGCGTGTTGCAGCGGCGTTGGGTGGATGCACGGGGCCACCGTGGCCACCGGTCAAGTTTCTGGGTGGGGTTGGTGCCTCGCGCCCTGCGCCACGACTTGCTGCAGGAGTGCATGGGGGCGTCACCAGCGGACACTTGGGTGAAAAGAAGACGCTCAGCCGGTTGCGCCAATGATTCTACTGGGTTGGAATGAGGCAAGATGCGCAGGAGTGGTGTAGGGCGTGTGACGTTTGCTGTGCGCGTAATGGGCCAGTCAGGAAGACACGCGCGCCTCTCCAGCTGTACCAGGTGGGCGCACCAATGGAGCGTGTAGCTGTGAACATCGCAGGGCCGTTTCCCGTCACCACACAGGGGAATCGCTTCATTTGTGTGGTGATGGATTATTTCACCAAGTGGCCCGAGGCATACGTGTTCCCTAATCATGAAGCAACAACAGTAGCGGTTGCCCTGGTAAACAACTTTTTCACCCGTTTTAGAGTGCCACAGGAATTGCACTCTGAACAGGGCAGATAGTTCGAGTCTGTGGTGTCTCGTGAGTGCTGCCGCCTTATGGGGATCAGGAAAACACGCATCACACCCCTACGGCCCCAATCAGATGGTACGGTTGAGAGGTATAACCGTACACTCCTGCAGGAGGTGGCCAAGTATTGCAGTAACGATCAGCGGGACTGGCATGCCAACCTACCAGTCTTATTCATGGCGTATCGCTCAGCTGAGCACGAGGACACCACTCACACCCCTACGAGGCTGATGTTGGGCCGAGAACTGAGGTTCCCTGTTGACTTGGCCACGGGGCCCAAACTCTGCAGGAGAGAATGGTTAACGTGCATGCCCATGCGCGCCGCCACCTGCGTGTGACTGAACACACAATGAAGGCGCGATACGACACGCACACCAGAGAGGCAACATACCAAGCGGGGGACAAAGTGTGGCTACACTACCCTCGCAGAAAGAAGAGGCTTTCATCGAAGCTACGAAGCCCCTGGGAGGGCCCGTATGACGTCCTCGAGGCCCTCTCTGACGTCACGTACCGCATACGCCAGGGTGTACGCTGCCGCTCGCGAGTAGTACATGGGACCGCCTGTGGGCAAACCACGGCGAGGGAGTGTATTCGTGGCAGGACGGGGAAACCCCCATGAGGAAGCGGAGGGCACCAGTGAAGTGGAAAGCGACCTCCTAGGGGCCTGTACGGGGACGAGGAGGACGAAGCGCGGTGGAGGGCGGCGGGTTGATGCAGCCGCCAGTATCAGCTGATGGGGGCGCAGACGGCAGAATGTCACCTGTTGCTTCCGGCCCGTTCGAAGTTGTCGTCGACCGAAATGGATGAAGGACTTTATAGAAAGACTCGGAGTAATTGAATGTTAATTATTGTGTTTAACTATTGTTTCCTTATTTTCTGTTATGTACATATGGGATAAGGAAACAGCGGGTCGCTGTTTAGAGAAGGGGGAGGATAGTGTTACGCCCGTAAGAAAATGTCCGTATGTCTTTTTTTTTTTTTTTTTTTTTACATCACAAGGAACTGGCCAAGGGCACAACAAAAATGGGTAACACAAAGCCCGCTTAGTTGCCATCCCTATAAAGAAGACAGTAAGAGAATAAAATAAAAAATTTGGGGTAGCCAGTTTAGTTCGGGAGGTGTCTTGTTACTCTTCTTTTGAAAAGATTTAATCATAGGAAGTGGAAAAATAAAAACAGGAAGAGAGTTCCAGAGTTTACCAGTGAAAGGGGTGAAAGAGTAAAGATACTGACTAATTTTTGCATTAGGAAGATGGACAGAATAGGGATGAGAATGAGTAGAAAGTCTTGTGCAGCGAGGCCGCGGGGAGGGGGGAGGCATGCAGTTAGCAAGTTCAGAAGAGCAGTGAGCATGAAAATATCGGTAGAAAAGAGCAAGAGAAGAAACATTGGGCGGGCGATTTAAAGATTGAAGACAGTCAGTCAGAGGAGAGGAGTTGATGCGACGAAAAGCTTTCGACTAAACCTTGTTTAGGTGATGCTGTATGAGTGGATCCTCCCCAACATGTGAGACATACTCCATACATGGGCGGATAAGGCCCCTGTAGAGGCAAGCAATTGGGGGGGGAGAAAAAAAAGGACGCAGACGCCACAGGACACCTAACTTCTTAGAAGCTGGTTTTAGCAAGAGATGAGATGTGGGGATTTCCAGTTCAGATTTTTTAGTAAAGGATAGTCCTAGAATGTTCATTGTAGGAGACAGTTGAGTGTCATTGAAGAAGGGGATAGTTATCTGGTAGGTTTTGTCGAGTAGCTAGGTGAAGAAAAATTTAGTCTTTGAGGCATTGATCAAAACAAGGTTTTCTTTGCCCCATTCAGAAATTATAGAAAGATCAGAAGTTAGGGGCTCGGTGGCATCTCTCCGTGAATCACTAAGTTCCTGTTGAGTTGGACGTCTAATAAACGACGTTGAAAAATGCAGGGTAGAATCATTCGCGTAGGAGTGGATAGGGCTTTGAGTTAGACTTAGAAGATCATTAATGATAATAGGGAAAAGAGTGGGTGATAGGACAGAACCCTGGGGAACACCACTATTGATAGATTTAGGAGAAGAACAATGTCCTTCTACGTAGCTGCAATAGAACCCGGTTTGAAAGGAAACTTAAGATGAAAGGGACAGAGAGAAGGATAAACCGAATGAGGGTAGTTTGAAATTAAAAAATTTGTGCAGACTCTATCAAAGCTTTTGATATGTCAAGGACAACAGCAAAGTTTTTACCGAAAACCCCCAAAGAGGATGACCAAGATTCAGTTAGGAAAGCTAGAAGATCTCCAGTAGATCGCCCTTAACGGAAACCGTACTGACGATCAGATAGAAGATTTTTGAGCAGATAGATGCTTAAGAATCTTCTTATTAAATATAGATTCAAAACTTTAGAAAGGGAGGGAAATCAAAGCTATAGAACGGTAGTTTGAAGGAATTTGAACGGTCACCCTTCTTAGGAACAGGTTGGATGTGAGCAAACTTCCAGCAAAAAGGAAAGGTGGAAGTAGATAGACAAAGACGGAAAAGTTTGACCATGGCAAGGTGCAAGCACATAAGCACAGTTTTTGAGAACAATAGGAGGGACTCCATCAGGACCGTAAGCCTTCCGAGGATCTAGGCCAGAAAGGGCAAAGAAAACATCATTCCGAAAGGAATTTTGAATGACAGGCATAATATAGTCAGAGGGGGGAGGAGAAGGAGGAACAAGCCCTTCATCAAAGAGTGGAATTTTTAGCAAAAGTTTGAGCGAAGAATTTAGCTTTAAAAGTAGATGAGACAGCGTGGAGCCATCTGGGGTGAAACATAGGAGGGAAAAATGGAGAAGAAAAATTGTAAGAGATTTTTGCTAGATACCAGAAGGTTACGAGAGAATTTGTTCAGAAAGATTTTGGACATTTTCTTTGAATGAAAGAGTTTTTGGTAAGTTGAAGTAAAGATTTGGCATGATTAAAGGGCAGAAATATAAGGGCAATGAGTTTTTTAGAGATGGATGCTTACGGTACCGTTTGTGAGCCACCTCTCTATCTCGGACAGCATGAGAACAAGCAGAGTTAAACCAAGGTGAAGGGCTTTAGGATTAGAGGAAGTGTGTGGAATGTACACTTCCATGCCATAGACTATGACCTCAGTTATGCACTCTGCACAAAGAATGGGTCTTTGACATGGAAGCAGTAATCATTCCATGGAAATTCAGAGTAGTACTGCCTTAGGTCTACCCACTTAGCTGAGTTGAAGTGCCAGAAGCACCTCCGCTTAGGTGGGTCCCGAGACGGTACCGGAGCGATAGGACAGGTTACAGAAATAAGATTGCGATCGGAGGAACCCAACGGAGAGAATAGTTTCACAGAGCAAGTAGAAGGGTTACTAGTTAGGAAAAGATCAAGAATGTTGGGCGTGTCTCCAAGGCGGTCAGGAATACGGGTAGGGTGCTGCACCAGCTGCTCTAGGTCTTGGAGGATAGAAAAGTTGTAGTCTTGTTCACCAGGTTGGTTAGTGAAAGAAGATGATAGCCAAAGCTAGTGGTGAACATTGAAGTCCCCAAGAATGGAAATGTCAGCTAAAGGAAAATTAGATGAGATGTGCTCCACTTTTCATGTTAAATAGTCGAAGAATTTTACATAATCAGAGGAGTTAGGTGAGAGATATACAGCACAGATATATTTAGTAAGAGAGTGACATTGAAGTCGAAGCCAGATGGTAGAAAATTCGGAAGATTCAAGGCCGTGGGCACGAGAGCAAGTGATGTTATTGCTCACATATACGCAACTAGCCAGTTTTGGATTTAAAATGAGAATAGAGACAGTAAGAGGAGACAGAAAAAGGTCTGCTGTCAATGCTCACAGACAACTGAGTTTCGGTGAGGTAAAGAAGATGAAGAAGACATAATATGTCTGTGTGTATTTCATGAGTGAGAGAGTAGGGACAGCCGTGTAGCTCCGTCTGGGCTACACGAGCCTCATCCCGAGTAGGTAATTGTGCTAATGTTTAGTCGGTTTGTGTGAGCTGTATGGATGTGTTGCAGGCCATTTATGTATGTGGGATACGAGTAGGGGTGTATGTTGTTCAGGTGAGACTGTGTGGAATGCTTGGGAGTTTGTGTGGGGAGAGTGGCGAATGGTTTTATGTAGTTCTGATGTCGCGTTAGGCATCCTTGAGCAGGCGGAGTGACCCTGGGCAGAAGCGGATGGAAGATAGTGGGAGGGGAGTGGGTCGTGGGAGAAAAAAAAAGGATAGGAACGGTCTTGGCGGTGGTTGGGACTCCCCTATTTTCTCTGAGTTGCACAAGGGAAAATACCGGTGGATTAAGGAATGTGTCAGCGCTTCGCATAAGTCAGCATACGTGTGTGTGTGTCACCTCGCGTAAGCCTCCAGTGTTTGAGAGACATTCAAGTATGTACAGTGTAATGTGAGTTCCGTTAATATAATTGTCAAAGTGCCATCAGTGTTCTCAGTGACCCTTCCCCCCCCTGGTGTATGATAAAGGTGCCATCAGCGGTGAAAGCCACTACGCTTCATGGTATTATCCGCCGAATCCTATATATAGATAGTAATGATTCGTATGAAGCCGGCCCTGTGTGATGATTCCTGACGCCCTTATGATTATATATAAAAGGGGTGAGCTTGCGTACAATATATACATCGTAATACTATATATATATATATATATATATATATATATATATATATATATATATATATATACTATATATATATATATTAGGGTGGTCCTTATATGGGGGTAAAAATATAAAGTAAGAATTCTCAACCTCTCATGGTCTGAAACGAGTCCACTTGGGCTGGAAACTTCACAGTTAAAAATTATATATTGTTTGAAAAATATTTAGAGGTAGTCCAGAGGCCTTGAACATTATGCATTATAATGAATATCCCAGGTGTACAATTCCAGTCCCCCCTCAGCTCTATAGTAAAGATTTTTACGTATAGGTGGGTATTATCTGCTCAAGGCAGGGGTTTCACAGGCAGCACTACTGCTCATGTCGCTGGTTTGGGCCAGCACCGCCTTCCAGGCGTCCGGAAGGTGTGCCGATGATGAGCTACCACTTGAAGGAGGAACTGAAGCTGTTCCTCGTTTTTTCGTCAGGGCCCGGTTGAACTGCTGGATGAGAGCTCAGCGTGGTCGTTAACCACTTTAAGGGTCTTCAGTTGGTCTTGCGCAGCACGGAAAGTTCGGTTTGTTCCCAAGAGGAAGGATCGGCCTCCAAAAAGTCCGTGGCAAGATGGAGCTTCTCAAAGAGGCGCACAGTCTTCGGCGAGGCGAATGAATCAAGCTGACTCACAGCAAGGGTCGCGAGATCCCGGTTACAGCGCTTCAGGGGCTCCTCGTCTTCGTCCTCCACCTGCCGCTTCATGCTCTCCAGCATCCGCCTCTTCTTCGCCAGACTCGCGTCTGGCTTCCACTCACGTCTTCGTCGAAAAGGGTCAAGCCGACGAGCTCCTCGAGAGATACCACAAGTGGCGTTGTAGCTTCTCCGATGTGGCCGTCGAAATGGCGGAATTGGTGGTGCTGTAGTTCAGGAGGGCTTTCATCAGGTTCAGGTCGCTCCGCGGAGCTTTGACCGCACTAGGGGCAGTGAACCACCATTCCAAGTAGACGAGGACGACAAAGCAGCACGTCTCTCATTGGGCCTTTCTCCTCCTTTGCAGTCAGCTTGAACTGGCGTCGGAAGAGCAGACCTTGAGCGAGTAGATTGCCTTCGACATCCAGCGGGCGTGGTTGCAATGGGCCAGGGGCGCGGAAACGGACTCCTGGAGGGGGAACAGCTCTGAGGAAACAGGATGGCCAGTTCCAGTAGTTCCAGGTAGTCGTCCCGTGGCTGATGGGCTGCCAACTGACTCGTGGCAAACTCAATGATGCGCTCGCTCTCCGCTTGAGATGCGCGGGCGGACCACAATCATCCGTCATCACGGACTCGCAGGTGCCTCTGTCAATAACTCCCAGCCGGCCTGGAATTTCTTGAAGAGGGAGCAGATCCGGCCCAGAAGAGACTCCCATACAGGCCTTGAAGGAAGCGGCAAGGACGATCTCCATGACATGGTGTCGGCATTCCGAAATGGAGGAGGTCTCGCCCATCTTCTGCTCGATGAGCACACAAGCGCCTCCTCGGATGCCCGTGTTTGATGCTGTGGTATCGAAGCTTAGAGTTGCGACCATGTCAGTGATCCCCCACTGGTCCAGGGCTTCTACAACAGCTTGGCCTGACCCTCCTCGGTTCCAGACGGGATCTTGGGGACTCCCAGGAGCTTAACAATCATAATACATTTTAAGTCATATATAATAATCAATCTCCTAACTCATTGCTCCTACCTTTGAATGAGCAGCCAGCTGCGAACAAATACAGGATGGAGACGGCAATATGGACAGGATGGAGGCAGGTCAAAAATGAATTTACTCTGAAATCTATTTTAAGAAACTTTCCTTTGATAACTATTTCTAATTTTTATATAATACAGGGGAGAGAAAAAACCCAATTAATGACAAATAGAATGCATAGTTGCATACATTGCATAGGAATGCTACAACGAGGCCTGCAAATGCTTTATGATGTCTACTGTCTAGTGTCTACTCATTGTCTAGTCCAAAAAGTATTATTACGAAAACTGGACTGGACGCCCAAAAAGTACGTAAAAGTACGAAAGTACGATCACCCTGGACTACCCCTAAATATTCTTCGTATAGCTTTAAACTTCAGCACATACGTTTTTTTTAGGACTAGGGGACTCACTTAAGGGGGTGAGAGCATAACATTTCGAAAGTTGAAAAATAAGGACCACCCTAATATATATATATATATATATATAATATATATATATATATATATATATATATATATATATATATATATTATATATATATATATATATATATATATATATATATATATATATATATATATATATATATATATATATATATATATATATATATATATATATATATATAATATATATATATATATATATATATATATATATATATATTAGGGTGCATCAAAACCCCTCCTCTATTTCAAAAATACATTGTTTCTGCCTGTACCTAGTCTAAATTTGTTCCAAATGAACACCAACACTATCTTGCAAAATTTGAGGGCATCTAACACTATCTATGTGGTCCACCAGCACATGAAGTTTTCAATATAATCAGTACAATCCGGTCGTTTTCAAGCGTATATAATATATAGCGAGTAAGCCGTGTATGGTGTATAAACTGTATATATAGCGTTATAATAGCATACAATATGTGCTATAATAACGCACCAAAAAAAAAAATATATAATTTATTCCCACTCAAGTGGATATGGCACATATTGCTGCAGTATTAAGCAAAAAAAGTTCCATGTTTCTGGTTTACAGTTCACACTCAATACGACGCGGTGTCAGTGACACGGAAATAGTTTTTACTCGAAACGATCCAAAATATATTAAGCTATCAATTAAATTTGTGTCCAGTTAAGGCTTACAGTGGTTCTAACGAACGCTTTCGCAGATGTTTTTCATACTGCGGTCCTGCTCAACGACTAGAGGTACATTTTGGTAATGTTCTTCACTCTTCGCCGACGCTGTGAAGTTCTGCGCTGAGTTTAACGCCACGTTCTGCACAGTCGTTGATCACATTGATTGCCAGAATGTGTGCTGCCGATGTCTGGAACGCAGGGTGATCTGGCCATTTTTCAACTGGTTCAGTCAGGAAGGAGTCGTGCAGCTGCAGCAGGTGAAAATGTGTACCAGGAATCTGGACCAACTAACTGCGCAAGAGTTGTGGTCGCAGATATATCATCGGGAAATTTAGGTTTGCAGAAAACCAATTCCGAAACGGTTCTGAGGTGCGAGCAGCTTTTCATCTGGTTTGATAGCCAGCAGATTGCTGGCATGAGCACATCGTTCATCGGCGGGCACTTTCGTGCTGAAGAGAGCTAGAGGAACCATCTCTGTTGTAAGGGCACCATAGGTGTCGCCGGAATGCTCGCACTGCACTGTTGGACACAATTTGGTTCACTGCCTCGTACTTCAACAGGCACTGGATCAGCTTCAGATCATTCCAAGGGCATCAGTCGCGGAACTACAAGTCATCCACCAGTTAGAGTAGATAAGGGTAGCAAAGTCCACAAATTCCCTGAGCTTTGGGACCTGGTGTCTCGTGGTGATTGTACCTGGCGGCAAGTTTCCTATTTGATGGTCAAGTAAGCATATCTTGATTGAGTACAAACAGCTTGGCCATCCACCTGTCCTTGTGAAGTGCTCCTGGTCGCTTGAACGATACTTCCGGCTGTCCCTCGATTTCTTCGCTAGGAATACTATGCACAGTTCGATGAACTCCAGGTAGTCGTCTCTCCGTACTGTAAGTTGCGATTGTGCAATCTCGAGCACACTGGACCTCAGGTCGTTGATCAAACTGCGTACGTCATCAGTGAATGGAGTTATGTCCAGCACGAAAGCTTCTGATCACAACCATGTGGTACCAGGTCAAACTTCTTGCGAAAGCGAGTGAAGAGTATGTGGTGATTTTGAGACTTCAATTTTAAAGTCTGTAAACACATGTGACAAAATCACCTCTCCGACGTGGTTGTCTACAACCTGACCAGAGTAGTGCTCGACCAAGATGTTGCTGTATTGATACACATGCTGCAGAGACATGTCCAGTGTTTGATGCTGTTGTGTCAAACGCCATGTTTACAAAAGAGTCTGCACAGTTCCATGATTCTAACAAGGTAGCTGTCACGTCAGTAATGATATCACCAGACTTTCGATATGTGCCAGGTTGGTACGATGGAACTCCCATAAGTTTTATCTTGAGAAGTGCCTACAGCGATAGTGAGACGCTCTTCATGCACATGCTGCTTAGTCAAGGATTGTAGTAGTTTGGAGTCCCAATGTAGTGTGGCAAACTGTGGGGGAACCCACTGTTCCCTACAAGATGTTGCGATCTATTGTCCAATTTTGCGCCGTGACCTATCAGCGGTTGAGTAGGAAGTTGACACTTTGCCAGGATCACCTCCTGCTTCCTCTATCAGTGCTGTGGTGAATGCTGCCTGTTGTGTCGGCGTCATTTTCATCCTAGTGGCGAGAGAAAAAGCTTTGGTCGTTTTAAAATATCATGGGGAATGAAAGCTGACCTTCCAGTATGAATCTTGCGGTGATGACTATGAGTGACTGATGAAGCTGTATTTGCTCTGTCACTGTCAGTCATGCTGGAATCATCACTGCTTTCTTCAGCAAGTATACTGGATCTGATGCATGCAGATGATGCCATCTTTTGTTTCTCCCTGTCTATACGATCCAGTTCTAATTGTGAACGTGTCTCGTTTGCGTCGAACTTTATCAGCCAACACCTTGTCATGAGCGCCAAATGTTGCTGAACGGTCACCCTTCATTGACTGCAGAAAGAGGACGTCCTCTGGATTTTTTATTAACTTGTCAGCATTAGCAGGCCATATTGCAAATGTTTGACCTAACATGGTGTTCATTTGCTGTATTTTCTCAATGGTAGCTGGCTTTGTACGTCGTTTGATAGGTATGGTCCTGATCTTGGTATTGTCATCCATAAGTTTGAGTATCTTTTCACATGATTTGATATTGAAATCATGGGCACATTTGCTTTCTCATAAAATGTAGCAATCTGCGAGAAGACTAGTTTAGCCGAGTCCCATTTGGTTAAATTTTCTTTGGATCCCTATTTAGTCCTTCTGCCATTCAGCATATTTTGGACTCATTGGTACCAGTGTGAGCAACCAAGGCTATTATACATTTTCTGAAAGCGTATGATCCAAGGATCATTTTGATGTATGATAACCTTCTGTACAGTGTAGCTGTTAGTTGTGAGGCACCCAAATGTATAAACATGTTGTAAAACGCGATTTTTAATATTTCCCATAAAGTATGTACAAAGCATTTCCAATGTAAATAGGAGTGGAACAGATCTGAAAATGTTACCCAAGGTAAGCCTATATCATAATAACATCATATGATGATCTAGGAATACATTAACAAACTATCAAAGTTTACTTTTAGAAGAATACATGCTCAAAGTGGGTGCGGCACTAAGAGAACATGTTGGATATATGAAAGTGTTCAATCATCTGCAGTATTAATCACTGCATCTTGACTGTCATCATGAT
>JACEEZ010003789.1:0-7500 GCA_016584305.1 Chionoecetes opilio
GGGAATAGATTTGGGGATAAGATGAAAATAAAAAAAATGGGGTTGAGTGATATAAAAATAGATAAAAAAATAGGAAGAAAAAGAAAGTTTTAAAAAAATTGGAATAAAAATTAAAAAAGGATGGAAAAAAAATAGGTAGATATATGATAGATAGAATAGATAAAGATGATATAAAAAATAGATAGGTAATAGAAAATAGGAAATAGATAAATAAAAAATAATAGAGATAGATAAAGATGATGATAGTAAAGATAAAGTTTTTGACGACAGATTGACCCCCAAATACAAAAAACGATCATAAAATTTGGGTTAGGGCCCTATATAACCAAAAAAAAAATATTTGCAAAAAAGATGACAAACTTTAAAAACAAAAAAAAATTCTAAATTAGTCTGCGGGGAGGAAGATGGGGGTGTAAAGAGGAGGAGGAGGAGGGGGAGGAGGAGGAGGAGGAGGAGGATTAATGGTTTTTACATAGAATAACAGACCCCAGGAGACCCTTTGGTCCATGACGGGGTATCTGCAAATCTAAAACTACTAACTATCAACTCAGTAAGAAAAAAAAATTTTGAAAATGATCCCATGTCCCTAAAAAAATAGGAACGGGAAGTTTTGTAGTGCAGAAAGTTAGGGTATAAAATTTAAACTACAACTACCTACCACTCCCAAATACAACAAACGTAGGGGGGACTGATACAAAATTCGCACTATAAATACCCTTTTATTTTACAGTGGCGCAAGTTTTTTTTAAATGTATTATTGGCTGCCCGACAACTTTGCTGGTAATTTTTCCACGATCAACGACTTAACTTTGAAAAAATTTTTACGGGGGATCGGTAGGGAAAACGTTGCCCTTTTATTTTAAAAACCTTTATTTTTTGTTGTCAGAGTTGAAGTTGATGGGTTCTTTGATTAATGACATCAAATCCTTTTAGGTCTTAAAGGTTTCTATCAAGTCCCCAGGATTCTTCGACCCTTTTAAAGGAAAACATATTAAGTTTCCGCGCTCTCTTCAAGATAATTTTCGCGGGAAGGAATTTGTTTGGTTGCTTTTCTTGCATGATTTCCAATTTGGCTGATTTTTACGAAACAGGGGACCAAAATTTGAAGGGCATATTCCAAAGGGGTGCGGCCAACCAAGGAGTGTAAAATTTGTGTCATCATTTTGGGGTTTTTTATTTTAAAAATGCGTTTAAAAGCCCAACATCATTTTTCCCTTTTTACGGGCGCTAGGCAATGCGGACTGGTTTTCAATCATACTATGATGACACCTAAAACCCTTTTCCTGCGTACTTCATTTAACGATTTTTTGGGCTTTGATAGTTATATTTGAGGATGGGCCCTATATGCATATTTACATTTTCGGAATTGAATTTTAATAGCCATTTGTCCCCCAAATTGATAGTTTGGTTGAGTCACTTTTGTAAGTTCGCAGTTTCCTGTAATGTTTTTACCGCCTAATTTTGGGTCATCTGCAAATTTATTTTTTAGATAAAAGTCCGCAGCCCAGATGTGAATATATCAAAAAAAGAGTGGCCCCAAGCCCCGAGCCCTGAGGCCCCCCATAGTAACATCTAACCAACAGATCCCTCCCCATTTATTACTCCCCGTTGTTTACGTTTTGAAAGAAAAGCCAATCCATGACAAAATTTGCCTTAAGCAGTCCCTTAGTTTTGGTAACAGTCGTTTTGGGGAACTGTACAAAAGCTTCTGAAAATAAGGTAATTTTAAAATCCGGGGGAAATTTTAGGTCCCATTTTGAAAAAGGACTTTTAAAAAATCCAGTGGGTTTTTTAAGCGGATCTTTTTTTTCAAAATCCAGCGGGGTTTTTAGTTTTGAGTTTTTTTCTCGAGAAAAGACACTTTTTTATCCGAAATATTTTTCAAATATTTTAACAACACGGGACGTTAGACAATTGGCGAAAATTTACCTAGGCTCATCCCTTTCTTGAATATGGGTGTCACTTTAGCAAAATTTTCCAATACTAGGAACATTTTTGTCCTTAGCGATTTATTGAGCAAATCTTTAAGGGAGCAAAAGATGACTGTGACATTCGCGAAGAAATCGCGGCGAAATTTCGTCCCCCCCCCGGGTTTGCTGGGTCGAGTTTCTGCAAATATTTTAAATTTTTCGTCTATGTTATTTTCCTATTTCCAATCTATCACTTCAGCCCCGAACAGGGTTTGGTTTTGGGTAATGCAGCTTGTCTTCTTTAAAAAATACCGCATTAAAGTATTCATGAGTACGAAGCCTGCTCTTTTTATTTTTCCAAGATGTTATTCTTATCTTTCAGGGCCCAATTTTGTTTGACGTTTTTCTTACTTCAAAAGTATTGAAAGCCTTTGGGGTTGATTTGGTTCCTTTGCAATTTTTTTCTACTCGCGTTTTTTTAGTTTTTTATTAACCCTTTGCAACGACGTTTTACGTATGTATTCTCTAGAACGCATCCGTTTTGATCGCTTGAAAATTTTATACCCGTCGTTTATGCCATGATTTTGAATCTCTTTGACATCCAACTGGTTTTTTTATGTTTTTTAAAGGGGGTTCCTTTCAGGGGAACATTTTTATAAACCACCGTTTGGGAGTTTTTTTTGTGAATAAAAATGCCCATTTTGGCGTTTATTACGTTAGAGGTCAAACCCAATCAATTTCACTTAGTACCCGCTGATTTTCGTGAAATCTTTTTATTAAAATTTGGGGAACTAATACCGGTTTTTCTGTGATGTCTACATTGAAAAATTTATCCGCATCTGTTTACCGTGACCCTTTTTGCAAAGGGTTACCTATATCGCATAATCAATTAGATCAGTGTCGGTAGTGAAACTAAATCTGGGATACAATCCCTTGTAGGCCACGGACACCTGATTTAAATATACTTCGTTTACCATATCAAGAATCGCGTACCTTCCTATCAGAAAAATTATTTTCCAAGTTTATAGAGTAGGTTAAAATCTCCACAATTTAATCGTGTCGTTATTATTTGAAACTGACTTTTATCTCTTTAAGAGGAGGCCACGATTCGATTTTGATTTGGAGGACGATATATTTCCCCAAAAGTTAGCAGTTTTCCGTTTTGCTAACTTTGCGTTTGACGGTCTAGTATCTTTTTTTACTTTTTGATTTTGATTTCTTGCAAATTTTCTTTAAATTTAAAGAATGCACTCCCCTGCTTTATGCGTCGGGCAATTAGGGAAAGTCTTATAGCCCGGGAAAGGGATTTTAGCTAAAAAAAATTTTTTTCTTTTGTGTTGACCCAACTCTCAGTGATATTAAAGATATCGGCGTTTTGGCAACAATATGCTATTAGTTTGTTACGCTTTAAAATATTTCTTCTGGATTTGTATATTAATTTAAATTTTTTAATGTTTTTGGGAACCTTTCGTGAGGGTTTCCGGGAGGGGTTTGGGGGGTCCACGTACCAGGGGGCTTGATTAAGTTACTTTGATTTTTATTTGCGGAAACGGAAAAGTGAAACCCCGCGTTTCTGTGGGGGAAAGAAAGGGGGAAGGGGAGCTGCTACCGCCGTCGCTGCGTTTTTTTATCTGTAAGAAGAAACTTTTCATTTTGAGACGCCTAATCGTGCATGGCCAAGGGGCGAGGTGGGGTCCCTCATCCCCCCAAAAGGATGGAATCCTCAACCAGGAGGGGTCCCCGTAGAAAATTTTCCCCGAAGTTTGCGAAGTCTACATTTTCCCGTCAAAAGAGCCTTAGCGGGTTTTTTGTGTGAACGCTTTATCGTAAAGCTTTGGCCCAAAACCCATCTGGGGAGAATTTCCCGAAAAAATGATGGGTTAGTTTTGTCTTGAACTTTCCCGGGTCAAATTCCTGTACTTTTCCCGTATTTTTTTCAGATCGTCTGTACACGTCGTTGTTCCTGTGAAGATATAGAGAGTGTTACGTTTTTGGTTCTTGGGGACGTCACGCAGGCTGTAGTGAGTCGCGAGTCGGGTCCTGGGAAAAGAAGCGCTTCCTTTTGCCTTGGACCCTACCACAAAAAATCCACCCGTGTCCTCGGAGAATGAGTCCCCATAATCTGGCTCGTGTACATCTTCTTTTATTTCGCCAAAAACCTGAAATTTTTTGAAGGTTTTGATCGTTAAGGGCGCCTTTAAATCTGTTGATCTCGCGTCCTCGCCTTACTGGGAAAGAAGGGGCAGGTAAAGAGAAGACGAAGGGGCGGGGGGGGGGAGGAGGCTGGGTGGAGGACTGGAAGGGGAGGAGGAGGGGGGGGAGGAAAAGGAGGGGAGGGGGAGGAGGAAGAGGAGGAGAAGGAGGTGGGGGGGAAGGAAGGGGGGAGGGTAGGGGCAAAAGGGGGGGGAAAGGGGGGGGCGAAAAGTGGGAGGAGGAGTAGGGGAGAGAGAAGGGGTCGGGGGCAGGGGAGGGGGGGGAGGGGGGAGGAGGTGGAGGGGGGAGGGGGAGGAGGGGGAGGAGGGGGAGGAGGGGGAGGAGGAGGGGAGGAGGGGGGGGGAGGGGGGGGGAAAGGGGGGGAGGGGGGGGAGGGAAAGGGGAGGCGGGGGGAGGGGGGGAAAGGGGGGAAGTGGGAGGAGGAGGGGGTGGGAGGAGGGGGAGGGGGAAGGGGGGGGAGGGGGGAGGAGGAGGGAGGAGGAGGAGGAGGAGGGGGGAGAGGAGGAGGGGGGGAGGAAAGGGGGAAGAGAGGGTGAGGAGGAGGGGGGAGGAAAGGGGGAGGGGAGGAGGAGAGGGGGAGAGGCGGGGAGGAGGAGGAGAGGAGGGGGAGGAAGGGGGAGGGAGGGGGAGGGGGAGGGAGGAGGAGGGGAAGGGGGGGAGGAGGGGAGGGGGAGGGGAGGAAGGGGGAGGGGGAGGAGGGGAGGGGAGGGGGGGGGAAGGAGGGGAGGGGGGGGGAGGAGGTTTAGCTTATAGGGTGGGAAGGTGGAATGAGGGGGGGAGGGAGTTTGATGGGCAATTGGGACGGGGGGGAGAGGGGGAAAGTTGTACAAAGTGGCGGAAGAGGGGGGTGGGGGGAAAGGGGAGGAAGGGGGGGGGAAGGCTACCGCGACATTTGAGATCCAAGTTTTTCTAACAATCATGACTTTCGTTTAATTCCAGAAAATGACCCTCCAACAGAGACTCTCTTTGCGTGCCTTTTTTTTTGTCATGAACACCTTTTCATAGGTGCATGCTGCAGGTGAGGGAATTTGTAAATATTTTTTTTGGGATATCTCCCCCTAAATTAATACATTCGTAAGTATGCAGGCTTAGATAAGTTTGTAGGAAATATCCCAAAAAAATTTTTTGTATATACGTTTGTACAGATGTTTTAGGTGTGTCCACCAAAATTGGGATAGGGAAAAGGGAGAAAGGGGGTAGGGGCGGGGAGGAGGAGGAGGGGAGGAGGAGGAGGGGGGAGGGGGAGGAGGGGAAGAGGAAAAGGGAAAAAAAGAGGGAAAAGGAAGAGGAGGGGGATTACTAGGATTACATAGGAAAAACAACACCAGGAGACCATTGGGTCCAAGCGAGGGTATTGCTGAACTAATACATAATATCAATACTTGTAGAAAACAGGGGGAAAATGATACCTGTCCCAAAGGGGATAAAAAGGAATTTTCATAGTGCGAATGATAGGTATGAAAAATATAACTACAACTCCACTCCCACTAAACTAATCGATAGGGGGATAGATACGAATTCGCACTATCAATACCTTTTTTACTTTACATGCGCGTCAAGTCTTTTTTTAAATTATTTTATTGGCGGGCTTCGAAAAAATTTGCTGTAACTTGCCTCATCAGACTCTAAAATTGAAATTTTTTTTATGGAGATCGGTGAGCAACGTTGACCTTTTTAGTTTTTAAAAAAAATTATTTCTTGTTGTCACTTGAGTTAAAAGCTCGAATAGGTTTCTTGATTAATGACTTTTCAACCCCTTTTGGGACTTAAAGGTTTCTAAAATCCCCACGGATTCTACATCCTTTAAGGAAAAAACATTTTAAGTTTCGCAGTCTCTTTCATAAGTGAATTTCGCAGAGATGGAATTTTTTTGGGGTTGCTCTTTTTTGCACGATTCCCAATTTTGGGCTTGATTTTTTACGAAACGGGCGACCGGGAATTGAACGGATATTCCAAGTGGGCAAACCAAGGACGGTATAATTGTGTCATTACTTTGGATTTTATTTCAAATTTACGTTTTAAAAAACCCCAACTCACCTTTTTTCTGGGAGCTAGGTAAAGCGGACTGGTTTTTGATCATTTTGATATGCACCTAAAACCTTTTCCTGCTGTACTTCAGTTAACGATTTTTTTTGCATTGATAGTTATAATAGGTTTTCGTTGTTAAGCATTATTACATATCGGGAATTTAATTTTAATAGCCATTTTTCATCCAATTGATAGTTTTTCGAGATATTTTGTTTAGTTGCAGTTTTTTCTGTATTGCTTTACCGCCTAATTGGGGGCATCTGCAAATTTTTATATTTTAGATACAAGTCCGCAGTCCAGATCGTTGATATTATCGAAAAAAAGTAGGACCCCGACCAGCCCCGAAAGGGACCCACTGTAAATCTAACCAAACAGATGCCGCCATTTTTTACTACCCGTTTTTTACGATTTAAAGCCAATTTACCAACATGAAAATAATGCTCTCCTAAACCATGTGCCCCTTACTTTGGTCAACAGGCTTATGGGGGAAATTTTTATCGAAGGCTTTCTGAAAAACAAGGATATTACATCCCAGGGAGTTTTTTCTCCCGTTTGAATAAAAGACATTAAAAAAATCCCGAGGTTTGTTAAGCAGGATTTTTATTTCGAAAATCCCTGCTGGGAGTTTAGTATTGAGTTATTTTCATCGAGAAAAAGACACTATTTTTCCCCCCAATATTTCTCAAATAGTTTAAAAATCACGGCGTTTGACTAATTGGGGGAAATTATTGCGAGGTCTTACCCCTTTTTTGAATAGGGTAACATTAGCTAATTTCCCCATACTGGAACATTTTTGTCCCTTACGATTTTTTGAGAAAATCTTAATGGGAGCGAAAGTTGATTGTGAATTCGCGAATAGTCGCGGCGAGTTTTCGTCCCCCCCACGGATTTTGCGGGGTAAAGTTTCAGAAAAATTTGTATTTCGTTACTGTTATCTCCCTATACCAGTCATCCCTTTCGATCCCGAATAAAATTTTTAAAAGGGGGGGGGGAGGAGGGGGGAGGAGGGGAAGAGGAGGAAGGACATAAGACACAGTTCTTTTCTCGATAACCCCACAAAAAAGATAACCCCAAATCTCCCCATCCCCCATTTTTATTTTTCCCAGTAAAAGTTTGAAGGTTTTCCCTCCTGTAATTTTCCCTTTTCCGGGTTTTCTCTGGGTGATCTTCTTAAAACTGACAACGAGTTTTGGACAAAGATAACAAATAAATAAAACATAGCTCGCAGTGTGGTGTGTGGGGGTGGTGTGTGGGGTTTTTTGGGTGTGTGCGGCGTGCGTGCGGGGGTCGTGGGGTGGTGCTTTGCGTGCGTGGTGGGGGGTGCGTGGGGGGTGGGGGGTGGGTGGGG
>JACEEZ010003789.1:14775-17275 GCA_016584305.1 Chionoecetes opilio
ATTGTGTGAAAACCACTATTGAACCCCATTCCCCCTGATATTTGCCGATTGCAATTATCAATGAAAGAACTCTTTTGTGCGAGTTGTGCAATTTTGTATTTGAAGTACTTCATTTTTATATGTAATTTCATATCTCCTCTCAAGTGTATTTTTTATTTGGGTTATATTATGGACAAAACAATATAAGATGTTCTTTTCTTAGATTTTTGTGTGTATTGTGTTATGTTTGTCAATAAACTACTACTACTACTGGGGGGTTGAGTGTGTTTCCATTCAGTTATCAATGTTAGTCTTTTTAAATCTACTTTATTCTCTCTCTCTCTCTCTCCTTCTCTCTCTCTCTCTCTCTCTCTCTCTCTCTCTCTCTCTCTCCCCTCTCTCTCTTCTCTCTCTCCCCTTCTCTCTCCTTTTCTCTCTCTCTCTTCTCTCTCTCCCCTTCTCCCTCTCTCTCTCTCTCTCTCTCTCTCTCTCTCCTCTCCTCTTCTCTCTCTCTTCTCTCTTCTCTCCTCTAATGACCTAAAACACTATCAAGGATATATCCCTGAAACACTAATGTTCTTGCCAAATTAAGAGATATACGTTCTCCTTTCCTACCAGACAACAACAACAATTGTATGTTCCCTAAAACTAATACCAACATGGGAGAAAGGTCTGTGTTTTGTGGCAGGACCAAAAATTATGGAAACACTCTCCCCACAAACGTTGGGGGAATGCTAACACCTTATCCTCATTTAAAAAAAGTTGTTTAATCATCTTTTAAAGTGAGCAATTTGACAAATTTAGCACCTACTGGAGTTGTTTTTAAAATATATTTTAATTATTGTTTTTATTAGGGGATTTCTTTTATTAGTTGTAAAATTTTATCTTTCCCTTATTTTTTTAATGACGAATCCCCTATGGACGAATATCCTACATAGATTTAAGCCTATATAATATATTATATTCTTTGATATTGTTTTATATGTTAACATGTAAAGAATAAACCATTGTCAAATGGAGAATAAATAACTGAATCTGAATCTGAATCTGAATTGAATCTCTCTCTCTCTCTCTCCTTCTCCCCTCTCCCTTCTCCTCTCTCTCTCTCCTCTCTCTCTTTCTCTCTCTTCTCTTCTCTCTCTCTCTCTCTCCCTCTCTTCTCTCTCCCCCTTTCTCTCCCCTCCCCTCCCCTCTCTCTCTTCTTTTCCCCCTCTCTCTCTCTCCCCTCTCTCTTCTCTCTCTCTTCCCTCTCCCCTTCTCCTCTCTCTCTCTCTCTCCTCCCTCTCTCTCTCTCTTCCTCTCTCCCTCTCTCTCTCCCTCTCTTCTCTCTCTCTCCCCTCTCTCTCTTCTTCTCTCTCTCTCTCTCTCTCTCTCTCTCTCTCTCCTCTCTCTCTCTCTCTCTCTCTCTCTCTCTCTCTCTCTCTCTTCTCTCTCTTCCTCCTCTCTCCCCTCTCTTCTCTCTCTCTCTCTCTCTCTCTCTCTCTCTCTCTCTCTCTCTCTCTCTCTCTCCTCTCTCTCTTCTCTCTCTCTCTCCCTCTCTCTCTCTCTCTCTCTCTCTCTCTCTCTCTCTCCCCTCTTCTCTCTTCTCTCTCTCTCTCTCTCATCTCCTCTTCTCCTCTCTCTCTCTCTCTCCTCTCTCTCTCTCTCTCTCTCTCTTCTACTCTCTCTCTCTCTCTCTCTCTCCTCTCTCTCTCTCTCTCTCTCTCTCTCTCTCTATATATATTATTCTCTTCTCTCTCTCTCTCTTCTCTCTCCTCTCTCTCTCTCTCTCTCTCTCTCTCTCCCCTCTCTCCTCTCGCTCTCTCTCCTCTCTCTCTCTCTCTCTCTCTCTCCCCTCTCTCTCTCTCTCTCTCTCTCCCCCTCTCTCTCCCCTCTCTCTCTCTCTCTCTCTCTCTCTCTCTGGGTAAAGCCCCTTTCACACATTCTAGGTAGCGCGCTGAATTATGGCGATGGGTCTCGCGAAAACCGTGGGGCACTCGTGGTTACTCGTGGATAGTCGCCATCAAGTCGTATCAAGTAGTGAGAGTCGTGGCAGGGTCGCGAGGTGTCATAGGTATGCGTGCAAGGGCCTTGAAATTTTGGACATGTTCAAAATCTGGCCGCTCAACGTCACGACTTTTGGATGCGTAGCGGATGCATAGCGAATGCGTAGCCGGGTCGTAACTACTAGTATCAACTTGTAGCGGCTCGTCATTTATCGTAGCGACTCAATTGCCTATTCGTAGTGACTCAAGTAGTGACGTAGTGATTCATTCATAGTGACGGTTGCTCCGTAGTGCAGTGGTTAGCACGCTCGGTTCACAACCGCGAAGTCCCGGGTTGGATCCACGGGCGGAGCGGAGAAACATGGGCGGTATCCTTAAAAACACCCGAGCCCCTGTCCAACCAGTAGTGAATGGGTACCGGGTGTTAGCCGGGGGTTTGTGACGTACCCGCCTCCCGGGGTGAGGTGCAGATGACCCTGTATCTCACACGAGATAAGGATTTCCCTCCAAGATCAGTCAGGTCAAGCCACCGGGTC
>JACEEZ010003789.1:24775-29453 GCA_016584305.1 Chionoecetes opilio
TGCTTCTCTTTTGCTCTCTTGTACCGTTACTTTCATTGCTCAACTGCCTCTTCGAACTTGCTAACTGCATGCCTCCCCCACTCCCGCGGCCTCGCCGCACAAAGACTTTTACTCATTCTCATCCCTATTCTCCGTCAATCTTTCCTAATGCAAAGATGTTAATCAGATCTTTACTATTTCATCCCTTTACACTGGTAAAACTCTTGAACTCTCTCCGGTTTCTATTTTTTCACTTTCTATGACTTAAATTTTGTCAAAAGAAAGAGTAAAACAAGGACCACCTCCGAACTAAATTGGCTACACCTCTGGTTTTATTATTCTCTTACTATATTCTTTATAGGGACTGCGACGAAGCGGGCTTTGTGATACCCATTTTTGCTGTGCCCTTGGCCAGTTCATTGTGATGTAAAAAATAAAAAAAAAAAAAAAAAAAAAAAAAAAAAAAAAGGGTAAAGAATGCACTAAGTCATGCCGCGGAAATTACGATACTCGCGGTGGTCTCTGTCCCTAACCACGCGAGCGATGAAGGGTGTATTGTTACGTGGCATAATAAAGACATGGTTTAGAGACTACCTTTAACGGTAGAACCAAAAGTACAAAAAATTCAGAATTGTTATCTATACCTCACATATTTCATTACGGAGTCTTCAGGGTAGTGTACTGGTCCATTAATTCCTTCACTGCGTCGACAAACAAAAAACGCAAGATATGGTTCTGGGCTAAATGAAGCTGATTATAGGTAAAACGACCGCTGAACTCGAATATGAGTTCAATTAAACTCTATCACGTTCCACCAGTTTTTGAGAACCAGACGCAAAATTATGAAAAATAGGGAAATATCAGCAGGAATAGGTGTCACCAAATGTTTCATTTTAAACTCTGAATCGTTTCTTTTCTCAAGCCTATTAAGGACAGTGCAGGTTGAGTCAGTGTTGTTTGTGCAGTGAGCAGGGGTCTCAGCGGAGGGCTGTGCGCGTGGTATGGCGCGGGGTTAGCAGGCTATGGTAGTACATCTTTACATACTGATCGGATAGATATGACATAGTTAAAAATTTTATTTTCTTTGCAGGATATGATGTGTGGATTTAGTGAGTCCTTAATTTTATTTGGTTTACCGATACTAGTACTTTGTACCGGGCTGTGATGTGGAGCGCCGTAAAACTGTGTGAATGCATTCGAAACCAGTTTTTTTGTTTACATAATTTGGAAACTTTACCCCTGACAGTTCGAAGAAAAACTCTTACAAAAAATGTGTTAAAGCAGCTTATCTGCATTACTGCAAGTTGCCCGCTATAGGTGATCAAGCATAAGAAAGTGGGCCCCTCACGTAGCATGCAACACCCTGTGTGAAAACACTTGAATGAATGGATGCGTGGCAAACGGCCATAAGGCATGTCATTCGGCATTCCAATGTTTGGCGTGCAACAAAGGATCACAGTACTGACTGCTACTTCTGCCTCATAACATCAAAGGATCTCCAGTAGAACGCGAGCTAACATCAGGATCCTGACTACCTTTAGCCATCAGGCCTGTGCCACAATGGTCCTGATCTCCCCAGTTACAAAATGTTCCAATTGCAAGTGCATAAGTGAAATCAGATTCGAACGAGGGGATAATCCCATGGGATACAGACTTTCCAGAAATGGCAGACAACAGAGAGCCCACAATTCATCAGTCAGGACATGCTTAATGACCTTGCTAGGGGGACCTAGATCTACCAAGGAGAAAAGTGAAGTCCTTGGATTCATTCAAGGAATGGAATTGATACCAAGAAGGGAGTTCTAATCAACCACGTTCGTTCGTAGACATAAGAACTTTCAAGCTTCTTCAAGATGGAACAAGCTCTTGTTTACTGCCTTTGATGTTGACACACTCATTGTGGAACAACTTTGTGAGTCTCACAACTATGATAAGCGTGAGTGGCGGCTTTCATAGATAGAAAAAAAACACGCAAAGGCCGTTATTCCTGACATAAAGGAAATAAGCTTCCGGAGTGTCAATTGCGCCATGGCCATGAAAAATGAAGTGAAAACTTATGAAACTAAGAAGATTTGTGATCTGCTGTTAAAATAGAAGAACATCAGTGGAATCTGTGTGGGGACCTGAAAGGTAATCTCCTTGCTTCTGGGACTTCCAGTTAGGTTACACTAAGCACATGTGTGTTCTTTGTTGTGGATCTCTAGAGAGCGACAGCAAACAATTCAAAAAAAGAGGAAGGCCAGCCACGACCGAAAGACTCACCTGGCAGTTTCAACTGCTGTACAAACCTCTTGTGACAGTGAAAAAGGCGTATATATAAAGTCAAAATTTACTGTTGATTTGGAATTATGTCGGAATTTCCCAGATGTGGCACATTTTCGGAGATATTTGGCACATACTTTAGTATTATTTTGCCAGATATGTACATTATGTCCTACATAATAGGCCGCAGGCACCACCATAATTAATTACGAGTAATATATATTAACGTAGGGGGATTTTTTTCGTTTAATTATATAATTATATATACGTATATAATTAAAATAGCTATTAAAATATGAAATGCCGATATTTCAAAAACTATACGTGCTAGAGAAGAAGCAAGGCCATTTTTGAAATCAGCAGCGAAAATGCTTTCCAACCCACACACAATGAACTCAGAACCATTTTTGGTGTCGACCAGTGTTATCTATATAAATGATCTCCCAAATGTATTTACAAATTTAAAAACAATACTTTTTGCTGATGACTCTACTTTATTCATTACTGGTGCAGACCCTACATCCTTGATAGAAACAGCCAACCAAGACCTAGAATTTTTTTATAAATGGTGTTTGAGTAATAGACTAACCGTCAATTTAAAAAAAACGTATTATATGTTCTTTACCAACAAGGCGACTAAAATTCTTCCTACTCTGTTATACAACAACAAGTATCAACAGAACTAACCAACAAAAAACTACTAGGTGTAACTTTTGATGAAAACATACCTTTAAACCACACATTAATGATTATGTCTTAAATTGTCTAGAATCGTATCTCTATTATATCAAATTAGAGATCTTAGGGCCTAATAATATACTTAAAATTCTCTATAATGCCCATGTATTGCCACACTTTCAATATTGTACTCCAGTCTGGTGCAACACATATCCCACTCATTTACTTCCGCTGTTCCGGCTACAAAAGAAAATAAATAGGATCATTACAAATTCGGGCTACTTTGATCATGCACACCCTTTATTTAAGAATATGAACATCTTGAAATTATTTGACATAAACAAATTACAGATTGGAATATATATATGCACAAATTTTGTTTTCTGGTGGTCATTATATTAACTTTTCTCCCTCAACATAACTACCCCACCCGCAACTGTGAACACCTCCGTGTACCACAACATAACCTGACAGTTTTTCAACACTCACTAGCATACTCTGGTCCCAAGATATGGAATAATATACCCGCCTCTGTTAAGACCCTACCAACATTATGTTCATTTAAAAGGCAATACAAAAAGTATTTATTGTCCCAATACTGACAAGATATTTGTTCTAATATTTGTTTAATATATTTCCAATGATGGTCATGTAAAAATTTTTTATTGCTAACAATACATTTTATTAGCATTCTACAAATGAATTTTTGAGCAATTGTCTATGTATTTGTCCTGATTTTTTTTTTTTTTTTTTTTTTTTTTTTTTTTTTCTTTTTTTTTTTTTTTTTTTTTTTTTTTTGTTGTTCTTCTTTATGTAATTGCTACTGACGTTTCCCAGATAAACTTGTTTGTAACTACAGAGATGCTGCCCGAATAGCCGTATGGCTTCGTATGGGCTGCTTACACAAAAATTTTGTTTTATATAACTTTATTAAGTATGTATTATGGGATGGGGAAGCATATTAAAGTGTTTCAAGTGTTTCAAGTGTTTCAGTTTTAATACCACCAAACACTACACAATTTAGCGTACACAAAGGTCAAATTCCTTCCAACTCTCTCTTCTTTTACATGATATTGGTTAATTAATGGATTAATCACCTTTTTTTCCTTGCTATGATTGGATGATGTCAGGGAGAGAGAGTAAAATGATTGTGATTTGTTGTATGCTATGTAGGAAGAGGAATGGGAGGAGGAGGAGGAGGAGGAGGAGGAGGGAGGAGGAGGAGAGGAGGAGGAGAGGAGGAGGAGGAGGAGGAGGAGGAGGAGGAAAGGGGGAGGGAGGAGGAGGAGGAGGAGGAGACATATTCGTCCAGTTATCGCGACTTTGTGTGAGGAGGAAATGGAGTACTAAAAACCATTACTTCTCGTCTTTATGATGTTGATATTCTAAGGGAAAGAATATATTTATTAAGATTTCAGTAGGTTGATATCTACCCTCTCCTCTCTCGTCTTCTATCTTTGTTTTCTTTTTCTCCATCCTTTTACTATGTAGCTTTAAATCTTCTCTTCTTCTCTCTCTCTCTCTTGTCCTCTCTCTCTCTCTCTCTCTCTCTCTCCCCTTCTCTCTTCTCTCTCTCTCTCTCTCTCTTTTTCTCTCTCTCTCTCTCTCTCTCTCTCCTCTCTCTCTCTTTCTCTCCTCTCTCTCTCTCTTTCCTCTCTCTCTCTCTCTCTCCCCCTCTCTCTCTACTCCTCCTCTCTCTCCTCTCTCTCTCTCTTTCCTCTCTCTTCTCTCTCCCCTTCTCTCTCTCTCTCTTCTTCCC
>JACEEZ010003790.1:0-20000 GCA_016584305.1 Chionoecetes opilio
TATCAACTATCAACTAGTGTTTAAGGCATCATTAGTTGTGCAACAAAAATAACTATAACAGCCCATGACAATTTTTGACCCCCGATAATGGGAAGAGCATGAAGATAAAGGGAAAATGTGGGTAAAAAAGTAAATAAAATAAAGAATATAGGTTTTATGGTATGGGTGTTTTGTGTTCGGTAGCAGGGCGGGAGAAAATGCCCTTTTCCCTCTCCCGTCCCCCTTTAATGTTTCCCCCGGGTTCAGGGCTCCCCCCAAGCCAGCCCGTGGATAAAACTAGGCCCATGTTAGTTTACTGCGGGCGTCTAAAGCACGCGTTTTTGGCTTGTAAAATTGGTCTAAATGGAAGTTTACGTTAGACTCCCCTAGCCCATTTTTTAAAAAAGCGGTCGATGAAAAACCCGACGCTGGGGACTCGCGGCAGGGGGGGTGGGGTGCGGGGGTCGGGACCGTGTAGGGGGGCGGGGTGGTGGGGGGCGGAGGGCTAGCGGCCGGTGAGGGTTTTTCTTGATGAACGTTAACACCAGTCTGTGTTGTATGACAACAGATTAAGGGGAGTGGCTTATCAGACGTCCCCCAGGCCTGGAGGTTGATTTGGCAGTGTTTTTTTGCAGGCGGTAATCCTTTCGGGCCCTTAGCGTTGTGGCAATGGTTCTGGGTCAAGCTCTTAAAGGGGGACTTGGTTCTGCTATTTTGTCATTAAAGTCCAGAAGGGTTTACACAGGTCTCTTGGGGCGATAGGGGGGATGTCGTATAAAAAAAGCGAGGATGCTTTTTTTTCGTGTAGTTTCCCCTCTTAACCCCTGAGTTTTTGACTAGATCCGGGCTCTAATTGTGCAGGTTTCAATCAATCATGGGCAGTGGAAAATTCAGGGGAGGCAGCACGGAAGGCTCAGTTCACCTGTGATGGGGGTAAAACTGCTTCCTGGAAGCCCACGGGGCCGAGACCTACACCCTCGCGTAGAACACTGACGACAGCAGTCGAGTTTTGGGTTTTGGGTGTTGAGAAGCGGTAGGGGCGTGTTGGGGCAATCACCCCTTTTGAGCAGTCAGCGACTGATTTATGGTGGTTGTTTGCCACAGACGGCACCCCAAACGACCAGGTTGTATCCAGGTAGGCCGCGGGGCCGTGCGATGAGGCGGTGGTGATAAATCACCAGTCATAGTCGCAGCGCGGGCTAGGGTTTGTCGGGCAGTACGGGGGGTGGTGGGGGGTGGCGTGGTGACTGCCGCAGTGTTGTCACTTGTCGACAGGGAGGCATGGAGGGGGGGGGAGGGAGATGTCTTTGCAAACGGGGGGCTGGGGGGTTTTATTCACCAGAGTTGAGTTCTCTCTGCAGACCCCCAGGAAAGCGGGACGTACCAAAGTGAGAGAAAGGGGGGAAAAAAAAATGTAAAAAAAAAAAAACAGCGATGGCAGAGAAATCAAAAAGTGGTGGGTGGGTGGTGTGTGGGGGGGGGCGCGCGGGGTACTGTATGGGGTGTTTGATGGGTTTGACAGGGGGGCTGACCGGTGGGGGGGGATCCGGCGTTGATTTTTTTTTTTTTCTCTCTCTCTTCTCTCTCTCTCTCTCTCTCTCTCTCTCTCTTTTTCTTCTCTCCTTCCTCTCTCTCTCTCTTTTATTTTCATTTCTTTTTCCCTTTTTTCTCATTCCTAGTTTTTTATCGATATATTTTTTTCTTCGCTTTTTTTTTCTTTTCTTTCTTCGAGTTTTTACCGGGAAAATATTTCCTCCCGTAACCCCCCCCGACCCCCCACCCCCCCCTTTTCTCCCATCCTGCCCCCCCTTTCTTCCCCCCCCCCTCCCCTTTCCCCCCTCTCTTTCCCTCCCACCCCTTCCCCCCCCCCATCCCTACCCTCCCCCCCCCCCCCCTCTCTCTTCCCCCCCCCTAAAATTAAAACACAGAAAATAAGTTTACAATACAAGTCATGACTGGCCCAAGGGTTTTCCCTATATAATATATATATTATATATATATATAATATTTTATATAATAATATATTTTATAATATATTATATATATATATATTATATATATCGGGGTTTTTAAACATGGCATAACATTGTTTCTGAGCCCCGGGGGAAAAAAGGGGATCAAGGGGCGCCTGTGTCCTGGTGGATGTAGTCCTGCACGTCCCCTGAAAAAAAACCCTGTGTTGTAGTGCCGGCTTTTACCTTTTTTTTTTAGTTTTTTTTATTTTTTCTCCTTTTTTTTTGTTGTCACGGAAAATATGCCCTTTTTTTTTTTTGGAAAGTTTAGAAAAAAAAATTATCTTTCGTTTTTTTTTTTTTATGAAAATTTTTTTGGTTTTGATTTTTTAATTTATATCCCCTTTGTATGTGTGTGTGTGTGTGTGTTTTGGGGTGTGTGTGTGTGTGTGTGTGTGGTGTGTGTTTGTGTGGTGTATTGGTGTGTGTCAGAAAAAGTTTTTTTTCCACATTTTAAAAGATCCCTTTGGGTTTTTTGCACAATCTTTTCTAAAGGTTTAAAGGCCTTTTTTATCAGTGTGTATGTATGTTGTATGTGTTGGTTTTATGTATGTATGTTGTATGTATGTATGTATGTAGTGTATGAGGTTTTGTTGTATTGTATGTATGTATGTGTTGTATATATGTATGTATTGTGTGGGTGTGTAGTGTATGTATTTTTTTTGTATGTGTTTTACGTATGTATGTGTGTTACGTATGAGTGGGTAGTGTGTATGGTGTATGTATGATGTATTAGTATGTAGTAGTAGTATTATGTAGGTGTATGTGGTGTGTGTGTGTGCACCCATTTTAACCCCTTAATCATCTAAACAACAATTCTCATTCTTTACTAAAAATCTGTATCTTTTTTATCATATCTTTATATATATTATTATTATTATTATTATTATTATTATTTTTATTATTATTTTTAAATAATATTATTTTTATTATTTATTATTTTTCAACCCATCATCAACATATTTATTCCGTCCCCCCAAACAAAAACTACTAAATCGTCCTTTATACCCCCACTTTTTCATTTCTTTCTAATTTTCTTTTTTTTAAACTTCTTTTTTCTTTTATAATTTTTTCTTTTATTATTTAAACTTTTTACCATTTTTAAACCATACTTATTTGCTCCATATTTCCCCCTTTCTTTGGGCCTCCCCCTAGCCCCCCAAAATTGTTCAAAGGGAGGGGAAGACAAAAAGGGGGGGGGAGGGCGGGAAGGGGGGGCCTACTTCTACTAGTTTTACTTTTTTACCATTTTATTAGTATTTTTTTCCCCCTATGCGAACACTTTCCCCTTGTAACGACTTACTTTAGTCTTTTTCTGCGTGATAAGGGTAAAAAAAGGGGGGGTTTTAGTTGTCGAAGAGGGGCGTGGGGAGCGTACTGGGGGGTTTTGGAGGGCGTGGAGGGGTCGTGGAAGAGTCGTGGGGGAAAAATTGTAGGAGTCTTGGGGAGGATAGGAGAAATCGGGAGGTGAGAAGAGGAGAGAGTGTGGGAGTTGAAGGGGGATTTAAGGGGTAGAGGAGGGTGGGGTTGAAGATCGTAAAAAAGGATGGAGGGGGGGATCAAATGGGTTAGAATTTTGCAGGGCGGGAGAAAAGAAAGGGGTTTAGATGGATCGTAGTGGGTTGTGGAAGATTGTAGAGGATGTGAAGGGGCGTAAAGGAGGGTGTGGGGTGTAAGTGGGGGGAAAGAGGGGTAAGAGGGTCGTAAAATTTTTTAAAGGGGGTCGTAAGAGGGTCGGTGTGGTGTGGGGCTGATGTCAGGGGGGGGTGGGGGGGGAAAAAAGGGGAAAATTAGGTTAAATATTAAAGTTTTTATGGGCCCAAAAGTTTCCCTTTGAAAGATATATGGGGGTATTTTCTCCCAAAAAGTATAGTATGTTTTTATGTTTAAGTGCCGTTGTGTGTTTTTTGTTCCCCGTGGCCGGCCTGGTTAAAGTTTTAAATTATTTTTTTCTTGAACCTAAGTGTAAGATGTTTTCTATATTTTCGTAAAAATGTTCGCTTGTTGTTAAATGGATCTTTTACATTAGTAACAAACCCAGGAATTGGGCCCCATTATTTTGATCGTACCCAAACGTGGGTTTGTGCTCTCAACACCCTACCTCAAACGTACTTGTTAGTTTATAGAAGACATTTAAAGCTTCGTCCCACAAATATTTGAGAAATAAAAGGAAAATAACAAAGGTAAAAATATCTCGAATGACCCCCTCCCACCCCCTTTCCCCTTTCACTCCCCCGCCACCCCACCCGCACACTCCCTTTCTCTTCACTCCACCACCACCCACCACACAAGTCACACATCCTTTTCTCTCCTCCACCACCACCCACCCACCCCGCACACATCCCTTCCCTTACTCACCACCACCCCACCAAACCCCGTCACACCTCCCCTTTCCCTCTTTATTCCACCCCCACCTCACCAGTCACACAGAAAACATCCCTTTACTTTTTCACTCCACCACCACCCACACCACCCCTTCCTCTCTTCACTCCACCGCCACCCACCCCACAGTCACACCTCCCTTCCTCCTTCATTCACCCCCACCTCCCGTCACACATCCCTTCCTCTTTCCTCCACCACCACCCACCTCCCCAGTCACAATCCCTTCCTCTTTCATTCCACCACACCCACCAACCCAAAAAGTCACACCTCCATCCTCTCTTCATTTTACCACCCCTCACCAGTCACAATCCCTTCCTCTTCCTCCCCCACCACCCACCTCACCCTCACCATCCCCTTTCCCCTCTTACTCCACCACCACCTAACCCCGTCAACCGTCCTTCCTCTTTCACTCCCCCCACCCCCTCACAGCCAGCCCTTCCTTCTTTACTCACCCCCACCTCACCAGCACACAGTCCACAAAACCCTTCCCCTCTTCACTCCACCACCACCCACCAGTCACACAGTCACACGCCCTTCCTCTCTTCACCCAAACCGCCACCCACCCGACACATCCCCTTTTTTTCTTCATTTACCCCACCCCACCCGTCACACATCCCCCTTCTCTCTTCACTCCACCCCCACCCACCCGTCACCGTCCCTTCCCCTCTTATCCCCACACCTCACCCGTCCCCGTCCTCCCTCTTCACTCCACCACCACCTCAGTCAACACCCTCTTCTTTATTTCCCCCACCACCTCACAGTCACCAGCACAATCCCCTTCCCCTTTTTCATTCCACCACCACAAGCCCAAAAATCCCTTTTCTCTTCCCCCTCCACCCCCCTCACACAGCCCCAAACCTTTCCCCCTTCATTCCCCCCACCTCCCAGTCACACCCGTCAAATCCCCTTCCCCCTTCATTCAACCACACCTCACAGTCACAATCCCTTCCTCTTCACTCCCCCGCCACCTCACCAGTCACACGTCCCTTCCTCTCTCATTCCACCACCACCTACCCGCACACAGTCACACTCCCTTCCCCTTTTTCACTCCACCACCACCTCACCAGTCAAAACGTCACACCCTTCTCTCTTCACTCCCCCACCACCCTCCCAGTACACGTCCCACATCCTTCCTCTTTCATTCCCCCCACCACCTCCCAGTCAACAGCACCCCCTCCCTTCCTCTCTTCATTCACCACCACCCACCAGCACAATCCCCTTTCCCCTTTTCACTCCCCCGCCACCTCACAGTCAACGTCAGTCGGCCCCTAAGGACCAGATTTCAAAAAGGATGGGGCATGCCGGTAAAAGCACAAATTTTGTTTTAGGCATTTACAGGGTCCTAGCTATGATTTTTAGAGGGGAGACAAACGATCCCAAATTTCTCAGAAGCCCTTTTTGAACCATTTTTTTGATAACGGGCTAATTTTCACTTAGAAAAAAATCTTGATAGAATCAGATTCGCCTTTAATGGCAAAAGAAATATTCCTATCTATATTCAGGTCTATCTACCCAGAAGACTATCCAGAAGCAACTGTGGACCTTATCCAGGTCATCATGAGATGGGAAACCCATTCAAGGATGAACACCCCAGAACTCCTGGCACTTGACACACGGATGTCATCGACCATCCTGTTGTCAACACAGTCCGACATTAGAGCCGGTTGGGCAAGAGCAGTATGTGAGACCGATACAAGAAGTCAGGTTGACCAGATGCTACACACGCCATCCGATGACCCAATTAAGAAAAAACAAATTGCCCCTGATTCGATCGCCAACACCAAAGACGAAGAGTAAGCAGGTCGGAACCAAAAGTGTCTATGCTGAAGAGATGACGTGGCCCTCTTTTGTCCCGTCTCTACTAGTCACCCAGCACCGTGATGGGGACCTGGACACCTTCTTCATTCCAAGCTAGAATCACCCATATACCCTCCTTCTTTGGCTGAAAAGGGAAGCTGCGACAAGGGAAGAAGTCCCGATCTCACACATTCTGGCCCAGAATGACGCAAGAAGAACCCTCTGTCTCTTTTGATGTTATAGTGCTCGATGGTGCTGCTGTGTTACACCTCCCTCCCAGTGACTGGCATCACTCATTTGACGATTATGCAAGTGGATGTTTTTCCCCCATCATGAGGCAACTGTAAACCTCATAGAGTAGATTGTGGTATGGTACAGGTACCTGGCCAACAGTATCAAAGAATCAACCAAGAGAAACGGGGGAAAGGTTTACGAATGAAGGTGTGCAGGCCAGACCAAGGTACCCAGGCAAGTGGCCCCGATTCCCTGCGTGACCCCCCAAACAAGGTAGAACTCTTTCAGTTTCACTATCAGAGAATATTGTATCCACTACCTCCCAGACGGAAAAGCAGGTCCTTTTGCACATCTGGATCCTCTGTAGTCTGGCAGTGGCACTGACCACTCGATGCCGCCATGTGACCACGAAGAGGCAAACACAAGAATTGTGGTCCATCTACAGAATGCCCTAGAGGAGTGGAATGGCAACCACATGCTTGGTACCGCACTCGGCGATACACTGACGTTCTTGTCATCCTCATCGGAAGTAGTCACTTTCCTACCCATCAAAGGTATGCCATCGGCTGACTCTGGTTCGCCTTCCGGCAGTGCAAGAACTTCCTTTTCCACTACACATCAATGCCATCTGTAGTGTACTCTGGGCAAAGAGAAGTCCACCGCGTCTAACGTGTTCCACCCTTCACAGGTGTGATAAACAGATTTCTTCTTTCTTTGGAAAGGGGAAAAGTCGGTTTTTGAGAAGCCATGGGGTGCCTATACGAGTCACACACTCTGTACATGCCTTAACTTCATCGTAGAACATCCACATGCCAAATCACCGTGGATTGCCAGGAGTTCGCAGATGCTGGAACGCTTTCAACACGAGTCGTTTATATATGACAAGACCAGCCCTCTGGTGTCGGTGATGAAGCGAGAAGGAACGGTTCTGCCAGAAAACAGAACGATGGAGAAACATATCCCCCCACTCAACAGGCCGCTGACACACAACCACGCGTGCAGTGTACCAGGGCTGGATCTGGACAACCTGTCACCAGGCCCCAACTACCAGACAACCAACTGCTGAAGGCTGCGTTGGACACTGGATGCAGAAACAAGTGCCTGGGATTCCTGTCTGGAGCTCTCAGCACCTGCGGCAGCAAGCTTGTAAGTGCATCTTGTGAAGTGTGCCTGCAAAAGTGCTGCAGTTGGTAGGGCGTGAGATGTCATGCAAGAAGGCCAGCGTGGAAAATGCACACGAACTGTGCAGAGCTGGCAAATGTGAGAAGTAGCACATAATACAATTATGAATCATACCTGCATTGTGATACTGGTGCTTAACAAAGACATGGCATTCCTGCAGCTGTACAGGAAGAACATGATTGTTGTATACTGAGCTTAATGAATACTTATTTTTCATAATGCACCGTCAGTAGATTAACCACTGTCATTTTTGAATTGCAAAGGAGTATTTTTTATTCGTGTTTCTGCTAATAAACTAACATGGCATTTCGCGATGTCCGCAGGGGAGTTTAAAGTCGAATAAATATTGAATTTATGTTTTTTTGACAGCCATATTGTATATTTTTTGATTCTGGAGTTATTAAATAACTAATAATACGAAACTTGCATCCAATAACATTATCCTTATTGACTATTCTTTTAAAAAACCCATTTACTCCTAATTTCGCACATGCGGAAATGTCAAATAAATAAAGAAGCGTTCCTTTAGCCATCTGAGTGATGGAATCATTTGTCTCCCCTCTCAAATCATAGCTAGGAGCCTGTAGAGTGCCTGAAAAAATTTTGGCGCTTTTATCCGGCATGTTCCCCTCATTTCACTAAGCTGCCGGACTATCTCTCTCTCTCTCTCTCTCTCTCTCTCACTCCTCTCTGGTCGTCTCTCTCTCGCTCTCATCTCTCTCTCTTCTCTCATCTCTCTCTCTCTCTCTCTCTCTCTCTCTCTCTCTCTCTCTCTCTCACTCCCTTTTTTTTTCTCTCTCTCTCTCTTCCCTCGCTCTCAGCTCTCGCTCTCGCTCTCTCTCTCTCTCTCGCTCTCTCTCTCTCTCTCTCTCTCCTCTCTCTCTCTATCTGTCTCTTTCTCTGTCTGTCTTGTCCTGTCTGTCTGTCTGTTCGTCTGTCTGTCTGTCTCTCTCTCTCTCTCTCCATCTATCTCTCTCTCTCTCCTCGCTCTCTCCCATCTCTCTCTCATCTCTTCTCGGTCTCTCTCGTCTCTCTCTCTCTCGTCCTCTCTCTCCTCACTCTCTCTCTCCTCTCTCCTCTCTCTCTCTCCTCTCTCTCTCTTCTCACACACACACACCCACCCACCACACACACACACCAACACACACACACACACACCAGCACACACCCACACACCACACACACACCACACACACACACACACACACACACACACACCACACAACACACACACACAAAAAAAAACACACACACTACACACACACACATCACACGACGACACACAGCACACCCACAAGACACACACCACAACACACAACACACACACACAACACACACCACACACACACACACACACACACACACACAACAAACCACACACACACACACACACACACACACACACACACACACACACACACACACACCGACACACACAGCACACACACACACACACACACCACACAACACACACACAACCACACACACACACACACACAACACACAACACACACACACACACACACACAACACACACACACACACACACACACACACACACACACACAACACACACACACACCACACAACACACACACACACCACACACACACACACACACACACACACACCACACACACACACACAACACACACACACACACACCACACACACACACCCCACACACACACACACACACACACACACACACACACACCACACACACACACAACACACACACACACACATGCACACCCACACACACACACACACACACTCAGCGGGACTCGAAGCCAGGACAACACAAAACAACCTTTAACCCACTGTTTACATTTCACTTTCCTTGACAATCATAAGTAGACAAACACCTGAAGAAACCTTATAGAGGTGTAAACTGCGGTAAAACAGACGCTAATATCGACCTTATAGGAACTAAGAACAAGCATCATAGGTACAATGGGTCGTAGATGGATCGTAGGAGGTCGTAGGATGGTTGTAGATGGCTCGTAGGGGGGTCTAAGAGGTCGTAAATGTTTCGTAAGAGGGCGTAGAGGGTCGTAGATGGATGTAGGATGGTCGTAAGATGGGTCGTAAGAGGGGTCCGTAAGATGGGTCGGAAGAGGGTCTGTAAGAGGGTCTAGATGGATCGTAGATGGGTCGTAAGGAGGGTCGTAGTGGATCGTAGAGGGTCGTAGATGGGTCTAAGAGGGTCTTTAGATGGATCGTAGGAGGGTGCGTAAGATGGTCCGTGAGAGGGTCGCATGGCAAGGACTGATGCTGAGAACAAGAATCATTGAAGTAAAAGAAATAATAATGGGAGAGGCAGAAAAATTTGGAAGGGTAAAAGATTATGAGTGAAAGAAATATTACCAAGGAAATTTTAGGCTGTATAATTTATTTTTTTATTAAGTTTTCTGTTTTTATATTTTGTTTATTCTTAATTCCTGTTTATTTTTCTGTGGTTTATCTTATTTCTGTTTATTTTCTGTTTTTTTCTTTTTTTCCTTTTCCCTGTCTTATTTTGTCTGTGTTTATCTTATTTTCTGTTTTTATTTTTCTGTTGTATATTCTGATATTTTTCTTTTCTTTTCCCGCAGAGGAGGTAAGGCTTGAGGTGATGCAACGTCCTGTGTGACTGAGTGTCCGATATCTGCGCCGCCTCAATGTAAGTATTGGTCCTTCATTCATGACTGGCTTCTAGTTTGTCTGCAGGACCAAGCGATTGGTTCATTTGGTACGACTAAATGCTCTCTTCTCTCTCTCTCTTTATTTTGGTGGGAGAAGAATGAGTAAGGGGTGGGGGTTTCTCTTCTCTCTCGCTCATCTCCGATCGATCTCTCTCTCTCTCGTCTTTCTCCTCTCTCTCGTTCTCGTCTCCTCTCTCTTCTCGCTTCTCTTCTTCTCTCCTCTCTCTCTCTCTCTCTCTCTCTCATCTCGCTCTCTCTCTCCTCGGGACGACATTTTTTCATATAAGTGTTTTCGCTCCCAGAGGGAAAAACAGTTTTAAAACAATTGTGATATTAAGTAATTAAATTAAATCAGTGGGTTTGTTATTTAATTACAATGATGTTGTTTCATGAAAGGTATTTTTTTCGTTGTAAATAAGGAAAGCAGAAATTTTTTGGAAGCAATTTAGAATTCAATTTTTGAAGAAACACTTTTGGAAGTTTTTGGATGGAATATTTCGTTTCCTCTCAACTTTTTGTGTTTTCTAATGTTATTTTCCCTAAAAAGTGTTCATTCTATGCTTGTGTTAAGATACTACGCTAATTATTTGACTATTGATTAAAATGGCCCGCGATCGTCTTATTAAGTTACCACATTCGATTTTTCTATCTCCTACTAACGACTTATTAAACTTTTTCCTACAAACTACCGTCCCCAAGAAGGAGTGATGAGGGCGGAGGAGGAGGAGGAGGAGGAAAGGTGATACAGCAAGGAACTTAATGCTTGAAAATTTGGGATCACCTGAAGATCCATCACCCCAGAATGTCCACCTGAAGAACCGTCCCCCAGGATAGTCCCACCTGAAGACCGTCACCCCAGGATATCCCCCTGAAGAACCAGTCAACCGAGTATTCCCACCTGAAGACCCGTCACCCCATGATATCCCACCTGAAGAACCGTCACCCCAGGATATCCCGCACCTGAAGAACCGTCACCCCATGATCCCACCTGAAGAACCGTCAACCCCAGATATCCCACCTGAAGATCCGTCACCTCACAGGATATCCCACCTGAAGAAACCGTCACCCCAGGATATCCCACCTGAAGATCCGTCACCCACAGCCCACAGTGAATGTATATATAAAATTAGTATTAACGAATCTACTCCTTTTGTGTTTTGCATCTTTTTGTGATAGTTTAATAAAAAAAAGAAAAGAAATATAGTGTTCCAAAATAACATTATACTTTACTCGTATTCCAAAATTCAGTACATTTATTTTTTCGTGGAGTCTATACTTCAGGGATTCTTTTGTTTGGCATTTCCACAGCAAACCATACCTTCGATCCTTGAGTAATTTTTTCCAATTCCTCCAGTTATCACAAGTACAACACTTAACTTCACGCTTAAAAAAATCCTGTTTTGTTGAAGCCACCAAATAAACTATAGTGGAAGCACCACACAACAGTGTAGGACGCTATGAGTTTTGGAAGTATTGTCGTGCCATGGTCGACTGACTCCATGACTAAATTTTTTTAGCCCACTTACTTTTATATTCCTCCTTACCTGACGGGGGGTCATGACTCCTCCCTTTTAACCCATTTTGCCTGACTCTCACTTGGAAGGTGAATCCAGGTCAGTTCTTGACCCCACCCGAAGAACTGTCCCCATGTGTTGCCCACCTGAAGAACCGTCACCCCAGGATATCCGACCTGAAGAACCGTCACCCCAGGATATCCACCTGAGAACCGTCACCCCAGGATATCCCACCTGAATAACCGTCCACCCAGGATTCCCACCTGAAGAACCGTCACCCCAGGATATCCCACCTGAAGAACCGTCACCCCAGGATCTCCCACCTGAAAACGCGTCACCCCCGGATATCCCACCTGAAGACCGTCACCCCCCCAGGATATCCCACCTGAAGAAACCGTCACCCTGCCAAAATCTGGGTGACGGATCTTCAAAATGATCGAAAAAATGTGTAATAAGGAGAGAGAGAGAGAGAGAGAGAGAGAGAGAGAGAGAGAGAGAGAGAGAGGAGAAGAGCAGAGAGAGAGAGAGAGAGAGAGAGAGGAGAGAGAGATGGAGTACAATACATATACACACAACCAACATTAACAAGCGTCCTGTGATTAAGTGAGAAAGTAAGCCTTTCTCGTCCCCTTCCTTCCCCTCCCAACGCATAGCTGCCCTGCTGCAAAGCCTCCGAAGCCTCCAATACTCCAACCTCTTCACGTCCCTCAAATACGTGGTGTGTGTTAAGGTGTTGTGTGTGTGTGTGTGACTTTGTGTGTCTGTGTTTTGTGGGTGTTTGTGTGTGTGTGACTGTGGGTGTGTGTGTGTGTTTTGGGGGTGTTTGTGTGGTGTGTGTGTTTTGGGGGGTGTTTTTGTGTGTGTGTCTGTGTGTGTTTGGGGGGTTTTTGTGTGTGTGTGACTGTGTGTGTCTGTTGTTTTTGGGGGTGTTTGTGTATGTGTGACTGTGTTTGTCTGTGTTTTAGGGTGGGTGTTTGTTGTGTGTGACTGTGTGTGGTTTTTTTTTGGGGGGGTGTTTTTGGTGTGTGCTACTGTGTGTGTCCTGTGTGTTTTGGGCGGGTGTTTTGTGTGTGTGGGACTGGTGTGTGTCTGTGTGTTTTGGGGGGTGTTGTGTGTGTTTTTGGGGTGTTTTTGGGGTGTGTGACTGTGTGTTTTGGGGGGTGTTTGTGTGTGTGTGACTGTGTGTGTCTGTGTGTTTTGGGGGGTGTTTGTGTGTGTCTGTGTTTTTGGGGGGTTTTTGTGTGTGTGTTTGACTGTTGTGTGTCCTGTGTGTTTTGGGGGTGTTTTGTGTGGTGTGTGTATGTGTGATTGTGTTGTTCGTGTGTGTGTGGACTGTGTGTGTGTGTGTGTGGTGTGACTGTGTGTGACTGTGTGTGACTCTGTGTGTTTTGGGGGGTGTTTGTGGGTGGTGTGACTGTGTTGTCTGTGGTGTGTGACGTGTGTGTCTGTGTGTGGTGTGTGATTGTGTGTGCGGTGTGTGTGTGGACTGTGTGTTTGTGTGTGCTATGTGTGTGGTGTGTGTGTGTGTGTGTGTGTGGTGTGGTGTGTGTGTGATGTGTGCCTGTGTGTTCCTGTGTGTTTTGGGGGGTGTTTGTGCTGTGTGTGACGTGTGTGGTGTGTGTGACTGTGTGTGCATGTGTGTGTCGTGTGTGTGTGTGGTGTGTGTTGTGTGTGTGTGTGGGGGGGGGCATCCAGTATTCCCTTCATAACAGTAAAACAATATAATGGTTCCCGGGCATTCATAAAGACTTAACATTACAACCGGGTCACCATTAAGGCAGAAATAATAAGTAAGAAGATTTACCAAACAAAAGTATTATAATATTGATTCCGAGGCTTTGCAAAATAAGTTGGTTGGCAATATATAAATTTCTGT
The DNA here is from genome assembly GCA_016584305.1 of Chionoecetes opilio. Classification (NCBI taxonomy): domain Eukaryota; kingdom Metazoa; phylum Arthropoda; class Malacostraca; order Decapoda; family Majidae; genus Chionoecetes; species Chionoecetes opilio. Next base: position 13,664 of record JACEEZ010003790.1, read on the forward strand.
AATAGATAGTTTCTCTTCCGCCTTGCTATTACGATAAAACAATTTGGTGTGCAATTTTGAGACGCGCGTATTTTACCTCAAGGCTGCGGACGGTGCGACAACTTTACTCCTTGTCACGGGAACACAAAGAAAAATATGAAAAGAAAAGAGAAAAGAAGAAAATAAACAAAAATAGAAAAGAAAAGAAAAATGAAACAAAAACAAAAATTTTAATAATCCCTTAATGACACAGCAAATAATCCACTTTATGCTTTGTAAAAATTACGAAAAAAAAATGTTAAAAACACTAGTAACAAAAAACATAACTCTGTGGCTAAAAGCGACATCCCTTACCGATAGACTTACAGAAACCTGCTTTAAATCACCCTAAGAACGAGTACAATAATCATCAACAGCCCTATTACATTAAAGAAAAACTATTGTAATATTGATGTCTAGAGGAAAAAAGTAAAGAGAAAGATGTTGAGAGAGAAAAAAAACCAGCAATAGTGAACTAAAAATATCCTTGTAAATAGTAAGAAGCAAAAAGTAAAACAAATTTTTTAAAGCCGCTTCACCGCCCCAGATCTTTCCTTGGCTATAAAATATCGTCTTTTTGGGTCGAGCCTTAAAATTACGAAAACTAACTGAATTACCAAAATAGTTATCGACAAGGATACTAAACAGGTCATATCTATAAAATATTGCTTATATTCACTAAACGTTGTCTAATGGTACCCAAATAACAAGGGAAATTTACTTTTCTGGGTCTCAAGGGGGTTTAATTGATCATTCAGTTATCGTCTTCTTTGGGAATATAATCTTGAACTTAACCCTTTTTAGCTTCGAAGAACCATACTAACTCGGTTTCTTGTGGTATAGTAACAAAACTGTCTTCTACTCTCCCTCTCCCTATGCACACGTATTCCTAGCTAAAAAGACGCGTGAGAACCTAAGCCCTAACCCCCCTTTTCCGTAGTTAGATCGCCCTTGTGTGTGCTAGGGTGATCAGGACGCAGGTAAAATGTCAGGGCCTCAGGGCAGTCAGGGAGGGCGCGAGGGAAACGAAGGGAAAGGTAGGGAAAGGCAGGGACTTCATTATTGTGGCGGGTGTGGTGGGGAGAGCTTGGCGGCAGGGAAGGGAGTGAGGGGGAGTAGGGGAGGAGGAAGGGGACGGAGGCCTGGCTGACTACCAAACCGCATCACAGCACGCTTCTATTTATCTTTGTGTTGTGTGTGTGTATTGCATGTTTTGTGTGTTGTGTGTGTGTGTGTGTTTGTGTGTGTGTTTTTGGGTGTCTGTCTTCTCTCGGTTGTCTTCTGTTTGTCTGTCTTCTGTCTGTCTTCTGTCTGTGGTCTGTTGTCTTCTTCTCGCACTCATCTCTCTCCTCCTCTCTCTTCTCTCTCTCTCTCTCTTCTCTCTCCTCTCTCCTCTCTCTCTCTCTCTCGCTTCTCTTCTTCTCCGTACTCAACACTCACTCACCTCGCACACTCATCCACACAACCAACAAAACCCCCACACACACACACACCACACACACCACACACACACACACACACACACTCACACTCATAACCCCACCCAACACACACACACACACACACACACACCACACACCACATTTTTCTTTCTCTCTCTCTCTCTCTCTCTCTCCTTTTCTCTCTCTCTCTCCCCCTCTCTCCTCTTCTCTCTCCCCTCTCTCTCCTCTCTCTTCTTCTCTCCTCTCCCTCTCTCTTCCTCCCCTCTCTCTCTCTCTCTCCCCCTCTCTTTCTCTCTCTCTTACTCAATCACTCACTCTCACTCACTCACTCACTCCACTCCACTTCACTCACTCATTCCACTAAAACTCACCACTCCCCTTCTCTCACTCACCCCACTTTCTTTTCTTCTCTCTCTCTCTCTCCTCTCTCTTCTCTCTCTCTTCTCTCTCTCTCTTCTCCTCTCTCTCTTCTCTCTCTCTCTCTCTCTTTTCTCTCTCTCTCTCTCTCTCTCGGGGGCAAGTAATTGAAAGCATTGAGAAGATAATTTTACACCAGATTTCAGATTAATTTCGGCCGGAAGGGAACGCGAAAACCTGAATTGGATCTTAAATGACACGGAATATTGATAAACCGGCGACTTTTTACCCCGAGTTCCGAGTAGCGAGTAGGATAATAATACCTTGGAGCACAATATCACCCGCTCAGCAACTTTATCTATTCGACTCCTGAAGCTGAGAATATCGTGTTCCGGAAAGTGTACAAGATTTTCTGAAATGAACGAAGCGTCTGTCATGTTTCTCATTTCTTTCCCTGATCAAGATGAGCACCGGACGACGTCATCCAATACACAGGAAGCATTTTACTTATTCCTGAAGCATGAAGAAAAAAGTATGAGAGAAAAGTGCACTGAAATCGCGTATAACTTTATCTCTCGCCTTAATCAATGTCGAAAATACATATATGATAATTACAGAAGTAGATCAAGTAGACGAAGCCTGTGGTAGATTTTTTTTTTTTTTTTTTTTTGAGTAAAAGAGAAATATTTGATGAAACTCTAAAGTCATATAAAACAAAAGTCAAAACTCAAAATTTATTCTTAATTAATATCGAAAATAATAAATACAGAAGTAGATCAAGTAGACGAGACATGGGGTAGACTTTTATAGGGGTGGAAGGGAAACTTTGATGAATCTCTTATGTCAGAAGCGTATCTGAAACAGTGACTGCGTATAAAAACGAGAGAAATCATGGAGGAACAATAGATGGAAGTGTATTAGTCAAGGTTTAAATCATGGAGGAACAAAGATGGAAGTTATTAGTCAAGGGTTTAAAAACATGGAGTAACAAGAGATGGGAAATTATTAGTAAAGGTTTAAATCATGGAGGAACTAGAGATGGAAGTGTATTAGTAAAGGTTTAAATCATGGAGGAACAAGTGATGGAAGTGTATTAGTAAAGGTTTAAGTCATGGAGGAACAAGAGATGGAAGTGTATTAGTAAAGGTTTAAATCATGGAGGAACAAGAGATGAAGTGTATTAGTCAAGGTTTAAAACATGGAGGAACAAGAGATGGAAGTGTATTAGTAAAGGTTTTAAATCATGGAGGAACAAGAGATGGAATGTGTATTAGTCAAGGTTTAAATCATGGAGGAACTAGAGATGGAAGTGTATTAGTAAAGGTTTTAAAACATGGAGGAACAAGTGGGTGGAAGTGTATTAGTAAAGGTTTAAATCATGGAGGAACAAGAGATGGAAGTGTATTAGTAAAGGTTTAAATCATGGAGGAACAAGTGATGGAAGTGTATTAGTAAAGGTTTAAGTCATGGAGGAACAAGAGATGGAAGTGTATTAGTAAAGGTTTAAATCATGGAGGAACAAGAGATGGAAGTGTATTAGTCAAGGTTTAAATCATGGAGGAACAAGAGATGGAAGTGTATTAGTAAAGGTTTAAATCATGGAGGAACAAGAGATGGAAGTGTATTAGTCAAGGTTTAAATCATGGAGGAACAAGAGATGGAAGTGTATTAGTAAAGGTTTAAATCATGGAGGAACAAGTGATGGAAGTGTATTAGTAAAGGTTTAAATCATGGAGGAACAAGAGATGGAAGTGTATTAGTAAAGGTTTAAATCATGGAGGAACAAGAGATGGAAGTGTATTAGTCAAGGATTAACTCTGGTCTCCCTCCACACAATCCTTGCCAATTAAGGAACGAACAAGCATGTTACTAAATACCTTCATTACGGAGAGAGAGAGAGAGAGAGAGAGAGAGAGAGAGAGAGAGAGAGAGAGAGAGAGAGAGAGAGAGAGAGAGAGAGCCTTGTGGAGGGCGGGAGTGAGAGGGTGGGCGCTGCTTGCCGGGGATAAGGATTAGCTAACACTCAATTGGCCTCCTATTTATGGGAGTGAAGGAAGAGTTTGCAGAGGCGGGAGAGTGATGCAGGGGGGGGAGAGAGAGAGAGAGAGAGAGAGAGAGAGAGAGAGAGAGAGAGAGAGAGAGAGAGAGAGAGAGAGAGAGAGAGAGAGAGAGAGAGAGAGAGAGGAATGAGTGATTATATCTCTTTTTTCTCGTTTGTTGTATCACTTTTGTTCCTATTTTCTTTTTATTATCTTTATTCTTTAATCAATTGTTTGCTCGCTCAGTTTTTTCTTTTCCTCCATTCTGTGTTTCCTTTTTTCTTTAATTATCAGTTTTTTTCAGTTCTATTTTTTCCTTCCTTCTTCCTTGATTGATTTTATTGATTGATTTTTAGTTTTAAGGCGCCGCAACTGCGGGGTTATTGACGCCTTCCTTCTTCCTTGACCTTTCTTTTCCATCCGTTCCTTCTTCCTCTCTCTCTCATTCCTAGAGAGAGAGAGAGAGAGAGAGAGAGAGAGAGAGAGAGAGAGAGAAGGCAATAAGACATCTCATGAACTTGTTATTGTTGAGACAGAAGGGACGGGAGTTGACAGAAGAGGAGGAGGAGGAGGAGAGGAGGAGGAGGAGGAGGAGGAGGAGGAGGAGGAGGAGGAGGAGGAGGAGGAGGAGAAGAAGAAGAAGAAGAAGAAGAAGAAGAAGAAGAAGAAGAAGATAAGTTTAGTCAAGAAAGAAGATGTAGGAAAGAAAGATAGAGAGAAGAATGTCAGTTATAACAAGAAACTTTGACGATGGGAAGAGAGAGTGTGAAGAAGAAGAAGAGGAAGAAGAAGAAGAAGAAGAAGAAGAAGAAGAAGAAGGAATAAGTGATAAAGGAGGAAGCAACGAAAAATGGAATTAACCCCTTGAAGCCCAGAACGTAATTTTCATTGTAATCTGGGTACCATTAGACGATTTTTAGTGAATATAAGCAATATTTTATAGCTATGACCTGTTTAGTATCCTTGTCGACTAACTAAATTGGTATATTCAGTTACTTTTTATAATTTTATGGTTTGACAACATACAATTTTATTTAGCAAAGGAAAGATCTGGGCGTGAAGGGGTTAAGGCGATCCAGGGAAGAGATGGCGCGTGAGGAAGTCGCAATGGAAGACACGAAAAAATTGCACGAAGGAAGAAAGAAAAATATTAGAAAAGTATTGCTAGAGATCCCAACACAAGAGAACGTCAGATTAATATTCAAATAAAAACAAGATGAATAATTAAAAGGTAAAAAATAGTGACAGGAGAGCAGGAAGGAAGGAAAGAAATGTTTTATTCAAGACTTTACTGACTGACAAGTGAAAGAATTTGTTCTTTGAATTTCATCCTCTATACAGAAATACAAAATTGTGACTGAAATGCATCGGAAAAAACTCGACGAACAGGAAAAAAAATATCCAATCGAAAACTTGAATGTTAGGAAAAAAAGGATCTATAATGTTTTTACTTTGATGTTTAGAAATGTGGTCAATGAGTAAATAATGTTTAGCAAAGTGAAAATAATGAGTTAGCGAAATATATATATGAGTAAATAGTAGAATAGGTAAATAGACACATGAGTTGTAAATAGATTGTTAGTTAGCAAATGATGAATTAACAAAGAGTATTCAGTAAGTCAATGAGTCAATGAGTCAATGAGTCAATGAGGTTTAGGTCAGTGAAAAGTAGGAAGGAGAGTAGGAAGGCAGGAAAGTATTGAAAGGTTACATAGGTATTCCCGGGACACATATTGGCGTGCTCTGGACTAGTATGTGGTGTGGGGATGTCTCTAGCCAATCACCGTGGTCCAAGCTCGTGACGTCACATGGGGGTGGAGCTTAAGGGATCGCTGGGCTATAATCTGTATGTTTTATTTAAGATTAGACTTATTAAATTGTTGAAATGAACCAAATCTAACCTTACCTAGCCTAGACTTTATAAATTTTGTTAAATAAAACAGATTATAACCGTTGATAAAAATAGATGTTTAGTGATAGTAATAATAATGATCATTGTAATAAAACTGCTCATGATCACTCCAGTATTGTATTCATGTATTTGCCTATGTATTTGTTTATGTATGTATATCTATGTATGTATGTATGTATGTATTCATGTATATCTATTTATTACATAAGAACATAAGAACCTAAGACAGTAAGGAAGCTACAAGAGGCTGTGAGACCTACACGAGGTAGTTCCTGTTACCTAACTCTACCTATATCCACCTCTCTTCCCCATCCATGAATTTATCCAGAGTCCTTTAAAGACCCCAATAGACTCCGCATTGACCACCTGACGACTTAGTCCATGCCAATCATTCACCACCCTATTTGTGAACCAGCTTCTCCCAATTTCCTTTTTAAATCTACGCTTTTCCAGCTTGAATCCGTTACTTCTCGTTCTACCCTGCGTACTAGCCGTAAGAACTTTTCCTTACATCGCCTATATTGTATCCCTTTATCCACTTAAAAACTTCTATCAGATCGCCCCTTACT
>JACEEZ010003791.1:0-10251 GCA_016584305.1 Chionoecetes opilio
TGCCCCCTTCCCTCTCTCTCTCTCTCTTCTCTCTTCTTTCTTTCTTTTTTATTCCTCTCTTCTCGTGTTTGATCCTTTTGGGGATCAGTGTGGGTACAGCTGTGCGATTTGCGGGAGAAGCTCGCCACGGGGCCTGTGTGTTTGTGTGTGGTGTGTTGTGTGTTGTGTTTGTGTGTGTGTGTGTGTGTGTGTGTGTGGTGGTGGGGTTTGTGTGTGTGTGTGGGTGTGTGTGTGTGTGGGGTGTGTGTGCGTGCGTGTGGTGCGTGCGTGCGTGCTTTGCTTGCGTGCGTGCGTGCGTGCGTGCGTGCGTGCGGGGTGCGTGGTGCGTGGTTGCGTGCGTGCGTGCGTGCTTTGCGTGCTGCGGGGTGCTTTGCGTGGTGCGTGCGTGCGTGCGTGCGTGCGGGGCGTGCGTGCGTGCGTGCGTGCTGCGGGGCGTGCGTGCGTGCGTGCTGCGTGCGTGCGTGCGTGCGTGTTGCGTGCGTGGCGGGGCGTGCGTGCGTGCGTGCGTGCGTGGTGGGGCGTGCGTCGTGCGTGCGTGCGTGCGTGGGGGGGCGTGCGTGCGTGCGTGCGTGCGTGCGTGCGTGCGTGCGTGCGTGCGTGCGTGCGGGGAGTGCGTGCGTGCGTGCTTGCGTGCTTGCGTGCGTGCGTGCGGGGCGTGTTGGTGTGTGTGTGTTGTGTGTGTGTGTTTTGTGTGTGGGTGTGTGTGTGTGTGTGTGTGTGTGTGTGTGTGTGTGTGTGTGTGTGTGTGTGTGTGTGTGTGTGTGTGTGTGTGTGTGTGTGTGTGTGGTGTGTGTGGGTGTGTGTGTGGGGTGTGTGTGTGTTTTGGGGTGTTGGGGTGTGTGGGGTGTGTGTGTTGTGTGTGTGTGGGGTGTGTGTGGTGTTGTGTTTTGTGTGTGTTTTGTGTGTGTGTGTGTGGGGTGTAAGTAAGTAAGTAATTAAGTAAGTAAGAAAGTAAGTAAGTAAATTTTATTCCCATTACTATATAGTAAATTATACATTCAGTAATTACATAACAAGTGGTCGTTGGCACGGTCTGTCGAGCCAAGGCTCCCTGACAGACATGTTCGGGATATGAGTTATATGTGCTGAGCAGAATCATTTGGCTGTTTGTTTATGTAGTAAAAATATTACTACTTGTAACGGGGAAGAAAAAAAAATATATACATACATATACATATATACATACATATACACATACACTTTACAGACATACACATATACATTACACACATACACACATATACACATATATGCACATACACACATACATACATATACATACACACACAAGCATATATCGATCATTAAATTCTTTCCATATATATGCCAATGAAACTTTAAACATATACATTTACATGAAAAAATAAAAATAAAAACTTTCGTAACCTATGCTACCCAATACATACTTTATATATATAATATACTACTATGACTATGAAAATACTACACTATGACTAACCACAAAACCAAACTACATACATAAATACTACACATGTATACATGTATGGCATCTTAAATGTATATGAAATACATATGCTACCTATCACTCGGGGATGTTTGTGAGGTCTGAAGGACAATAAAATTATTTTTTACTCTCCTCTTGAATTCAAAAAAGCTGATATTATTGTAAGTATTTTATGGTGTAGGCAGAGCATTCCATAGTTGAGGCCCAAAAGCAAATTATGCTGTTCTTAAAGAGTTTTGTACGGAACTGTGGACATACTAAATTCATATTGTTTCCTCTGGTTCCATGCGTTGATTCTACAAATTTATAAATAGAAGTACCGGAGACATTTTTTTAATGTTTAAACATGAAGAAAAAACAAAACATTTATGAATATTAAAAAAAATCCGAATTTTTATTGTCTGAATATAAAGTTAGCTGTTGAATAAAATTTTACCCATACAAAATATGCATCAAAAATTTTTTTTTTTTTATTACTTTTAATTTTCTTAGGAAAAGAAGGCCAAGTACAAGCCCATATAAGGCACACAGTAAATGAATGGGGGTAACACAGGGTGTAGTAATACTTATCATGGCTTCAGCTGTTAGAAAATTTACGGACTTTATACAATATACCAACATTCTAGAGAGTTTTTAATATATGCTATCTATATGGAAGGTTCCAATTCAGATTTTCATCAATAATGACACCAGAAATTTTGTATGGGTTACACATTGTAGATCTTTACCGTCAAGCAATAGGGGAAAGTATGGTGATTTTTTATGGCCCGGGTTTTGAAAAATAATATAATTAGTTATGGTTATATTGGTCTTAGTTTGTTTATTTTTATCCAGTCATTTATTAAATGTAACTCTGAAATCAGATTTGAATGGAGACTGTGTATATCATTATCTTCCAGCAGCAATTTTTGTATCATGGGCATATATGGTAAATCTAAATTTAGAGCTGGCATTTACTAATCATCAATGTATATAAAAAAAAGTGTTGGTCCTAAAATTGATCCCTGATACACCTGCAGATATAGAGTTAAAGAAACAATATTTTTGTTTGCAGTATACAGCCTGTGACCTATTAGAAACATAATTTCAAATCATTTCGCGGTTACACCTCTGATTCCTATTTGCTTTAATTTATCCAGTAGTATGTGATGATTTATTGTATCAAACGCTTTTGACAAATCCATAAAAACTCATACAACATGTAATTTTATTTCCAATCAGTTATATATGTTATTTTAAACTGTTAGTATTGCAGGGCTCTGTTGAAAGGTTAAACACGAAAACCATGTTGATATTTCAGAGAGTAGGTTATTATTCTCTAAATAGTTTTTTCAAGCGAGTGGATATAGCTTTTTCAAATATTTTGCTGAATGCTGGCAGTATTTATATAGGTCGATAGTTTTTTGTATCACTCCGCTACCTGTCTTGTGTATAGGGATAACTTTTGCCGTTTTTAATTTGTCGGGAAGATTCCAGTTTTTAAAGTAAGTTGATGATGTGAGTCAAAGGTGTAGTAATGTGTGGATGTTTGTCTTATAATTTTGGGAGATATATCGTCATATCCAGGTGTATCAGTTTTAAGGGTGCGCAAATAAATCATATATTTCCTTATGTTTGCTGATGTAGATACATTGGAATAAGGTACGGTCATTCAAATAGTGATGGTAATCTTCATTGGTATATCTTCATGGCTGTTTTAAATTTTAAGAAATGATCATTAAATATATTTGAAGTGTCGGGCAGAATGGGTTTTTTAAATCAATTGTGTGATCATTTAAGTGAGAATTTCTACCAATATTGAATTTATAGATTTCCAATGAGCTTTAGGGTTACCTTGGTTTTCTTTTAACATATCTCTGTGATATTTTTTCGTGTCTTAATATTGATGTAATTTTTCTGCAGTGTCTGTATTGTTTTTCTATATTGTTAAAAGGCCATTTACTTGCTAGTCGCTCTAACCTTTTTCTTTCTTTTATGCTGTTTCGCAAAGCTGATGTAACATATAGACTTCGTTCTTTCTTTGCATTAATTTTAATTCTTCTTACAGGGAAATGTTTCTGAAAATATATTATCAAATTTGTTGAAAAAAAAATCATAAGACTCCATTTGGGCAGTTTGCCTCTAAGACATCGTTCCAGCTTACCTCTGCAAGTCAATTACTAATGTTTCTGTAACGCGTTGTGGTAAGACCTTTTGTTGATATGTACTGATCTGCATTTACCTGTACTGGATCTGTGAACTGAGAAATGACTGGAAAAGTGGTCTGTGATATTTGTCCCGTATTATTAATTGTTAATGTTTGTTTCTGGTTGCGGGCACCCAAATATGGTCAATCAAAGTGGGCAAAGGGGCACCTGTTTACTCTGGGCGGTCCTGGTGATTAAAGGGAAAAATGAGACGAGTACTTAATTGGGGTAAACTCAAGGGCATAACCTATATAATGCTTAACAAACAAGATAAAGGTCCGAAAACATAGATACCATCATAACCTTTTCTCATTGCTGTAGAAAATATATCATTAAATCATTTAAGAAATTTATAACATTGCCACTAGGAGCCTATATATCCATATATATAAATACTCTTGTCTGCGTGGATAAATATAACACTCTATGTAAGGGCCAACGAGGAAAATCATTAAAAACAACTAGATTTATAGTCCAACTAGAATAACAATAGCTACGCCAAACCCCCATTCGTTTTACATTGGGGAACATATTATAAACCCGGCAATTGATATAATGGAATAAAGGTCATGGGTTAATCTAGTTTCTGTAAAACTATAACTTAAAGGGGTTTTGCTGCATTAACTAAAATTAAGTCGACAAAGGATTGGATATTGGTTGGATAGAAGTATGTTCATACTGAAAAGTGTTGTAGTTTTATTACTATCTGCATAATAGAAGAAAAAGAATCAAGAAATATTATAATCTTGATTTGGGACATTTAAGTATCTTGATCGTAAGCAAGACTGGAGTAGCATCTAAATCACGGTTATATTTGTCATCTAGTTTCAGAAAATGGATCAAATGACTTGTTCAGCTGACATAGACTGTCAGAAGTAGAGTAATTAGATATCATCATTTTTTATATACGCAAAAGGTAGTTCAGAAAAAATATGATGTTAGTGGCATAGTTAGTTTTGCTGAATTTGTTCAACTAGCCGCCAAAGCCAGCCTCCGGGCGAACTTTTTGGCTAGCTCCTGCGGAGGGCTATTGGGGGGGCCTTTGGCCCCCAAAACACAGTTTCCCCCAATGCCCCTTCAAACTTTCCCTGAAACAGGATGTAAAAATTATGTTTTTAAACGAAAAACCCCATTCAATCCCCCCAACCCTTCACTCACCCATTACCCACCCCCCCCCCATTCACTCCCCTTTACCCCATCCCCCCCCCACCCATTCACTCACCCTTAAAACCCACACCACACACCCTTCCCCCCCCCCTTTTAGTGCAGGGTACGCCGTAGGTTAATAAAAAGTGAAATAAATTATTTCGAATTTGGCAGGGTTTTCTTATGAAAAAAATTTTGGGGGGGGTTTGTCCCATTAAACTTTTTGATTTGAGCACTTCTTGCTATGCAAAATGGACTTTTATATTTTTTGCAATACAATCTTGCATACACCATCTTTAAACTCCAAAAACCACTTAAGTTAAATTCGTAAATTTCACTGCGACAAATTTGTGGGCGCCAAAAAACTCTATCGGAAGATGCCACGATTTTGCCGTAAGACCTACTTTAAGCCCCGCCAAGCCGGGGAAAACTCACTTCCATACAAAATCCCCCGTTTTTCCCGGGGGAAAAAAAACCTTTTTCCTGGCAACGGGATTTTCCACGTTATTATTTCCCAAACGTAGGGGGTTTGGGGCTGGATACTTTTTTAAGGTCAAGGCCCATCACCAAACCCCAAAAAGTCAAAAAAAAACAGGAAGTCGGTAAAAACACGTACGGTGAAGTGCAGCTCCCCCCAAGCACCCGGGTTCGACTTCCCCCCAAATGCGTTTGCTGCCTTGGGCTTCTGGATTCCTCCGGGACCTTTCCTGAGGGCCCACCTCCCCCAGAATTTTCGTACCTGGCGCGATTAACAAGCTGGGGGAGGCCAGGCGGGAGCCAGGCACGGCCAGGGACCTTGACCAGGAAGCACCGGGGTAAAAAAATATTTTGGTTTGGTTACGATGGGGGGAAAGGAAACAAAGCCGGGGGCGATGGTGCCGACAGCTAGGGAAACTGCCCCCAAGGGTTTGTCAGGGGGGGGCATTTGCAGTGGAGGAGCCTCGGAAGGTCCCCTTTGGCCCTTTGTCCCAGGGGATCCTTCCAAACCTGGAACCTGCGTTAAAGGGGTGGCTCAGGTCTTTTGATCTGCGGTGACATACCTCCCCAAAATCATGATCGTACTGAAAGGGGGACTCAACTAACCCAAAAACCGGGGTGGAAGAGTGGTACTCCCCCCCCAAATTGGAGAAGATGCTGGGACGCAACTCTTCTGGGTTTGGGTTTTGCCAAAAAAAATTTCCCCGCGCCCCTTATCACCACATCGCGGCCTTTCCTCATCTACCTGGTTTCCGGGCAGTGGCTCTGCTGTCCCCGTGATGAGATGCATCAACACAGATTTCAGAGGAGTGCCGGGCGGTAAAGATTGCAAGATACAAGTTACCCTGGTAAAACAGTCCACTGACCGCAGGTCCCACCACGGGTCCAGGCTTGAAGCGGGCGCTCCCTCCCGTCCGAGGAGGAATCAAGGGGGGAAAGGTGCCCACTCCGATGGCTCACCACGCCCAGTCGTCGTGTACATTGGACCGGATGCATGGCATGGCAAAAAACTGAAACCCCCCTGAAATCCCAGTCAAAATTGCCGCGGTGACTTAAAACTCTACTCGACATCATTTTTTCCCAAGATAAGGACGGCCCCAAGCACATCCTCACGCACTCAATGTGAGGTCCAGCCCAAGAAGGTCCAAAACAGCTGTGCCCTTTCACGGCAGACAGGAGCATGGTCCCCAAAACTCAGATGGTCCTCCTCTCGCTGATGGCGAGTCGATGAGGAGCCGCAGGTTCCCCCGTGACCCGGATTTTGAACTGAGGGCTGGCGGAAGTATGGGAAAAACCAGGTAAACCTCGCTCACACCAAAGTGAACTTGTCAGCCACCAGCTTGCGACACTGATCAGCTGGCAGCCTGGCCAAGGGGCACGAGCCCGGGATTCCCCCCTGTTTACTTCCGGGGATCGATTTCCCGGGGATCCTGGTCAGCCTACGAGGTTCCGGATTCTTATCCACACCAGAGCACCGAAAGAGTCGTGAAGCGGTACAGGCCGCGGCAGCACTGGTGGGGGCAGCAGGCCAGAGCGGGTTCATCGGGCTGGCCCCCCACTGGGGAAAAACCACCCTCTTCAGGGCTAAAAGGGCTGATGGACACGTTTTAGACCAAAAATAAGGCTGTACATGTGATGAGTCCGTGAACCAACGATCAGAAAGAGCTTACCACCCAGTCATTTTGGAACTCAAATTTGGGGCATGATGCAATACACGGACCCAAACCGGGCCGGTAGCTTTAAGCATTTTTTCATAAGGGGCAAAAAAAAGTGCGATTTTTTCATAGTAAGAATTGCTCAATGCAAAATGGAATCAGATAAAATCGCTTAGAATTCCAATTTTCATAGGAAATTTGGCATCCAAAATTTTAGAAAAAGAATTTTTGTTATAAAGGCGTACCCTACGGGCCATTACCCATCACCCCCCACCTATTCCCTCACCCATCACCCCCCACCCATTCCCTCACCCATCACCCCACACCCATTACCCATCACCCCCACCATCACCCTATCAAGGGTGACCCCACCCTTCCTCACCCCATCAAGGTTTCCTCAATTCTCGCAACCCACTTTTTTTTCACAATTCTCGCTAATAGGCTTCTAAAAAAAAGTTTAAAAAAAGTGATCGGATCATTCCCAAAATGGCCTTAAAACCTTCCCCTGGTCAACCTGGTTCCAAAACTGTGCCATATGATGGGATTGCGCCACGGGGGCGGAACCTATAGCACACACACACACACACACACACCACACACACACACACCACACACACACACACACACACACACACACACACACACACACACACACACACACACAACCACACACACAGACATACACACACACACTTTCGCTTATATTATTATAGATATGAAATATATATTTGGTGCTTACTTCTTCTTGTTGCGATCTCTGAGATCCATTTTGGGTCTTACTTGACCATGTGGAGTGCCACCCAGCGCACCTGTATCGGTGTGCACCACATCGCCACCAGCTGCACCACCACCACTGCTCTGGGTCGCGTCGCGGGAACCAGCACATGCAACAGCACGCGCCGTATCTCCAGCACCAGCAGAAGCTCCACTCGCAGCCTCCGCAGTCCCAGGTGGCACGTGTCCACCCACCGCGTGCGGTGCAGGCGTGGCCGGACAGTTTTGCCTACGGACAGTTTGCCTACGGACAATTTGCCTACGGACAATTTGCCTACCGGACAGTTTTGCCTACGGACATTTTTGCCTACCGGACATTTTGCCTACCGGACAATTTGCCTACGGACACTTTGCTACGGACACTTTGCCTACGGACACTTTGCCTATGGACAATTTGGCCTACGGACAATTTGCCTACGGGACACTTTGCCTACAGACACTTTGCCTACGGATACTTTGCCTCAGTGTTTCCACAGGAAAATTTTTCTTAACCTTCAACAGTTATAGTGATAACCCTACCGTAGATAACAATATAGTCGCCAGCTGCAATAATGTCGCCAGGCGCCAAATATTACGAATTATAGCATCACTACTGATGTGTATGTGCCACTGAAGATGATACACAGTCTCTCTCTCATCACAGTCAGTGATGATACACTCTCTCTCTCTCGTCTCTCTCCTCCTCTCTCTCTTCGTCTCTCTCTCCATCTCCCCTTCCTCTCTCTTCTCTCTCTCTCTCTCTCTCCTCTCTATTCTCGCTCCTTCTCTCGTCTCTCTCCTCTCTCTTCTCTCGTCCTCCTTCTCTCTCTCTCTCTCTTTCCTTTTTCTCTCTCCTCTCTCCCTCTCGTCTCTCTCTCTCTCTCTCCTCTTCTCTCTTCTCTCTCTCTCCTCTCCTTTCTATTTCTCGCTCCTTCTCTATCCTCTCCTCCTTCTCTATCTCTCTCTCTCTCTCTCTCCAATCTCTTCCTCTCTCTCTCTCTCTCTCTCTCATCGCCTCTCTCTCCTCCTCTCTCTCTCTCATTTTCTCTCTCTCTCTCTCGCTCTCTAGCTCCTTCTCTATTTCTCGCTCGCCTTTCTCTATCTCCGCTCCTTTCTATCTCTCTCTCTCTCGTTCTCTCTCCCCTCTCTCTCCTCTCTCTCTCTCTCTCTCTCTCTCTCTCTCTCTCTCCTCTCTCTCTCCTTCTCTCTCTCTCTCTCTCTCTCTCTCTCTCTCTCTCGATAAGCCGACAGTTTGTGTCAAGTCATGAAGCTTTCAGAAAGAGGAGTGCGTATGTGTGTGTGTCCAACTGAGGCAAGGCAAGGAACTGAGGTGTTTACTTGTGATGGAATGTGAGGGAGATTGGACATTTGAAACGCTGAAACAGGGTAGATTATACAGTCATGATATAAACTACTGTGTATCATCTTCAGTGGCACATACACATCAGTAGTGATGCTATAATTCGTAATTTTTGGCGCCTGGCGACATTATTGCAGCTGGCGACTATACTGTTATCTACGGTAGGGTTATCACTATAACTGTCCAACGTAAAGAAAAATTTTCCTGTGGAAACACTGAGGCAAAGTATCCGTAGGCAAAGTGTCCGTAGGCAAAGTGTCCGTAGGCAAATTGTCCGTAGGCAAATTGTCCGTAGGCAAAGTGTCCGTAGGCAAAGTGTCCGTAGGCAAATTATCCGGTAGGCAAAATGTCCGGTAGGCAAACTGTCCGTAGGCAAACTGTCCGGTAGGCAAATTGTCCGTAGCAAATTGTCCGTAGGCAAACTGTCCGTAGGCAAACTGTCCGTAGACAAACTGGGCCGTAGGCAAACTGTCCGGTAGGCAAATTTTCCGTAGGCAAACTGTCCGTAGACAAACTGTCCGTAGGCAAACTGTCCGTAGGCAAACTGTCCGTAGACAAACTGTCCGTAGGCAAACTGTCCGTAGACAAACTGTCCGTAGGCAAACTGTCCGGTAGGCAAATTGTCCGTAGCAAACTGTCCGTAGACAAACTGTCCGTTTGGCAAACTGTCCGGTAACCGGTTCACCCCGTCCTGACGTCCCAGCAGGTGGAGCGCTCTTCGAGCCACCAGTACCACCGCCTGAGGGTGCGCCACCAGCGGTAGGGGTAGTACTGACTCGGTCTGTCTTTAATCACGAGCTTGGTATGTTTGAAGAAAGCAATTTTTCCCTCTAATCTTGCTTGCTTCAGAATAGGTAGTTGGTTCCTTACTATCTATTGTGAATCGGGGCAAGATCTTCGTTGATATAAATGCCTGTTACCTTTTAGCTTTCTCGTATTTCTCATTACTGTTCACGTTCTCCAAACTTATCGAACCTCGCAATCACTGTACGAGGATTCAATCTTCCAACTTCAGTCCAACCCTGTGCGCTCGTTCAAAGGGTTTATTGGTGGTAGTTGAAGCTTGTCTTGGAGTAGCGTTGCCACTTGTTTGGCAGTTTGTTCCCATGTTTCTCCGTTTTCTAGTTCTTTCATGCCACTGATACGTAAGTTATTTCTGCTATTCTTGTAGGGGCTTGTTCTTGATTAGGTTGGTTTTGTTTGTCCCCG
>JACEEZ010003793.1:0-2500 GCA_016584305.1 Chionoecetes opilio
TTTTTTCCCCAAATTTTTTCCAATCACAGACTTTGACAAAATTGGGGCGAAAATTTACTTGCGAGGCTTTTACTCCCTTTTTTTTAATTTTCTGTACTAGCTAATTTCACATACTAGGACATTTTTGTCCATTAGCGATTTATTGAGAATATCTTTAATGGAGCGAAGTTGACTGTGACTTCGCGAAGTATCGCGGCGAGATTTCGACCACCCCCACGGATTTTGCTGGGTCAAGTTTCTGCAAATACTATGATATTTCGTCTACTGTTATCTCTCCTATTACCAATCTATCACTTTCGAGTCCCGCATACATGTTTACTGGTTCTGGTAATGGAGCTTCGTCTTCTTTAATAAATACCGCATTAAAGTAATCATTGAATACGAACGCCATACTCTTGTTATCATTTACCAAGATGTTATTCTTATCTTTCAGTGGCCCAATACTTGTTTTGACGTTTTTCTTACTTCGAACGTATTGAAAGAACCTTTTCGGGTTTGATTTGGATTCTTTTGCAACTTTTTCTTCATACTTGCGCTTTTTAGACTTAATTAATCCTTTGCAACGACGTTTTACGTCATTGTATTCTCTATAATCGCAGTCCGCATTTGATCACTTGTAAACTTTATACGCTCGGCGCTTACTGCCAATGATTTGTTGAATCTCATTAGTCATCCAACAGGGTCTGTTTATGTTATTCAAACGTTTTCTTACCATGGGAACATGTTTTTCAACCACCGATTGGAGTTTATTTGTGAATACATTACACATGTTTTCGGCGTTATTACCATTTAGTAGGTCAATCCAATCAACTTCGCTTTGTACCCTGCTGATCTTCGTGAAATCTGCTTTATTATAATTGGGGACTAATAACCGATTTTCTGTGATGTCTACATTGCAATTCATGCCGCATCTGATTAACCTGTGATCACTGTTTGCCAAATGTTCACCTATATCGCAGTAATCAATCAGATCAATGTCGGTAGTGAAAACTAAATCTAGGATACTATTATCCCTTGCAGGCTCACGGACCACCTGATTTAAATATACTTCGTTTACCATATCAAGCAATCGCATACCTTCACTATCAGCAGAATTATTATTCCAGTTTATATGAGGTAGGTTAAAATCTCCACATATAATTGTATCGTTATTATTGTTGACAACTGACTTTATCTCGTCATACAGGAGGCAATCTACTTCCGCATTTGATTTGGGAGGACGATATATTGTCCCAATAGTTAGCAATTTACCGTTTAGCTTAATCTTTGCGTAGAGGAGGAGGAGGAGGAGGAGGAGGAGGAGGAGGAGGAGGAGGAGGAGGAGGAGGAGGAGGAGGAGTGTGTGTTTGTCTTGCATGTCTTATATACCTTCACTAATTTTCAGGTCGGAAAGAGAAGACCACCAGAGAGTCCTCCTCGAAGGCACCGCCACCCCCTGTTCCTGTCCCTGACCTTGATTTCGACGACGTGTTCGAGATTGAGGAGGTAAACGACTTGGCCTGACCTTAGGGAGAGAGAGAGAGAGAGAGAGAGAGAGAGAGAGAGAGAGAGAGAGAGAGAGAGAGAGAGAGAAAATCAGTAACACATGTGAATTTTTTTTCTCGTAAACACACCTGTCTGTCTCCCTTAATGCCCCCCCCCCCGCCTACGTTGTCCCCCCCATCCCCCTTTTCCCCTCATTCCCCCTTACCCCAACAAGTTCCTCCCTTCCCTTCACGGCTACTATTCGTTCCTCCCTTCCACTTCCCCTTCCCTTCCCTCCCTTCCCTTCACCTCTAATCCTCTAACCCCCTCCTCCTCCTCCTCCTCCTTCCCCTCACCTTCCCTCACATATCCAAATAACAAAGGCAGCTTTATCATTCACCTTCCATACTGTGCAGTCATTTGTGTAGAACTATTCCATGCTTCTATCTCTCTCCTTTATCCCATGTTTCATCCTTTCCCCTATTCTTTATCATTCATTCTTTCTCTTATTTCCTTCAGTGCCTCTTCTACATCGTAATTTCTTCCTTTATCCCCCATTATCCTATTGGTGATCTATCGTTCCCTTGGTTATCGTGAATAATCTCCTGTACCCTGCTCTCTTATGTCTTATTCTATCGTAATCTCCATCGTGTTCCCTTTATTCAGTCTATTTTTCCGCTGCTTCTGCTTCCACTTTATCTTCCACTTTATCTGCTTCCCTTCAGTTCTCATCACGCCCATCACTCTCGACTCATGCCCTTCACTCGTACCAACTACCCATCCACCCCATTCACCCCATTCACCCCATCCACCAACCCTTACAATCCGCCACACCCATTATACACCCTCCTCCTGTCCCTCTCACCACCCTCTCACCCTAACGCCTCACCCACCACCCACTCACCCTAAAGCCTCACCCACCCCCTCTCACCCTAACGCCTCACCCATACACCCTCTAACCCTAAAGCCTCACCCACCCCCTCTCACCCTAACGCCTCACCCACTCACCCTAAAGCCTCACCCACCCCCTCTCACC
>JACEEZ010003793.1:7500-55000 GCA_016584305.1 Chionoecetes opilio
CTCGCACCTGCCTCATTCCCCGCCCTGCATACCTACACGTGATCTCCATTGCACACCTGTGACGCTTGCCTTTATACCTGGCCCTGCATTACCCTGACTTCAGCACCTTAGTGGATACCCTGACCTCAGCACCTTAGTGGATGTTTGCTGAATGGAACGTACAGTACATGCAACCAAGTAAATATAATGCTTGAATAGGAAAAAAATACAGACTAAAAATGGAAGAAAAGAATTGGTAAGAGGATGAAGGAGTTAAGAAGCAAGGAATAGTAGAGAAGAAATGAAGGGTTTTCAGCATAACTTGCCACTTTTTGCCAACAGGTGGCGCGCATGACTAGCGGGTCGTTTGATCAACAAGAGTCCGTCAGTGTGGATGACGACGAGTTCCTATGAGCAGGAGGACCAACACGAAGCAAGGAAGAGGAACATAAGAAAAAAAGCAGGAAGAGACGTGGCTGACGAATAGGATGTGTGAGGAGGTCGAAGAAAAGGAAGATGAAAAAAAGAAAAAGAAAGAAGAATGTTAGTAGTTGCCGCGGAAGAGAAAGAGGAACTGGCAGAGGAATACAGGAGAAAAGTAGACAAAGTAAACTGTAAACTGTTTAAGTTCGATTGTTCTGTGTGTGTGTGTGTGTGTGTGTGTGTGTGTGTGTGTCTGTGTGTGTCTGTGTGTGTGTGTGTGTGTGTGTCTGTGTGTGTGTGTGTGTTCACCCACGGTCTTGTCCATGCGAGCTGGACTCGCGATCCCCAGTTTTACCCTCCCGGAAAAAGCTTGGACCTCGTGGGACCGATCTTAGGGTAATGCTGGGACCTCACACGAGTCTCCCCCCCACCCCCGCCCCATCCCCTTGACTCAAGGGAGACAGTAACTGCCTGCATCTGTCAGTGAAAAATCCCTGTGAGCGAACGGGTTCGGGGCTCGAACGCCCGACCACAGATCTGTCTGGCCGGCCCCTTATCCGCTTGACCACGTGAGGCGTGTGTGCGTGTGCGTGTGCGTGTGCGTGTGCGTGTGCGTGTGCGTGTGCGTGTGGAGTTGATGGTTGGCTTGCTATTTGATATTTAACAGGCAGTGTGTTCAAGCGTCCTGACTCCCTCTCCCAGCCCCCCCTTCACGCAGCGGTAGAGGGAGGGAAATATGAATATGAACGACTACGGACAGAGGGAATCAAACCCCACCAATCCTCTTCACTTTACACTGAGAGCCTCTAAGTCATTTGTTTATAGTATTTAAGTCCCTATGGAGGCTCTGAACACCCCCTGACCTCTGCTGTCAACGGTCTAGCTTTAAGTGTGTGTGTGTGTGTGTGTGTGTGTGTGTGTGTGTGTGTGTGTGTGTGTATGTGTGTGTGTGTGTGTGTGTGTGTGTGTGTGTGTGTGTGTGTATTTTAATAGTATTTCTTTAAATCCTTTTGGTGTTTCACTTATTTATGTACATATGACGATTTTGATGTAATTCTTTAAACTCTTGAAGGTAAAACAAGCCATTCTTTTATCCCTTCAATAGGATGATAGAATGATAGAAATAAACATGTTAATACTACTACACGGGATTGGCTGAGGTGTTGGGTGTTGGGGCTGTAGGGCGGAACTTGGGATTTAAGGAATGATCACACAACACCTCAGCCAATCTCGTGCGTTCCGAGGGGGGCGTGAAGGGGCCTCATATTCGCCAACTTAACGTGTGGCGAGTATAAGTTTAATGAGAACAGTATAGTGATGTCTTGTCCCGTCACCTCAAATCAGTGGCAGGTGAAGCGAGAGTAATGCTGAACCCGATACTGTTAAGCTTCATCAATCAGGAGTGATGGACGAAACTTGAAGCCGTTGATGACACTTACGTTGTTCATGATATTGATGATGATGATGATGATGTACCTGTGTAGAGGCTACTTTTATAAGGAGGTGATTTGGGTACGATGTTTTTTTTTACCCGCTTTACCTTCAACGTTGCTTCACTTTGCTGTTGAAATGTAATCTCGTCCTCCTTTGTGTTCTTTCTATTAGGTTTATACGTAATATAAACCTTTAATGTCCTCAGGGAAGAAAAGGTTTTGTATCGTTTATTTGCTGGTGTTGGTTTGTCTTACCTCGGCCTCTGTATAGTCACCCTTCGCAAGGCAGCCTATTATGGTATTGCTCTTATTCTTTCAGTCATTAATACTCTCCAATGGCCATGTTTTTCATACCTTGATATTCGCCCTCAAACTGAACCTATTATCCTAAACTCCTGAACTGTAGTAAAACCTTTTTTTATATACATCACAGAGGACTGGCCAAGGACAAATAAAAAATGTAGTAACAAAAAGCCCACTTAATTGTCAGTCCCTATAAAGAAGGCAGTAAGAGAATATAGAATATAATAAGGGGGAGCGGGTTAATTTAGCTCAGGAGGTGTCTTATTACTCCTCTCTTGAACAAATTTAAGTCGTAGGAAGGTGGAAAAATAGAAACAGAGAGAGAGTTCCAGAGTTTACCTACGACATGAATAAGAGTACCTGCCTTTCTTTCCCCTTTTCCTTAACCACAATCCTACATCAGCCGCATAATGACATAACAAAAAGGTCACGTGTATCTACCTGTATCTATATAGTGATAATTTTAACGGGGACTTTACCACTCTGATTTCAGTTTGATCGTGCATCTATAGTCTCTTTTTTTTAACAAGGCAAAAATTTCATGTTATCTTAAGGTCTAATGCTTGAAATGATGCCTCTGTTTACCTGATACTATGGTTAACTATGATAAAATACAGCATAGATTTAGAAGAAGCGTAGTATTCCCTTCTCCTGGCATCAATATCAGTCAGTAAGCAGCAAGGGGGCAGGAATTTTTGCCTCGTTAAAAAAAAAAAAACTATAGCTCTGTATTAGTGGCGAGTGTATGTATGGTGTGTACATAGTGTATTTCGTATGTCTGGTATGACGCCTCTGCCTTCGTGTTGTTGCATTGTTGACGTTAATAATACCATTTTCTCGACCGATCTAACGTCGTTTGGATTTTTATATCGATATGTGTATGTATGTATGTATGTATGTATGTATGAGTGTGATTCGTCTCTTGAACTCCTATACTCCTTTAGTGAAACACCATTATGTAGTTGTACTCTTAAAAGGACGATTCACTTTAAGATATTCATGTTTTCTTTGTGGTCTGTTGCTGTTGCGATGACTACAAATGCTATATCTCTATCTCACATTTTCTGTTTTCCTAAGTCTTCCCTTCTAATATATAGACTCGTGCGCCCATTCTCCTTTCTCTTCTTACCAGTCCAGTTTTATAATCGAAGAAAACGGGCTGTGTATTTACATTTATTGCAACCATTAATCCTTTTCTGACCTCCCTTTCTCCTTCCTGACCTCCCTCCTCATCCTACGTATCCCCACCCTTCTCCCTATTCCCTCCCTTCCTCGCCCATTTCTGAGGGACCAAACTTAACCGGCGTATAATCTGAGAAGCAATAAACTTTGACCTTAGATCTGTGTTTTAATGCCTATTTAGAGAGAGAGAGATAGAGTGTGTGTGTGTGCGTGTGTGTGTGTGGGTGGTGTGGGTGTGTGGTGTGTGTGTGTGTATGTGTATGTGTGTGTGTGTGTGTGTAGGTGTGTGTGTATTCATCTAGTTCTAGTTGTATTCATCTAGTTGTATTTTACAGGGCCTGAGGAACGCTCGTATGGCCCCGTATGGCCCATCAACATTTTTATCATTCATCCTTAGTGCTTAGTGTTGGCCGAAGCCACCACCCCAGGAGGTGGGTCACAAACCCCCGGCTAACACCCGGTGTTAGAGTGAGTGTGTGTTTGGATTATCGACCCTGTGACAATGACTAATGAGAAACATGTCACAAAACTGTTTATTGTTGGAGAAAATTAACTTCCTAGTCAGAACACACACACACACACACACACACACACACACACACACACACACAACACACACACACGCACACACGCACACGCACACACACACACTAAATGATGCTAGATTTTCCTATTAGCTTGGCATCCTGTATCTTCCACCCATTCCCTCTCCTCTCATTCTACTCCCCATTCCACCACGCACCATCCGCTCCACTCATCTCCCCTTCCTTTCTTCCCCTTCCTTTCTTCCCCTTCCTTTCTTCCCCTTCCTTTCTCTCCCCTTCCTTTCTCTCACCTTCCTTTCTCTCCCCTTCCTTTCTCTCCCCTTCCTTTCTCTCCCCTTCCTTTCTCTCCTCTTCCTTTCTCTTCCCTTCCTTTCTCTCCCCTTCCTTTCTCTCCCCTTCCTTTCTCTTCCCTTCCTTTCTCTCCCCTTCCTTTCCCTTCCTTTCTCTCCCCTTCCTTTCTCTCCCCTTCCTTTCTCTCCCCTTCCTTTCCCTCCCCTTCCTTTCTCTCCCCTTCCTTTCCTCCCCTTCCTTTCCTCCCCTTCCTTTCTCTCCCCTTCCTTTCCCTTCCTTTCTCTCCCCTTCCTTTCTCTCCCCTTCCTTTCTCTCCCCTTCCTTTCTCTCCCCTTCCTTTCCTCCCCTTCCTTTCTCTCCCCTTCCTTTCTCTCCTTCCTTTCTCTCCCTTCCTTTCTCTCCTTCCTTTCCTTCCTTTCTCTCCCCTTCCTTTCTCTCCCCTTCCTTCTCTCCCTTCCTTTCTCTCCCCTTCCTTTCTCTCCCCTTCCTTTCCTTCCTTTCTCTCCCCTTCCTTTCTCTCCCTTCCTTTCTCTCCCCTTCCTTTCCTTTCCTTTCTCTCCCCTTCCTTTCTCTCCCCTTCCTTTCTCTCTCCTTCCTTTATCTCCCCTTCCTTTCTCTCCCCTTCCTTTCTCTCCCCTTCCTTTCTCCCCCCTTCCTTTCTCTCCCCTTCCTTTCCCTTCCTTCCTTTCTTCCATCCATAAAATGACAAACATATTCTTTTCACGCAGCTTTGATTTATCTTCCCTCTCTCCATGATATTTGTTTGCCGCCTTCCTCCTTCCTCCCTCTCCTCCCTTGCCTTCTAACCTCCTCTCCCTCCCCTCCCCCACTCTAAATCTACTCCCCCCTTCCACTGACATATCTGAAAGGTCATTCCTACCTTGATTTCTTCCTCTTATGATCGATAATTCTCTCTCTCTCTCTCTCTCCTCTCTCTCTCTCTCTCTCTCTCTCTCTCTCTCTCTCTCTCTCTCTCTCTCTCTCTCTCTCTCTCTCTCTCTCTCTCTCTCTCTCTCTCTCTCTCTCTCTCTCTCTCTCTTTTGGCCATTTCGCTTATTTGTTTTTCCATTCCTCTACTTACTCCACTACACACACACACACACGCACACGCACACGCACACGCACACGCACACACACACGTATCATTCCTCATTCCACCAGTGAATACCGCACCACGTATCCCTCCTCCTCCTCCTCCCACTCTCACTCCACCTCCTCCTCCCACTCTCACTCCTCCTCCTCCTCCTCCTCCTCCTCCTCCTCCTCCTCCTCCCACTCATCCTCCTCCTCCCACTCACCCTCCTCCTCCCACTCCTCCTCCTCCTCCTCCTCACACACACGGAAGGGAAGCTCTAGGTATGAGTGGCAACACGATGAAGTTCACACAATACCGAGAAGACTTATACGTGCTTCCCTCCTCCTCCTCCTCCTCCTCCTCCTCCTCCTCCTCCTCTACCTCCTCCTCCTCCTCCTCTTCCTCATTGCTCTTCATACACTTCCTACTCGAATCGTCCTTCTCATCCTCTTCCTTCACCTCCTCTTTCTCTTCTCTTTTTCTCATTCCTCACAATCCCTTCCTTCCTTCCTGCCTTCCCTCCTTCCTTCCTTCCTTCCTTCCTGCCTTCCTTCCTTCCTTCCTTCCTTCCTTCCTTCCTTCATCGCTGTCGTCTTCATTCCATTCTACTGTTATCTTTTTTCTCTATTTCCTGTCGTTCTTTTTCCTTCCTGTATTGTTTTGAGTGTTTATTTTTAGGGTTGGGGATTTATAGGTGATTTTTTTTTTCATACTTTTTTTCCATCTTTCCTTTATCAGTTACCGGCGCAGAGAGAGAGAGAGAGAGAGAGAGAGAGAGAGAGAGAGAGAGAGAGAGAGAGAGAGAGAGAGAAAAAAAATTTAGTTAAAGGTTGCTGAAGGCCTATCTTATTGGTGTGTTTATTGATTTAGGTGTGAGTGTGTGTGTGTGTGACTGTGTGTGTGTGTGTGACTGTGTGTGTGTGTGCGTGTGTATGTGTGTGTGTGTGTTTGTTTTCATCATTTATACACCAAGACAGATTAGGAAAGAATATCAAAATTTACCAAAGAGAAATAGATCTCACACACACACACACACACACACACCACACCACACCACGCACACACACACACACACACACACACACACACACACACACACACACACACGTTATTGATTGTTACTGAATATTTTTTACCTCTTACTTTGTGGTCTTTTATCTTGATTCATCATTTATTCATTTGAAGCATATCATTTTTATTCAAACATCCGTCATTTTATTCCTATTTGCGTTAGGATGTCTTTGGATGACTCAAATCGTTCTTAATGTCGCGACCCTTTATTTGGCGGTGCATCATTTGTTGTCATTTACCGACCTTCCTTAGTGAGAAATCGTTGGTTTAGAACTTTAGATAATTTATATAACGCTTAGATTCTCTTCCTGATTTTTGTATCTACTGATTTTCGTTGTAATTCTGCTTTTGACCCGACGATGAGCGGGTTTCGTATATGGATTTCGTATTGGCGGAGAAGACTCGGCTGCCAAATTCTTCGTTCGTTAGTTGACTCAGCGTAAATGATAACGTGTCAGTCTTTTTACGCTGAATGGCTTCTTTGTAGTGTTGTATTCTTTGGGACGAAACTAATCCATGACCTTTCATAATTTGACCTTTTATAATCTGACCTAACCCCTTCACGCCCAGATCTTTCCTTTGCTATAAAAAATTGTCTGTTGTCGAGCCATAAAAGTACGAAAAGTAATTAAATAAACCAAATTAGCTAGTGGACATGGATTCTAAACAGGTCAGAGCTATAAAATATTGCTTATATTCACAAAAATCGTCTAATGGTACCCAGATTACAATGGAAATTACGTTCTGGGCCTCAAGGGGTTAACGGATTGTGACCTCCTGAGTGTACATGACGTATATCTATGCGTTGTATGTGTTCTGTTGACGTGAATAGCAATGCCTAGCAGCGTCTGTGGTCTTGGGTTGATGGTGTCTCTTTAGGATGTCAGTTTCAACCCATCAGTATAAGTAACGACGCTGCTTCTTCCTTCTCCATCAGTATCAGTTTTTTTATATAGAGAGATCTTTCCAGTCCTACCTTTCAGTCCCTGCGCGTTCCTGCCCCGTGGTAATTAATAACAGGTGGCGCAGGTAACGCAGGTGCGGAAAAGTGGCGAAACCGAAACCACGAGTACGGTATTAAAGACAGCCTTGCATTGACGGCTGCCTCGTGTTCAGCAGGTTGTCCAATCCATCCCAACGCTCACGTAGACAGAACGTTGGTACATTTATTTTTTTTATTTTTTATTAATGAAAGTATATGGAAACCTGAAATTTGGTTTTTAATTTGATATATTTTGAAGTTTTGGGGACATGATAATCTCTAAAAGCATCGTGCTACAGAGAAAAAGAGAGAGAGAGAGAGAGAGAGAGAGAGAGAGAGAGAGAGAGAGAGAGAGAGAGAGAGAGAGAAGAGAAAAAAAATACATATATATATGTATATCGCACTGAAACTCATATCTGAATATAATCAGTACTATTTTTGAACGAAACCATTTCATAACCGTTTCACGGAAGCGACGACTCTTTAAATGGATCATGTCTGCCTCAGCAAACCCATTCACGTTATTTGATAAGCAGGGAAGGGAGAAGGTTGAGGCAACTCGGATCTAGATCAATGGATCTCAACATTTCAATCAATATTTCCCGAGGCGTGGAAAGTGAAATGACATGTGCTTCTTATGAGATCTGGTTCTGTTACCCTGATATAACGTTATGAGATCTGGTTCTGTTACCATGATATAACGTTATGAGATCTGGTTCTGTTACCCTGATATAACGTTATGAGATCTGGTTCTGTTACCCTGATATAACGTTATGAGATCTGGTTCTGTTACCCTGATATAACGTTATGAGATCTGGTTCTGTTACCATGATATAACGTTATGAGATCTGGTTCTGTTACCATGATATAACGTTATGAGATCTGGTTCTGTTACCATGATATAACGTTATGAGATCTGGTTCTGTTACCATGATATAACGTTATGAGATCTGGTTCTGTTACCATGATATAACGTTATGAGATCTGGTTCTGTTACCCTGATATAACGTTATGAGATCTGGTTCTGTTACCATGATATAACGTTATGAGATCTGGTTCTGTTACCATGATATAACGTTATGAGATCTGGTTCTGTTACCATGATATAACGTTATGAGATCTGGTTCTGTTACCATGATATAACGTTATGAGATCTGGTTCTGTTACCATGATATAACGTTATGAGATCTGGTTCTGTTACCCTGATATAACGTTTATGAGATCTGGTTCTGTTACCATGATATAACGTTATGAGATCTGGTTCTGTTACCATGATATAACGTTTATGAGATCTGGTTCTGTTACCATGATATAACGTTATGAGATCTGGTTCTGTTACCTGATAAACGTTATGAGATCTGGTTCTGTTACCATGATATAACGTTATGAGATCTGGTTCTGTTACCATGATATAACGTTATGAGATCTGGTTCTGTTACCATGATATAACGTTATGAGATCTGGTTCTGTTACCCTGATATAACGTTATGAGATCTGGTTCTGTTACCCTGATATAACGTTATGAGATCTGGTTCTGTTACCCTGATATAACGTTATGAGATCTGGTTCTGTTACCATGATATAACGTTATGAGATCTGGTTCTGTTACCCTGATATAACGTTATGAGATCTGGTTCTGTTACCATGATATAACGTTATTAAGAATGAATCTGGTTCTGTTACCCTGATATAACGTTATGAGATCTGGTTCTGTTACCCTGATATAACGTTATGAGATCTGGTTCTGTTACCATGATATAACGTTATGAGATCTGGTTCTGTTACCATGATATAACGTTATGAGATCTGGTTCTGTTACCCTGATATAACGTTATGAGATCTGGTTCTGTTACCATGATATAACGTTATGAGATCTGGTTCTGTTACCCTGATATAACGTTATGAGATCTGGTTCTGTTACCCTGATATAACGTTATGAGATCTGGTTCTGTTACCATGATATAACGTTATGAGATCTGGTTCTGTTACCATGATATAACGTTATGAGATCTGGTTCTGTTACCATGATATAACGTTATGAGATCTGGTTCTGTTACCATGATATAACGTTATGAGATCTGGTTCTGTTACCCTGATATAACTTTATGAGATCTGGTTCTGTTACCCTGATATAACGTTATGAGATCTGGTTCTGTTACCCTGATATAACGTTATGAGATCTGGTTCTGTTACCATGATATAACGTTATGAGATCTGGTTCTGTTACCCTGATATAACGTTATGAGATCTGGTTCTGTTACCCTGATATAACGTTATGAGATCTGGTTCTGTTACCATGATATAACTTTATGAGATCTGGTTGTTACCATGATATAACGTTATGAGATCTGGTTCTGTTACCCTGATATAACGTTATGAGATCTGGTTCTGTTACCATGATATAACGTTATGAGATCTGGTTCTGTTACCATGATATAACGTTATGAGATCTGGTTCTGTTACCCTGATATAACGTTATGAGATCTGGTTCTGTTACCCTGATATAACGTTATGAGATCTGGTTCTGTTACCCTGATATAACGTTATGAGATCTGGTTCTGTTACCATGATATAACGTTATGAGATCTGGTTCTGTTACCATGATATAACGTTATGAGATCTGGTTCTGTTACCATGATATAACGTTATGAGATCTGGTTCTGTTACCATGATATAACGTTATGAGATCTGGTTCTGTTACCATGATATAACGTTATGAGATCTGGTTCTGTTACCATGATATAACGTTATGAGATCTGGTTCTGTTACCATGATATAACGTTATGAGATCTGGTTCTGTTACCCTGATATAACGTTATGAGATCTGGTTCTGTTACCATGATATAACGTTATGAGATCTGGTTCTGTTACCATGATATAACGTTATGAGATCTGGTTCTGTTACCCTGATATAACGTTATGAGATCTGGTTCTGTTACCATGATATAACGTTATGAGATCTGGTTCTGTTACCCTGATATAACGTTATGAGATCTGGTTCTGTTACCATGATATAACGTTATGAGATCTGGTTCTGTTACCATGATATAACGTTATGAGATCTGGTTCTGTTACCCTGATATAACGTTATGAGATCTGGTTCTGTTACCCTGATATAACGTTATGAGATCTGGTTCTGTTACCATGATATAACGTTATGAGATCTGGTTCTGTTACCCTGATATAACTTTATGAGATCTGGTTCTGTTACCATGATATAACGTTATGAGATCTGGTTCTGTTACCCTGATATAACGTTATGAGATCTGGTTCTGTTACCATGATATAACGTTATGAGATCTGGTTCTGTTACCATGATATAACGTTATGAGATCTGGTTCTGTTACCCTGATATAACGTTATGAGTTCTGGTTCTGTTACCCTGATATAACGTTATGAGATCTGGTTCTGTTACCATGATATAACGTTATGAGATCTGGTTCTGTTACCATGATATAACGTTATGAGATCTGGTTCTGTTACCCTGATATAACGTTATGAGATCTGGTTCTGTTACCATGATATAACGTTATGAGATCTGGTTCTGTTACCCTGATATAACGTCATGAGATCTGGTTCTGTTACCCTGATATAACGTTATGAGATCTGGTTCTGTTACCCTGATATAACGTTATGAGATCTGGTTCTGTTACCATGATATAACGTTATGAGATCTGGTTCTGTTACCATGATATAACGTTATGAGATCTGGTTCTGTTACCATGATATAACGTTATGAGATCTGGTTCTGTTACCTGATATAACGTTATGAGATCTGGTTCTGTTACCATGATATAACGTTATGAGATCTGGTTCTGTTACCCTGATATAACGTTATGAGATCTGGTTCTGTTACCCTGATATAACTTTATGAGATCTGGTTCTGTTACCATGATATAACGTTATGAGATCTGGTTCTGTTACCCTGATATAGCGTTACACTTTAATGAAGCCTAAGAGAGCATTCTGTTACCTCGCTTGACTTGCCTTTTCGCTTCGTTGCCGGGAACACTTATGAGGCTTCTGACCGCCGCGACTTACGACCAACTCCAGGCTTTGTAGTTTGACCTCGTGCGGTTCTTGTGTTCGTTCCTCTTCTCAATTACTATTAGCATCGTCAGCGGCCTTGGGTTGTGCAGGGGAGGCAGGTCAAGGACCTCCCGCTGTCTCTCACCTGTTGCCATTAATGAAACTATGATTTTGTTGTTGCATTTTCCTCCCACGCCTTTATCCTTGGGCTTGCATTCTTGTGTCTGAATCTCAATATGCTTAATGTGACAAGTCCTCGTCCATTTGTTATTGCTAATGAAAGTCAGTCTATCCTTAATTCAACGTTTTCTTTTTATTCATGATGTTGTCTTTCCTAGTGTGTGGTGCGCTATGGTGTTCTCTTCATTCTTGGGTGAAATGCCGGGAATTCAGTTTACGTTTCCAGAACTTTTGCTCAGTTGCAAGATAATTATGGACGTGAAAGGAGACTGAAAAATGTAATATTTTTTTGTTTCCCCCAATACAATAAGTTATCAATGAGACTCCCACGCCTTCCTAACAAACGGAATACAAGCATTTTGGAAATGGGAATTTTACAAATGTATTTCAGTATTAATCAACTTTTTTTTTTGTCCTCGTCTCAAAGGGTTTTTAGAAACCATCTCTTCGCAAGACACAAATATATATATATATATATATATATATAATATATATATATATATATATATATATATATATATATATATATATATATATATATATATATATATATATATATATATATATATATATATATATATATATATATATATATATATATATATATATATATATATATAATATTTTTTTTTTTTTTTTTTTATATAATAACAATAATTGCATTTAACCCGAGGGCACAGACAACCTAAATATAAAGAATACACATATATAAAGAGTTAAAAAAATGGAAAATGATGTAACTGCAATCCAAACATTTTTTTTTTCACATGCCTGACTGTGGAGCATGAGGGACAGCTTTTAAGGGCAACACTCATTCACGGCATCAGTCAGGGTGTCACTCACGGGCAGGGATTCATTAGTGCTGGTAACGTGGTCCTGAGACAGACAAGTGCCGTGTGTGCAGTAAGGGATAAACACACCGTAGTGCAAGCACGTGGTGGTGGTGGTGGTGGTGGTGATGGTGGTGGCGGTGGCGGTGGCGTGAGGTGGCGCCGCCTGTGCCTTGGCCCTGCGTCGTAAGGTTGCCCTGAGCCAGCAAGTGCAGGTGGTGTGTGGCTCCTAACACAAGGTGGCGGTGGTGCTGCTGATATGCTTGGGTTCCTGCTTTAAGAAAATTCGATCTCTTGACTTCAAAAAATAGAACATAAGATCTCAAGTGAAATAGCCAAGGGAAGAGTTGACAAAATTGTTAACTAAGGCGATGAAGTTGAAGAGGACCTATGAAGCGATACTAAGCGTCAAAGGTTACAAGAAGAAGAATAAGAAGAAAATAAGGAAGCTACAAGAGGCTGTGAGACCTACACGTGGTAGTTCCTGAAATGTACGAGTATATCCTATGTCTACACTACAACTTGACAGTGTTACGTGTGTTTCAGAGACTGACTAAAACGAGAGATAGACGCATATAGTGAATAAGAAAATGTGAAGAAGAAAAAAATGAAAACGCAGGTAGCTATGGAGAGAGGGTCAATAGGGTCAAACACGGTGAGGAAAACACACCTAGGAAGCGAAGGACCAATAGGAAGGGAGAGAGGAAGGTAAGAGGGAAGTAGTAGTGGCAGGTAGAAGATGCAGCGACATTTTGACGTGTGACGATAATCTTAGCGGGTGTTTCATGCGGGGCTTCTCAGTGACAAAGTAGGGCGGGACGTTATGTAGTAGGTGTGTGTAGAGGGGCGGCAGGCGGACAGTGGTGGTGGTGCAGTGGTGATGGTGTGGTGGTGTAGCCGTGAATCTAGTGATAATGATAGTGCCTCCAATGCGTGTGTGTGTTTGAGTCAAGAGCATATAGTGAACCCGTTGGCCAGGCGAAGGAAAGGTGCAGCAGGCCATCAGGTTCCAGCCACTTATCAGGAGGAGGGGAAAGAGGTGAAGCAAGATCCATTTGGTGGTAATAAAGGAGATGTAATTCAGCATTCCAAGGTTTTGCCACGATTTGGGTGAGATTTTGTTGATTGGAGGACTGGTTTGACTGTGTGTGTGTGTGTGTGTTTATGCATGTATATATGTTTGTGTGTGGTGTGTGTGTGTGTGTGTGAAGAGGAATGTGGGAACTGGGGCTCCGGGAAGTTACTGTGGCTTCTGTATATCTATTGGAGGCGAGGGATTCTCTTTCTCTTTTTCTCTTTCTCTTTTTCTCTTTCTCTCTTTCTCTTTCTCTTTCTCTTTCTCTTTCTCTTTCTCTTTCTCTTTCTCTTTCTCTTTCTCTTTCTTTCTCTTTCTCTTCCTCTTTCCTCTTTCTCTTCTCTTTCTCTCTCTTTCTCTTTCTCTTTCCTCTCTTTCTCTTTCTCTCTCTTCTCTTTCTCTCTTCTCTCTCTCTCTCTCTCTCTCTCCTCTCTTTCTCTCTCTCTCTCTCTCTTTCTCTCTTCTCTCTCTCTCTCTCTCTTCTCTCTTCTCTCTCTCTCTCTCTTCTCTCTTCTCTCTCTCTCTCTTCTCTTTCTCTCCTTCTCTTCTCTTTCTCTTTCTCTTCTCTCTTTCTCTTTTCTCTTTTCTTTCTCTTTTCTTTTCCTTTCTCTTTCTCTTCTCCTTTCCTTCTCTTTCTCTCTTCTCTCTCTACCTACTTCCAACTCTGTTTCTTTTTTCTCTTCGACTTCTCTGGTTCTGTTGGCCTCGTCTTCTCACTCACAGCTCTCCCTCCGCACACAGAACACACACACTGCAGTTTGCTCTTCTCCTAGGAACTCTGCCTGGCTCCGCTGGGTGTCCGCAGAGCCTCCACTCATCTCTCTCCCAGGAGAGCGGGGAACATTTCCATGGACAAGGCTTCCACCGTGGAGACGCTCCCAGTTCTACACGGAAGGAGGTCGGCGGTCCTCCTCTTTATCCAAGCCCAGGTAACGAGGCCGTTTGGGCATGGACGCCTTGTCGCCACCTGCTCCCGCGCGCCCCGAGTTCACGTGAATCGGGACGTTCGACCGTGCCAGCACCTAACCCTGCAGTAACCAGGACAGTTTTAAAGCCGGAGGAAGCTACCCCCTTGGGCAGCACGGTTGTCATGGACCGACGCTCCCCTGACCGTCGCACTGACCGCGGCTTCCACCGCACGACACCACAAACGAGAAACCCTACAGAGAAGTCCGGCAGGAATCTCCACTGGCGGTCCGTATTTTCGCTGTCCCCAAAGGATACGACTGTCAAGGTCCCAGAGAAGGGAGGGATCCTGGCGGTCCCCATTTTCTTCCCCAAAGAAATGTCAGGAGAACCGCCTGGTCGCCGCGGCAGTGGAATCTTCGCCAAAATTATCACCAAAAAGCTCTCCGAAAAGGTCGCCAAAGAAAGGGATGGACATATCGGCGAACAATTCCCCGCAAGGGAATCGACGGATTCTTCCCGAAATACTGGAATCCTCGGTGCAGCAGTATCGACCAGTCTACAACATGCCGTCCCTCGACACCACTAACCTGGTACCCAAACCCTACTGTTCCAAGTATTCGGCCAACCTCACCGCACCACCTTACAGGGGCCCCGTGGCTTCTCCCCGCACCCTGCTAACCAAGCCAAGAGCTGCGTCACCTTCTGAGGGTTACGGGGACGAGGCGGCGCCATCATCACCCAGGCAGCCCAAGGACACGAAGGGCAAAGTAAAGATGTCCGTGCCAAGTGCAGAAGCTCATCGTGAGAGCACGGGTAAGACTTCTCTGACAGCTTCACGCCCAACTAGTCCTTCAAGCCCCGCCAACACCACCACCCTGACGGGGATTGATTCAAGAGATCTGACTCTATCTCTAGCAAGCACACGAAAATTAAACAAGACTCCTTCACCCATATCCAGCTGTTCTAGTAGTCCCGTCTTCAGTCCCGCAATGAACCCTGCCCTCAGCCCCACAGTTAGTCCCGCCCTTAGCCCTGTCACCACTCCCGGCACCAAACGTGTTCGAAGCCCGACAGCCTGCGCTATTTCCAGTTCAGCTTCCAGCCCCGAACCCCAAGAAACGTCGCCTGCATCAACAGATCTAGACCCTGAGGAGTTCTTGGCGCTCAGCACTCTGGACTCAGCGTTGTTGGACTCTCCTCCGACTCCTCCGCTGTATAGTTGCCCCAATAAACCCTTCAATTCCTACGAGGAACTTGAGACCATGACCGAGAAGGACCAGAAACCTCGTTCCTCCTCCCCCGCCACCGCCTCCACCGGAGCCTTGACCAGCCGCCGCTCCAGTCACGCCAAGTCTTCAGAGTACTATGCGGACGTGGAGTCTGGCGTCAGCCTCCGCACCAGCGAGGCTCTGGACTGTACTCTGAGCAGGGACTCGCTCAACACCTGTCTCAGCGACGAGATAAAGAGTTTACGCAGCTTTGTGGCTCAGGAGGAGCTAGCCACGCCCCCCTCACCGCGAGGTATGGGAGGCCAGCGTGAGGAGAGTCTCGAGTTCGTATTTGAGGACGTGACTGATTCCCCCGACCACGGGCCGCGGGAATCTGCTAAAACTTCAACGGGGGGCTCACTCACTACAGGGGAAAAGAAAACTAGCAGGCTGTCGCCCAAACTTGGCAAGTTTACCCAAAAGGTTTCGGACAAAAACAAGGAGAATGAAGAGAAAAGCAAGACCAGTCCCTTCCGGCCCCGTAACATCCTTCCCTTCGGTTCCAAGG
Organism: Chionoecetes opilio; assembly: GCA_016584305.1. NCBI lineage: Eukaryota > Metazoa > Arthropoda > Malacostraca > Decapoda > Majidae > Chionoecetes > Chionoecetes opilio. The sequence continues at coordinate 23,584 of JACEEZ010003793.1, forward strand.
ATAAGAAAGCCAAAGCCAAAGCCTCTGAGACAGACTCCCCAAAGTCTGAAGGCTGGACGTCGGAAGCCATCGAGGAATTCCTCTTACAGACCAACCGGGAGGAGAGCATCAAGTTGGGCCTTTTGACGGAGGAGGACGTTATGTTTCACGAGGCCAGGGCAACAGGACGTCAGACTTCACCTGCCCTGCGGCCGAATCCTGAAGTGATAATCAGCGATGAGCTCCAGTCTGTCGGCCCGTTGGCTTCCTGCAGACGAAGGGCGGCTCCCTCTCCGCCGCGAAGCACATCACCTTCCTGGAGGCCTCAGGACATAGAGAACTATTTACTGAAGCACAACATGGACGAGAACCTCCGTCTGGGGCTGCTGTCTAAGGAAGATATTGATATCCATGAATGGAAGCGAGCCACGGGTGAGTGTGAGGCTGTGTCGGCCAGACTCCCTTGCCTCTTGCTTCTTGCCTGTGTACCATCGCTTTCATATCGAGGTCGGCATCAAGTGTCCCTGTAGATGATTTGACGTGATGCTTCTCCTGCAGTCGATTATTATATTAGTCATGCAATAATTTTATGTATTTCCCAAATGCTTCATACCATGACACACACACACACAACACACACACACCCCACCACACACACACACACACAACACAACACACACACACACACACACACACACACACACACACACACACACACACACACACACACACACACACACACACACAACACACACACACACACACCACACACACACACACACACACACAACACACACACACACACACCACACACACACACACACACACACACACACACACACAACACACACACACACACACACACCACACACACACACACACACACACACACAACACCACACACACAACACCACACACACACACACACACACACACACACACCACACACACACCACACACACACACACAACCACCCCACACACACACACACACACACACACACACCACACACACACACACCACACACACACACACCACACACACACACACACACACACACCACACACACCACACACACACAACACACACACACACACACACACACACACACACACACACACACCACACACACACACACACACACACACACAACACACACACACACACACACACACACACACACACACACACAACACACACACCACACACACAACACACACACACACACCACACACACAACACACACACACACACACACACACACACACACACACACACACACACACACACACACACACACACACACACACCACACACACACACACACCACACACACACACCACACACACACACACACACACACACACACACACACACACACACACACTACGAATAGTTTTGTCGCTCCCATCTGAGGGGGCTGCTCTTCGCTTGCTCTTGGTAACTCTCAACTACTACTTTGCTAGGCTGCCAACCCGAGGTATCAGCTGTGCCCCGTCGCCTCCCTCGCCAGATGCTGTGTGAGGACAGGCACAAACCGACAGACAAAAATACAGGCATGCAGGTACTCAGACAGAATGAAACAATAGCCAAAAACGTGTCCCCGTCAGGTTTGTCCCCGATCTGTGACACCTCGTGGACGCGCGAAACGTTACGTAAGAATAAGGTGGTGCGTGGTTCGAGGGAGTCCTCCCTCTCCGGCTCGCAGCCCGCCTCCCCAGAGCCTGGCGGCGCCGCGGCACAGCTCCCTCCACCTCTGATGTCACCCAGGGCAAGCAGTCACTCCTCTAAGGAACCTCACTGCCTTGGCAAAGAAATGGCAGTTGATGTCCCCAGCCAGCCGCTTGCTGTGCCGCGACGACGTGAGTTCAGTCTATGATAAAATTTAGATTTACCGATGGATGTATGGATGGATTTAGTGTTGTTACTTGTCAATCACAGTTATATTAAAGGTTTCTTTTATCACTGAAGTGAGTGTTGAAAACTAACCACAATATCTTTAGGGTCACAGTTCCCTTTTTTTTTCTGCTGTTACTTTCCTTTTTTTATGAATCAAGCACAAGTATTATCATCACGAGTACTGACATATGTGCGGCCACTCTAGTCACACTTCTGATTTACCAAGTCATTATTCTCTGTGTTTTGGATTCCTTTCAGGAGTGCGAGCGCCCCCGCCCCCGATAGTAGCACCTCCTTCCTCCGGAGCTCCTGTCGCAGCCGCCACTACCTCGTCGGACTCCAGCAAGCAAACAGGCCACTTTGCCTTCAGAGGCTTCAAGCTGGGCCAGGTGAGTGCTACTTGTGTCTGTTGCTCAGACCAGATTGTAAGCTTGCCAAAGATTAGATTGCTTGGTGATGGTGATGGAGAAGAAAGGGTTGTATAAATAGAGGGTTAATAAGCTTTCTTGGCAGCGTTTCCGGGTTGGCGCCGCCCAGCCAGGAGAGGATGTGTCGACAGGCAACACCCGGAAGGCCTGTGCCCCGGGACCCCCAGTAATGCCCGGCCCTCACGAACAGGTCGCGCAACCAACTCCTCCCAGACAAGAATTACGGCCAGAAGTCCTGACAGACAACACTAATACAAAGGACGCCAATCAGGGAGGCGTGCGATCCAGGTTCACCAAGTCAATGCTCACCAGCCCCAAGGCTGCCAAGGCCAGGGCGCCCACCCCGGAACTCCCTGGACCCAGGACTGTCCACTCCGAGGTCAAAGCAGGAGCAGACACTCACCGTGCCTCCAAACAGGAAGTCAAAGGCTCAGGGGTCAGTGGGCCAGAGGCTGCAGCCACCGAGGTCAACAGGGACCAGGCAGCAGCGTGCCCGAGCCTCCCCAAGGCTCTCGCCAGACCCAAAAGACTCCCGCTGGAGAAGATCGGCGTAAAGCTTCCCGGCATGACAGGTGTGTGTGTGTTCATCTACTTGTATTAATTTAGTTTTATTTTACAGGGCCTGAGCTACACTCGTATGACCCCGTCTCCATATCTACATTTTTTTTTTATCATACATCCTTACTACTTAATGTTGGCCGAAGCCACCACCCCGGGAGGCGGGTTACAAACCCCGGCTAACACCCGGTACCCATTCACTGTTGGGTGGACAGGGGCTCGGGTTTTAAGAAGACAGCCCATCTCTCTTCGCTCCGCCCGGAGATCGAACCCGGGACTTCTCGGTTGTGAACTGAGCGTGCTACCACTATACTACGGAGTACCCCATGTGTGTGTGTGTGTGTGTGTGTGTGTGTGATAATAATAATAATAATAATAATGGAAGAGAGAGAGAAAGAGTTCACTTCTACTCTTATTTCTTTTCAATACAGGCCCCAGATCCCCCGCCCCACCCCCGGAGGCAGACCTGGAGACAGTGTTGGTGGTGAGCTGCTCCCCCGACGGCTCCCCCACCCAGGCCCGCAAGGCAGCCACGGGGGATCGCGGCACCCGCCGCAAGACACCCTACAGCAGACTGACTCGGTTCCTGCGAAAGGTAAAGGACACACACACACACACACACACACACACACACACACTAACACACTAACACACTAACACACTAACACTCAGGTTACTCCGTAGTGTAGGGGAAGCACGCTCGGTTCACAACTGAGAAGTCCCGGGTTCGATCCCCGGGCGGAGCGGAAACATATGGGCTGTTTCCTTAAAACCCGAGCCTCTTTCCACCCAGCAGTGAATGGGTACCGAGTGTTAACCGGGGTTTGTGACCTGCTCTCCGGGGTGCTGGCTTCGGCCAAAAAAACTAAGCACTAAGGATGAATGATAAAAATGTTGATATATAATAAAGTGTCATAAGTTCATAACTATATATAAATAGTGTCATAACTATATATGTCATGTCTGGATATTACTTCATTACATTCCTATGACAAAGCCACATACTAAATCACAGTGTCATTTCCCTGCACAGGACTCCAATCCCTCGCCAACCTCGCCCTCCGAAGCCCCAGCACACGCCCTCTTCCTACGCGAGTCCTCCCGCAGCTCGGTGAGTAGCCGCGTTTTCTTTGTTTTGCTGCCGTTTGATTTTCTCTCTCACCAATATATGGGAAGGAATTTTAAAAACTGAGCATTCCAACACAGAGAAGTTTGGGAAGATCTTATGATACCTTGTATAAATGTATTGTTTATCGATGTATTACGAAGACCGTATAGCACAGACACAGCAATGGATCGTAAACGAGACTACTACACGTGAAATACAGTGGTGAGATAGTTGGTGTGGCAAGCTTGCGGCCACTTGTGTTGTGTTGTACAAAGATGGCTGGGATGGAAGGAGGGAGAAAGAATGGACTGGTACTTACAATGGCGAAGGCTACCGTACAGGCGCTGTGAAACTGCAGTATCTCTACACTTTTAAGCTCCCTTCACACATTCCATAATCGAGCCACGATAGCGCCACCAATTTGATTATTGACGCTATCGTGAAATTTGTCCACGATAAACGCAGACCACGATAGCCTCACAACAATGTCACGCTGCCTGTACGTATGTGTCATGACGGTCGTAAGATGGTCACGATGGAGTCATGACAGCTGTAAGACTACGTAACGAATGGAAAATCAACGGTCATTGGTCAAGCGGCCATGATTTAATTTAATAGCTATAATGCTCTCCAGAATGACTATGTAGGCACTTATATTTTCTTTCGTTCGATTATCATTTAAAGCTTTAAGACAAGTAGGACGAGGATTCTGTACTAGTATATGTATAACATTACTTTTGGTTTTAACATTACAATATCTAGTGTTACTTCCTTATACCATTACTACCTACCTACCTTATATCACTACTACCTACAATAGCTACTGTTACTTCCTTATACCATTACTACCTACCTACCTTATATCACTACTACCTACAACACCTACTGTTACTTCCTTATACCATTACTACCTACCTACCTTATATCACTACTTCCTACAATAGCTACTGTTACTTCCTTATACTATTACTACCTACCTACCTTATACTATTACTTCCTACAATAGCTACTGTTACTTCCTTATACCATTACTACCTACCTGCCTTATATCACTACTTCCTACAATATCTACTGTTACTTCCTTATACATTACTACCTACCTACCTTATATCACTACTTCCTACAATATCTACTGTTACTTCCTTATACTATTACTACCTACCTACCTTATATCACTACTTCCTACAATATCTACTGTTACTTCCTTATACTATTACTACCTACCTACCTTATACTATTACGTCCTACAATAGCTACTGTTACTTCCTTATACTATTACTACCTACCTACCTTATACTATTACTTTCTACAATACCTACTGTTACTTCCTTATACTATTACTACCTACCTACCTTATACTATTACTTCCTACAATAGCTACTGTTACTTCATAATATTCTAAGTTTGTGAGCAGGATGTTATATAAACGTCATTTATATATGCGTCATTTATACGTCCTTTTATGTGTCCTTCGCTACCTCACAAATTATCCTCATTATATCCTTCTTTGACTGCATATTATCCTGGTCAACATTATTATTATTACTACTACTACTATCATTATCATCAACACTACCATTACACCCCATTCTCCTCTCTTTCTTCTATTTGATTTCATTTCATTCTTTCCATCTTTTTCTTTCCTACTGATTTCACTCGTGTTATTTTTTTCTCCTTTTCTTTCTGTGTATATTTTTTCTAACTCATTTAATCTCCTGACTTTTTTGTCTTTTTTGAGGAACAACAACTCTTCCTTGATTATCTTTGCTCTTCTGTTTTACTTTTTTCTTTCTTTCTCTCTTATCGTTTGATTCTTATATTCTTTCTTCCTTCCCTTCTCTAGCTGTCTTTCTGTCTGTTTATCTCTGCTTTCCTCTCTCTCTCTCTCTCTCTCTCTCTCTCTCTGCTCTCTACTCTCTCTCTCTCTCTCTCTCTCTCTCTCTCTCTCTCTCTCTCTTCTCTCTCTCTCTTCTCTCTCTCTCTCTCTCTCTCTCTCTCTCTCTCTCTCTCTCTCTCTCTCTCTCTCTCTCTCTCTCTCTCTCTCTCTCTCTCTCTCTCTCTCTCTCTCTCTCTCTCTCTCTCTCTCTCTCTCCTTTATTACTTACTAAATTTTATCAAAAGAACTTCTGCATCATTGGAGCTTTAACATATTTCGACATTTCATGATTATACTATTGCGAAATTTTCATTGTTTTTCTCCAAGCAAGTTAATTAGGAAGTTAATAATAAATGTTGTATTCTCTCTACACACGTGCTGATCTTGAGTCGCCTTGATTTTTCCGTGTTTAACCCTCTTTTTCTGTATTTATTTCTATTTATTTTTGGCCCAGCTGTGATGCTTCAGTGCTCGGAGCGGAGCGCGTGTCTGGGGGAGGCGGGGAGGCGTAGGGAATAAGGGGAAGGAGGGGTGTGATGAGGGGAGGGGCGAAGAGAGTAGAGGGGAAGGTATGGGGGAGCTATGGATGTGACGTAGCCGTGACGTTATAAGCCAAGATTAGCCTTATTATTATGAATATGAAATTATTTTTAAGCGCGTGTGTGTGTGTGGGTGTGTGTGTGTGTGTGTGCGTGTGCGTGTGCGTGTGCGTGTGCGTGTGCGTGTGTGTGTGTGTGTGTGTTGTGTGTGATGTGTGTGTGTGTGTGTGTGTGTGTGTGTGTGAGACCTGGAAGACCCACAACATCTACATAGTTATTGATCAGGATGGGTTGCGGGAAGAGGACTGTGAAAAATTAGAAAAAAAATCCAACGTCAATAGTAAGAAAGAATAAACACACAGCCCTTTATTATTTATTATTCATTATTTATTGATGTTCTATTTCATCTTTTATTCTATTTATCTAACATACAATGAGAACGAACAGGCGTTGGAGAAATGATAGGTAATGATATAAGGGAATCCAATAACTCACCCATTAGAAGAATCAACTCAAACATCACATGATTCTAGAGAGACATCACCTGAGCATCACCTGTCTCGTTCCCACAGGTGTTCAGCTCCTCAACAAGTGATTCAAGAGCTGGATAACACATTCAAATTAACAGGATTAACATTAACACTGGTAAACTCTGGAACTCCCTTTTTGTTTCGATTTTTCCTCCTTTCTATGACTTAAAACGTTTCTAGAGAGGAGTAACAAGACACCTCCCGAACTAAATTGCCCCCCCCCCCCCATTTATACATCCTTTTACTCTCTTCTGTATAGGCACTAGCAATTCAGCCAGGTTATTTTTTTTTTTTTTTTTTTTTTGCCCTAGGTAGATGATGATGATGATGATGTAGAAAATGTTCAAAATGTGATGATGTTCTTTGTGATGTAGAAAAAAAGAAAAGAAAAAAAAAAGGCACGCGTTAATGATGTTATAGGTAATAAATATATGGTCTTTCAGGGGACAAGTTTACAGGAGAGATTTCTAACTATGAGGAAATTATTGTATCATCAAGAAGGGAGATCTACAAAGGCTGGTCGTCTTGTCTCTCTCTCTCTCTCTCTCTCTCTCTCTCTCTCTCTCTCTCTCTCTCTCTCTCTCTCTCTCTCTTCTCTCTCTCTGTCTCTGTCTCTGTCTCTGTCTCTGTCTCTTTCTCTGTCTCTCTTCTCTCTCTCTCCTCCTCTTCTCTCTCTCTCTCCTTCTCTCTTCTCTCTCTCTTCCTCTCTCTCTCTCTCTCTCTCTCTCTCTCTCTCTCTCTCTCTCTCTCTCTCTCTCTCTCTCTCTCTCTCTCTCTCTCTCTCTCTCTCTCTCTCTCTCTCTCTCTCTCTCTCTCTCTCTCTCTCTCTCTCTCTCTCTCTCTCTCTCTCTCTCTCTCTCTCTCTCTCTCTCTCTCTCTCACTGACTCTTTCTGTCCCATTTTTTGTGTCAACACGATATAACTTGTCCTGAGGTCTTAGTTTAGCTCCCATAATCCCATCTGAATAGGAGGAAATGTGTAGGAAGTGACAAAATGGAAAGAAAAGAGGCTACATTGGAAAGAGTTGGAGGTTTGAAGAATGGAAGAAGATTGAAGAAGAATTGAATTTGAGGTTGAAGAGGAAAGAAAAAGGTTGGAATGCTTGGATGTGTTGCTATAGTTGAGAGCAAAATCACCCTGTAGTCATTATAGATTGACAAAAAATATAAAGTAAACGGAGGTGAAGTTACGTATTTCTTCAGCTCACTTTTTTAATCGTACATTGATTTAGATTGATAAGTGACGTCAGTGACTCGCGATCCATCAGTCTTAAAAGCTAAATTAAGCTAAGATTGTGTGTACTCGCTTTTCCTATGCTACAGGAAAACATAATTATTTCCTTAGATTTTGTCACGAACACCAACACACACAAAAAATGGGACAGAGGGAGTCAGTGAGTGAGTGATAGAGAGAGAGAGAGAAAGAGAGAGACAGACAGAGATAGAGAGAGAGATAGAGAGAGAGACAGAGAGAGAGAGAGAGAGAGGTACAACACGGAAGAGGCCACCTGCTACGCCTCATTAGGCATCATAATTTGGGTTTCCTGGTAATCTTTTCAACTCTCTCCTCTTTATCCTCTTCTCTTTCCTCCTCCTTCTCCACCACCTCCCTCTCTTCTCATCCTTCATTACCCTCCCTAAGAAACATATCAGTGGTGGTAATCCTGGTATCCTCCTCCTCCTCCTCCTCCTCCTCCTCCTCCTCCTCCTCCTCCTCCTCCTCCTCCTCCTCCTCCTCCTCCTCCTCCTCCTCCTCCTCCTCCTCCTCCTCCTCCTCAGCCTTACAGAAGGGCAGGAAGCATATTTTCTCTAAGTGGTGTCTATTTAAGCGGAGATATTTGCCTAATTCACCTTACCTGCCCCCTCTCGATACTCTGAATAGCATGTGATTGGCAGGATTTGAGGGAAGAGGGACTTAGGGGGGGCACGGGGGGGGCTGTGTGATTAATAACTGCAGGGGGGCGGCAGTTACCGTCGCCCCCCTTCGTGTTTTAGCCCCGAACTACCTCCTCCTCCAACTCTTCCTCCTAATTTCGTGTAATGATGGCTATTATGGAAGGTTAACAAAATTCGTATTGAGCAGTGCGGATGAGACGGATTCTAGAGAGGTTGGTCAGGGATTGTGGTTGTTGGTGTTGTTGTTGTGGTGATGGTGGTAGTGGTGGTAGTGGTGGTGTTGTTGTGGTGGTGGTGGTGATGATGGTGTTATTGTTGTTGTTGTGGTGGGTTTTTTTTTGTTGTTGTGGTGATGTTGTAGTGGTGGTGATGGTGGTTTCCAATATGTTTTCTTTTATTTCTTTGTATATCTTATTTTCAAAACTTCAGTGGAAAAATGTGATGTTGTACTGATGCTTCGTAAGAAAAATGAGAAATGCAGGTAGATAACCTATGTGAATGCATGTATAGGAATAGGTAGGCAGATTCTGGGGAGGCGGTGGCCGAGTGGTTAGCGTCTTGGAGTGGTGAGCTCAATGTCCCGAGTTCGAATCCTGCCGGGGGCAACTCATTCAAGAGCCTGGTAGGGGAGCAAAAGGTCCCGAGTTCAAGTCCCACCAAGGAGCAACTGTTAAATCTATCGTCGAGTGGCTGAAGAAACCCGCATGCAGCCATAACCTGTTCTTCGATTGTGAGTGCGTCGGAGGAACTCCAGGGGCAGCATGAGCCTAATTGAAGATCCGAACATCACAGAAAACGGGATCTTCACCTAAGACCACAGGTGTCACTATAAAAATCCAACCTGCGCCACTAACGGGCGAGATCGACCAACATCACGACTCTCCATAAGCCTACAGGCGCTATAGGCTCCAACGTTAAAAAAAAAAAAAAAAAAAAATTGATAGACAGAAAAAGGGATAGGTAGAAATATTATAAGATAGACAGAGATTACGATGATACTTCTTCCGAAAGGGTTTGTCTCGCCACCTTATCTTTCACAGGAAAAAATATCCGCCACGCATCTATTCCACGCTTGCAGGAACACACACACACACACACACACACACACACACACACACACACACACACTGCCCGTGTGGTGCAACGGTAACCTCCTGGCCTGCCAATTGGTACGCCTAGGTTCAAAGCTAGCTTAAGGTTTTACGCCGACAATCTGGGATTTACTGTCTCCCGTGAGTAAGGCGATGGGCTGTGTGTGGTGTGCGATGTTCCAACCTTACAAACAGATCAATCTTTATGAGCTCTTAAGCACCTTCCAGGGTGGTAATAACTGGAGATCACGATTTCAGCACGGGGTTGTGACCATGGGTTCTCCTTGTCTTCCTCCTCCTTCCCTTCCCCCCTTTGGGGCCCCTCCAAGGTGTTCATCCCCTTTATTCTAAACACTAATCAGGGTTCGATTGGCGCCCTGAGAGGCGTGTGTCTAAGAGAAACACTCCCTTCCTTCCTTCCCTGTGACTCCCTCTGCACTATTACACTCTCCTCCTCCCCCTAACCCCTTCCCTACCTTTAGTGTCACCTCCCTCCCCCCAACGCCCCTCCCTCCCTCCCTCCCTCCCTCCCTCCCTCCCTCCCTCCCTCCCTCCCCTCCCGTGATCCCTCATTTCCGCTGCCTCTCCTCCCTCACCGCCGTGTCTGAACGTTCGCCCACCAGTGCCTCCCTCGGCCCCCCGGCGTCCAAAGAGGCGACTAACTGCTGAGGACGTTCTGGGGACATTTCTTGGCCTGGAATGAATACATGGTGTGTGTGTGTGTGTGTGTGTGTGTGTGTGTGTGTGTGTGTGTGTGTGTGTGAGTGTGAGTGTGTGTGTGTGTGTGGGGGGGGGGGGGGGAAGAAGGTGTCAAATTTATTTGATCATAACAGATCACACAAATTGTACAAACATCCGTAACCACAATAAAAGTCTCTTCTGTCAAACAATAACTCTTTAACAGACAAATTCAAAGCAGGTACAATTGTTTATCAGTAGTAACACAATTGAATAGGAAAATAATATCATAATGCCATACATACAATTGCAGTGGATACCAAATATACATGAATGACACGTATTCACATTCATGTGTGTGTGTGTGTGTGTGTGTGTGTGTGTGTGTGTGTGTGTGTGTGTGTGTGTGTGTGTGTGTGTGTGTGTGTGTGTGTGTGTGTGTGTGTGTGTGTGTGTGTGTGTGTGTGTGTGTGTGTGTGTGTGTGTGCGTACACCTTAGTTACATGCAGTATGCGTTCCCCGGGATACATCAAACAGCATACTCGGTTTTTATTCGTTCACTTTGGAGTCGTCAGGCGGTATATCAGGTTACGGCTGTCCTCTCTCCTCTAGGCTGTCCTCGCGTCGCATGACCTCGCTGCGGGTCACGTGGGGCGCCGGGGCCGGGGCGCTCAGGGGAAATCATTGTATTCGCAGCGAATCACGCAGAAAAGTCTACATTTTATTTTAAAGTAGATATCGACGTTTTTGGCAAACTTTTGGGTTCTGAGAATATTTATATGTTTTCTTATTCGTATCAAAACCACTAGAAAATGTCAAATTAAACACGTCGTTTCACTTGCGGAAAAAAATTCAAAATCTCTACGGCTTCGTCATGATCGAAAAACTTGTTGCCTGCACCAAGGCGTGCCATGGGCGGGGAGGCAGTGCGGGTGTGGGCGCCACCACGTAAAGGAAACCCTGGCAAACTGTTGTGTAGCGGTGCTTGGAGGGCAACAAACACACTTGAGGTAGACGACAGGAGCATCATCACTAGGGTCTCTTTGCTCTCACTTCGACTCCTGACGCAGTAATCATTGTCTGGTTGCATCGGCATTGGGTTACCGTCAATAACACTGCGTATAGTCGCCGCTGCACAAATGTCGGCAGGCGCCATATAGAGAGGTACGAATTTTAGCATAACTACTGATTTGTATGTGCCACTAAAGACAGGCATGCACAGTAGTGTATATTATGTGCCTGTCTTCAGTGGCACATATATACAAATCAGTAGTGATGCTAAAATTCATAATAGATGGCGCCTGGCGACATTAGTGCAGTGGCGACTATAGTGTTATTGACGGTAGAGGGCGCCACTGTATTGCGAGTGTAGTCTTGTAGTCCGCCGGAAGCCTCGTGTCAAGGGCAGCACGTAGGCGAGGAGCGGATGGCGGCGAGGTGCGAGTGTTGCAGAGGCGCTGCTTTAAGAATATTCGATCTGTCTGCCCCTGCCTGGCCTGCCCCTGCCTGGCCTACCCCTACCTGCTGCCTGGTTTGCCCCTGCCTGCCTGTGTCACGAGGCCACAACACACACCTTCCCTCATCAACGCAAAGGAAAATATTAGCACTTGATATGCAAACTATTACACTAATTGGCTGCGACGCACATTCCAGCGTTTCCTGCATTTGCTTTCCCGCCTTTTTTTCATGGATTCTGTGTCACTATGCAACATCAATAGGAAGGTCGTCATTTTACAGTCAATGCACAAAGTCAGTGTTACATCTCCTGCTCAGGGATAATTAATTAGTTTCGTATTCAAGGTCTCATTACGATAAAATTGCTGTTTAGTTCTCGTTTTATTTGTCTCGCTTGAGCTTTTATTCGTGTTCAGTTTCTTTTTATTGAATGTTATTGGAAACTTAAATGGATAAAAAGATAAAATTTGAGGCTATCGTGTTTGCCATTAAACCATTTTGAGCAATGTGGTAATTCTGAAACAACACCGATAGTTAGAAAATAGAAATACAAAGAAGAAAAAAGAAAAGAAGAAAGAAAGAAAGAAAGAAGAAAAAGAAGAAAGAGCAAGAAAATAAGATAAAAAAAGAAAAGAGAAGAAAGAAAGAAAGAAGAAAAAGAAGAAAGAGCCAGAAAATAAGATAAAAAAAGAAAAGAGAAGAAAAGAAGAAAGAAAGAAGAAAGAAGAAAAAGAAGAAAGAGCAAGAAAAAAATAAGATAAAAAAAGAAAAGAAAAGAAAAGAAGAAAGAAAGAAAGAAGAAAAAGAAGAAAGAGCAAGAAAATAAGATAAGAAAAGAAGAAAGAAAGAAAGAAGAAAAAGAAGAAAGAGCCAGAAAATAAGATAAAAAAAGAAAAGAGAAGGAAAGAAGAAAGAAAGAAAGAAGAAAAAGAAGAAAGAGCAAGAAAATAAGATAAAAAAAGAAAAGAGAAGAAAAGAAGAAAGAAAGAAAGAAGAAAAAGAAGAAAGAGATAAGAAATAACAGATAAAAACAGAAAAAGAAAAGAAAAGAAGACGAAGAAAAAAAAGAAGAAAAAGAAGAAAGAGCAAGAAAATAAGATAAAAAAAGAAAAGAGAAGAAAAGAAGAAAGAAAGAAGAAAAAGAAGAAAGAGCAAGAAAAAAATAAGATAAAAAAAGAAAAGAGAAGAAAAGAAGAAAGAAAGAAAGAAGAAAAAGAAGAAAGAGCCAGAAAATAAGATAAGAAAAGAAGAAAGAAGAAAAAGAAGAAAGAGCCAGAAAATAAGATAAAAAAAGAAAAGAGAAGAAAAGAAGAAAGAAAGAAAGAAAGAAAGAGAAGAAAGAGCAAGAAAATAAGAAAGAAAAAAAAGAAGAAGAAAGAAAGAAGAAAGAAGAAAAAGAAGAAAAAGCCAGAAAATAAGATAAAAAAAGAAAAGAGAAGAAAAGAAGAAAAAGAAAAAGAAGAAAGAGCCAGAAAATAAGATAAAAAAAGAAAAGAGAAGAAAAAAGAAAGAAGAAAAAGAAGAAAGAGCAAGAAAATAAGATAAAAAAGAAAAGAGAAGAAAAAAGAAAGAAGAAAAAGAAGAAAGAGCCAGAAAATAAGATAAAAAAAGAAAAGAGAAGAAAGAAGAAAGAGCAAGAAAATAAGAAAAAAAGAAAAGAGAAGAAAAAAGAAAGAAGAAAAAGAAGAAAGAGCCAGAAAATAAGATAAAAAAAGAAAAGAGAAGAAAAAAGAAAGAAGAAAAGAAGAAAGAGCAAGAAAATAAGATAAAAAAAGAAACATTGCAGAAATTAATCGTAGTTAAGGATGAAAATAATACCGATAATAATGAGGAAGGTGAAGGAAGAGCAGGAACTAATGGAGGAAAAACATAAAAAAACCCATTACCATCACCATAATAATTCCGTTTACAATTATGATAAAGTAGAATACAATGATAGAATAAAACCATCACCATCATCACCATCATCACCATCAGCATCATCAGCCTTGCATATTGTACCCCCGTTCCATCTGAGTTCTATCCTTGCATCACTTCCAGCAACAATACAACAAAGAAGGAAATCTATGTATAACTATAAGACTTCTGGCACTTAGAAGCCACGAGACTGGGAACACACGAGGCAGAGAGAGAGAGAGAGAGAGAGAGAGAGAGAGAGAGAGAGAGACAGAGAGAGACAGAGAGAGACAGAGACAGACAGACAGAGACAGACAGACAGAGACAGACAGAGACAGACAGAGACAGACAGAGACAGACAGAGACAGACAGAGACAGACAGACAGAGACAGACAGACAGAGACAGACAGACAGAGACAGACAGACAGAGACAGACAGACAGAGACAGACAGACAGAGACAGACAGACAGACAGAGACAGACAGACAGAGACAGACAGACAGAGACAGACAGACAGAGACAGACAGACAGAGACAGGCAGACAGAGACAGGCAGACAGAGACAGACAGACAGAGACGGACAGACAGAGACGGACAGACAGAGACAGACAGACAGAGACAGAGAGACAGACAGACAGAGACAGACAGACAGAGACAGACAGACAGAGACAGACAGACAGAGACAGACAGACAGACAGACAGACAGACAGACAGACAGACAGACAGAGAGAGAGAGAGAGAGAGAGAGAGAGAGAGAGAGAGAGAGAGAGAGAGAGAGAGAGAGAGAGAGAGAGAGAGAGAGAGAGGAGAGAGAGAGAGAGAGAGAGAGAGAGGAGAGAGAGAGAGAGAGAGAGAGAGAGAGAGAGTGAAAAAAGACAGACATGCAGCTAAGTATGTGTATGCGATGTTCTTCTGAAATGATGCGTCGATTTTGCTCTTAATTAGATTTTTAGACACTGAAGGAGGAAGAGGAGAGAAGGGAAAGGAAGGGAATGGGAAGGGAGGGAAAGTGAGTGTGAGAAAAAATTAAGGGAAAGGATAGGAATGTGAAGGGAGGGAAAGTGAGTGTGAGAAAAAATTAAGGGAAAGGATGGGAAAGGAAGGGAATGGGAAGGGAGGGAAAGTGAGTGTGGGAAGAAATTAAAGGGAATGGAAGGGAATGAGAAGGGAGGGAAAGTGCGTGGGAAGAAAAGGAAGGGGAGGGAAGGGAAGACCAGTGGTATGGGAAAGGAAGGGAATGGAAAGGGAAGGAAAGCAGGGAGTGTAGGAAAAAAATTAAGGAGAGAATGGAAAGCCAGAGGATTGCGAAAGGAAGGGAATTAGAAGGGAGGGAAAGTGAGTGTGGGAAAATTAGGATGGAAGGGAAGGGAAGGGAAGGGAAGGGAAGGGAAGGGAAATAAAGGGAATTTGTATCAGTTCTCTGGGTTGTTTTTCCGTTTAATTTAATATAGAAAGGAAATAGAAAAACATATTAATCTTGGTAGAAAATGAGGGGTATAAATAAGGTGATGATTATAAGTCTAAAAAAAATTCTGTCAAAACAAGTTATTAGTATTGAATGTGAAGGTTAAAATAATATGAACATGGAAAGAAGACCTAGAGTTTGGTTTTGAAGCAATTGAGAGCTGACGATGTTATTGCCTAAACTATAACAAAAAATAAACAAGATAAAGGAAAATAAACAAGTAAAGATAACTAGATAGATATATTGGTAATCTTATAACTTCTTGGTGTGTGTGTGCGTGTGTGTGCGTGTGTGCGTGTGCGTGTGTGTGTGTGTAATAAGGTCACCTGTTGTCACCTGGACCACCACCACCTTCATATAAATGTCCAGAAACTGAATGAACTTTACATTTAACATCAGATTTTACGTCTCACATTTAAAACTTTTCTGTGTTTTTCAATATTTCCCTCGCATTTTGCATCGAATTTCTTTACTCACTGGCGGCTTGCAAGATCCTGGGGAGAGAGAGAGAGAGAGAGAGAGAGAGAGAGAGAGAGAGAGAGAGAGAGAGAGAGAGAGAGGAAAAGAGAGAGAGAGAGAGAGAGAGAGAGAGAGAGAGAGAGAGAGAGAGAGAGAGAGAGAGAGAGAGAGAGAGATGACCTTTATCTTTTCAGTTTCTCACCTTTACTGTATGATCTTATAATCCTTGTAAAAATGCAGAATGTAGTTTCAACCTTTGTCTTTTATACCTGACCTTTATATCTTGTGTGCGTGCGTGTGCGTGTGCGCATGCGTGTGCGCGTGCGTGCGTGCGTGTGGGGCTCGGCGTGGTCGTGGCTGCTGAAAAAAATCATTGACTCCTGTGAACAGTCTCCTTACCAATACAAATTTATATCAATACAGTAATGTCAAAAATATTATGTAAACTTATATATTTGATGGCGTTATCACAACCTTATCCATAACACTGTGGTGGAAACTTACTTAAAGAGAGAGAGAGAGAGAGAGAGAGAGAGAGAGAGAGAGAGAGAGAGAGAGAGAGAGAGAGAGAGAGAGAGAGAGAGAGAGAGAGAGAGAGAGAGAGTAGAGAGAGAGAGAGAGAGAGAGAGAGAGAGAGAGAGAGAGAGAGAAAAAAGAGATAAGTAACTATTTCGTTGCTTCAGAACCACACGGGATTTCGAAACATGCTCAAATAATAATAATAATAATAATAATAATAATAATAATAATTTTATGGGAGAGAGGGAGGGAAGAAAGTCAAAAGAAGTCAGGAGGAAAGGAAAAAAAGTAGGAAGATGAATAAGGAGGTCGGTGTGGGGAAGAGTGATAAAAAACAAGCGTTACCATCAATAACACTATAGTCGCCACTGCACTAATGTCGCCAGGCGCCATATATTACGAATTCTAGCATCACTACAGATTTGTATGCTACACTGAAGAGGCATGCACAGTAGTTTATATCATGTACCTATCTTTAGTGGCACATACAAATCTGTGGTGATGCTAAAATTCGTAATATATGGCACCTGGCGACATTAGTGCAGTGGCGACTATAGTGTTGTTGACGGTAAGGTTGCATACAGGGAGAGGAATGTGGCAGTCTTGAATGGTGTGAATTAATGGTGTATGGAAATGCTGCCCCGCTTCCAAGTACCTCATAAAACCGCCACTATACAAATCTTTAGAGGCCAGACATCCCACACGAGTCTGCTCTCCCGCTGTCGTTGCTCCCTGCACGCGTAGGATGCAACTCGTGTAGGGCGGCGGCGAGACGGGGTTAGGGAAGGACGTTCTCTTGCTACGGTATATGTGGGGAGGAGGTGTTTTCTTGCTACAGTAGGGGGGGGAGGGGGGCGTTCTCTTGCTACGGTATGGGGGGAGGGAGGTGTTTCCTTGCTTCAGTAGGGGGGGGAGGGGGGCGTTCTCTTGCTACTGGGTAGGGGTTAGGGGGGTGGGGGTATAGGGGGTGTTTCCCTGCTTCAGTAGGGGGGGGGAGAAGGGGGTTCTCTTGCTACGGTATGTGGGGGGACGTTGCTCTTGATTACGATGAATTAAACATGATATTCTGAAAGACATACTTTCATTTTATATAGTTCTTGTTCAAGTGGTATTTCTCTCTCTCTCTCTTCTCCTCTCTCTCTCTCTCTCCTCTCTCTCTCTCTCTCTCTCTCTCTCTCTCTCTCTCTCTCTCTTCTCTCTCTCTCTCTCTCTCTCTCTCTCTCTCCCATCTCTCTCTCTCTCTCTCTCTCTTCTCTCTCTCTCTCTCTCTCTCTCTCCTCTCTACCTCTCTCTCTCTCTCTCTCTCTCTCTCTCTTCTCTCTCTCTCTCTCTCTCTCTCTCTCTCTCTCTCTCTCTCTCTCTCTCTCTCTCCTCTCTCTCTCTCTTCTCTCTCTCTCTCTCTCTCTCTCTCTCTCCTCTCTCTCTCTCCTCTCTCTCTCTCTCTCTCTCTCTCTCTCCTCTCTCTCTCTCTCTCTCTCTCTGTGTGATATTCCTTTGTCCTTATCTGTTCACTTGTTATCAATACTTTACCCGTATTAAATTTGATACCTTGAAACTTACATACTTACAGGGTCATTTCATAGTCCAAATGGTAATCTCTTGAATTGGCAGATACAATTTCTCCTATTTATATTCTCTTATTTGTTTAATAAATCAGATAATCTTGGTCTAATATATTTCAATACCTTAGAGATGACCATAACCATTCCTGAAAGCTTAGTTGATATCGGGCCTGAAGTGACGGAGCCTAAGGTGTACGGACAGACAGACGGACAGATAGACAGACGGACGGACATTGGGAGAATTTTAAAATGATTCCTTTGCCCTGGAGAGTGGTAGAATCCAATCATCGTCATCAGCATTCCCGCGGACTGACTCTTGAAAATCCGCCATTTAACAGAGTCGTCAATAAGAAATTTTATTAAGAGCGCTAAAAGAGTTGGTGGCAATCGAAGCAAGGTTACTACACCACGATTGCCCTGTCACGTATGCATGTGTAAAAGGCTGTTAAGTGATGGTATCAAATTGCCCAGTTGAGGGGGGGGGTGGGGGAGCTGTCGGGTTCAATGCCCCGGAAAAGTGGCGTTGATTATTTATTTCATGTTTAGAGTTGCGGAATGTTTGTATATTGGTTGCCCGCTATACAGATGCAGGATTGTCAGGTCAACGTGTGACAAGTACCACACGTGTAGGGCTTTTCATGCTCAGCCGCGTCACCCACCTGATGCGGCCTTTGTGACGCTTCACTTAAGACTCCCTGTCAGGACACACGATTATACATGTTGACATCGGCGACATTACCGTGATAAACAGGCGTGGGATTAATGTTTGCATGCTTTGATGTTGCCATGTCAGGAGCAGCCCAGCGTGGTCTTATCAGCACGGCCTGTGAGCGGCATCAAGCAGTGTCAGGCCCTTAGGAGGAGTCTGTGTGTATGTCCCTTCCCGCCTTCTTGTGTGTCCCTTCCCGCCTTTTTGTGTGTCCCTTCCCGCCTTCTTGTGTGTCCCTTCCCGCCTTCTTGTGTGTCCCTTCCCGCCTTCTTGTGTGTCCTTCCCGCCTTCTTGTGTGTCCCTTCCCCCTTCTTGTGTGTCCCTTCCCGCCTTCTTGTGTGTCCCTTCCGCCTTCTTGTGTGTCCCTTCCGCCTTTTTGTGTGTCCCTTCCGCCTTCTTGTGTGTCCCTTCCCGCCTTCTTGTGTGTCCCTTCCCGCCTTCTTGTGTGTCCCTTCCCGCCTTCTTGTGTGTCCCTTCCCGCCTTCTTGTGTGTCCCTTCCCGCCTTTTTGTGTGTCCCTTCCGTCCTTTTTGTGTGTCCCTTCCCGCCTTCCCGCCTTTTTGTGTGTCCCTTCCCGCCTTTTTGTGTGTCCTTCCGCCTTCCCGCCTTTTTGTGTGTCCCTTCCCGCCTTTTGTGTGTCCCTTCCCGCCTTCCCGCCTTTTTGTGTGTCCCTTCCCGCCTTCTTGTGTGTCCCTTCCCGCCTTCTTGTGTGTCCCTTCCGCCTTCTTGTGTGTCCCTTCCCGCCTTCTTGTGTGTCCCTTCCCGCCTTCTTGTGTGTCCCTTCCCGCCTTCTTGTGTGTCCCTTCCCGCCTTCTTGTGTGTCCCTTCCCGCCTTCTTGTGTGTCCCTTCCCGCCTTCTTGTGTGTCCCTTCCCGCCTTCTTGTGTGTCCCTTCCCGCCTTTTTGTGTGTCCCCTTCCCGCCTTTTGTTTTGTTTGGTCCCTTCCCGCATTCTTGTGTGTCCCTTCCCGCCTTCTTGTGTGTCCCTTCCCGCCTTTTTGTGTGTCCCTTCCGCCTTCTTGTGTGTCCCTTCCCGCTTTTTGTGTGTCCCTTCCCGCCTTCTTGTGTGTCCCTTCCCGCCTTTTTGTGTGTCCTTCCCGCCTTCTTGTGTGTCCCTTCCGCCTTCTTGTGTGTCCCTTCCCGCCTTTTTGTGTGTCCCTTCCCGCCTTCTTGTGTGTCCCTTCCGCCTTCTTGTGTGTCCCTTCCGCCTTTTTGTGTGTCCCTTCCCGCCTTCTTGTGTGTCCCTTCCCGCCTTCTTGTGTGTCCCTTCCCGCCTTCTTGTGTGTCCCTTCCCGCCTTTTGTGTGTCCCTTCCCGCCTTCTTGTGTGTCCCTTCCCGCCTTCTTGTGTGTCCCTTCCCGCCTTTTGTGTGTCCCTTCCCGCCTTCTTGTGTGTCCCTTCCCGCCTTTGTGTGTCCCTTCCCGCCTTTTTGTGGTCCCTTCCCGCCTTCTTGTGTGTCCCTTCCCGCCTTTTGTGTGTCCCTTCCCGCCTTCTTGTGTGTCCCTTCCCGCCTTCTTGTGTGTCCCTTCCCGCCTTCTTGTGTGTCCCTTCCCGCCTTCTTGTGTGTCCCTTCCCGCCTTCTTGTGTGTCCCTTCCCGCCTTCTTGTGTGTCCCTTCCCGCCTTCTTGTGTGTCCCTTCCCGCCTTCTTGTGTGTCCCTTCCCGCCTTTTGTGTGTCCCTTCCCGCCTTCTTGTGTGTCCCTTCCCGCCTTTTGTGTGTCCTTCCCGCCTTCTTGTGTGTCCCTTCCCGCCTTCTTGTGTGTCCCTTCCGCCTTCTTGTGTGTCCCTTCCCGCCTTCTTGTGTGTCCCTTCCCGCCTTCTTGTGTGTCCCTTCCCGCCTTCTTGTGTGTCCCTTCCCGCCTTCTTGTGTGTCCTTCCCGCCTTCTTGTGTGTCCCTTCCCGCCTTCTTGTGTGTCCCTCCCCTTTTTTTCCCCCGCTCTTTTGTGTGTCCCTTCCCGCCTTCTTGCGTGTCCTTCCCGCCTTTTTGTGTGTCCCTTCCCGCTTTTTGTGTGTCCCTTCCCGCCTTCTTGTGTGTCCCTTCCCGCCTTCTTGTGTGTCCCTTCCCGCCTTCCCGTCTTTTGTGTGTCCCTTCCCGCCTTCTTGTGTGTCCCTTCCCGCCTTCTTGTGTGTCCCTTCCCGCCTTCTTGTGTGTCCCTTCCCGCCTTCCGTCTTTTTGTGTGTCCCTTCCCGCCTTCTTGTGTGTCCCTTCCCGCCTTCCCGTCTTTTTGTGTGTCCCTTCCCGCCTCTTGTGTGTCCCTTCCCGCCCTCCTCCCCCCCCCGTGTGTCCCTTCCGCCTTCCTCCTCCCACGCGGAATATTGTTTACATCACACAGGTGGAGACAGACCCAAGACGCAGATCAGGAACGTAAACACGGTTGTCCGCTAAGCGTCCGTCAACAAGCAATAAAACAAGAATGTAATATCCTTTCTAAAACAAACAACCTGTTGCTCATCTCTTAAGGTTGCTTAGGTTACATCTCCGGTTCTATAAATACATCACAAGGCTTATGAAAGCGTTATATATATAGATCAGGTTTTCTTTTATAGTAGAATCGCCTTTATGGATGTTATTCTTACACTCTAAGAATGTTGTACTTCCATAACTGCAACAACAAAACGAAGCTTTGAACAAACACAAGGCTGAGATAGCTTTTAACACATAAACATATTAATCATCAACATTATTATGAATGAGACATGAGATTAACAAATAGTTGAGATAAACACTGTTGTTATTTTGGTGTTTAAGATTACGACGGCGCCTCTTGGAAGGGAGGGGCGGGGGGGGGGAGGGGAAAAGAGGGTGGTGGGTGGAGGGGCTAGGAAGAATAGGTAACAGTGAGGCCGAACCTAGGACTATAGAAGCTAAGGAGGATAAACTAGACAAGCTTAAAGAAGAGCTAGAAGATGCTATAAAATTCCAGTGAAAAACATAGTAAAAAAAAAAAACCCATAGGATGCTCGTAAAAAGGTATTCGGTCTATAAAATGTAAATAGAAAGATATAAAAAACAGGATGTAACCGTGTATTGGCGGGAGGGATTTCAGGCCTGTGTGGAGGGATGGAGGTGGGCTGGCAGGGTAGGGTTGAGATAGACAGGGGTGTGTGTGGGCTTGGCAAGGGTGTGTGTGGGCGTGGCAGGGGTGTGTGTGGGCTTGGCAGGGGTGTGTGTGGTCTTGGCAGGGTGGGGGTGGGCTGGCAGGGGTGGTGGTGGGCTTGGCAGGGGTGGGGGTGGGCTGGCAGGGGTGGGGGTGGGCTGGCAGGGGTGGGAGTGGGCTGGCATGGGTAGAGGTGGGCTGGCAGGGGTGGGGGTGGGCTGGTAGGGGTAGAGGTGGGCTGGCAGGGGTGGGGGTGGGCTGGCAGGGGTGGGGGTGGGCTGGCAGGGGTAGAGGTGAGCTGGCAGGGGTGGGGGTGGGCTTGCAGGAGTAGAGTGGGCTGGCAGGGGTAGAGGTGGGCTGGCAGGGGTGGGGGTGGGCTGACAGGGGTGGGGTGGGCTGGCAGGGGTAGAGGTGGGCTGGCAGGGGTGGGGGTGGGCTGGCAGGGGTAGAGGTGGGCTGGCAGGGGTGGGGGTGGGCTGGCAGGGGTGGGGGTGGGCTGGCAGGGGTAGAGGTGGGCTGGCAGGGGTGGAGGTGGGCTGGCAGGGGTGGGGGTGGTCTTGGGATGGGGCAAGGATGAGGGCCTGTGTAATAATAATAATAAGAAGAAGAATTTTATTATAACCCGGAGGCATACAGACAAAAAATAGCAACAACAACAAGACAAGGAGTTAACTTAAGTACTAGAGCAAAACAAAAAATACATAATATAGGCACATTAGGGGACATAGTATCAAAGTGCATATAATGATAATAATAATAATAATAATAATTTTATTCTCACCCAGAGGCATACAGACAAAAACCCAGGATCTACAGACTATCGGGTCTCTGGAGCCGAGTACGAAAATAGTTCAATATTAGTACGAAAAATATATACTTGGAATTTTATATCGTACTGAACTTTAAGACATATACTGAACCGTAAAATCGAACCGTAATTTTAGCCCAAAAAATACCGAACAATACCGTGCTTTCGGACTGTACCGTACCAGGTGGTGGTGGTGGTGGTGGTGAGTGGTGGTGGTGATGATGGGTGGGTGGTGGGTGGTGATGGGTGGGAGGTGGTGGTGGTGGTGATGAGTGGGTGGGAGGTGGTGGTGGTGATGGGTGGTGGGGTGGTGGTGGTGGTGGTGGTGATGGGTGGGTGGTGGTGGTGGTGGTGATTGGTGGTGGTGGTGATTGGTGGTGGTGGTGTGTGGTGGTGATTGGTGGTGGTGGTGGTGGTGGTGGTGGTGGTGATTGGTGGTGGTGGTGGTGATTGGTGGTGGTGGTGGTGGTGGTGGTGATTGGTGGTGGTGGTGGTGGTGATTGGTGGTGGTGGTGGTGGTGGGAATCAGTGAGGCAGGGGATGCATTAACCTTAAGAGGGTGAGACGTGACAGCCAGGGAGTCACGTAGGGTTATAGCATTAGACTCTCTCTCTCTCTCTCTCTCTCTCTCTCTCTCTCTCTCTCTCTCTCTCCTCTCTCTCTGTCTCTGTCTCTGTCCTCTGTCTGCTCTCTCTTCTCTCTCTCTCTCTCTCTCTCTCCCCTCTCTCTCTCTCTCTCTCTCCCCTCTCTCTCTCTCTCTCTTCTCCTCTCTCTCTCTCTCTCTCTCTCATTCTTATTTAACGACTTCTGTATTTGTACTTTTCTAACTACATTCCTATGCCTGAAAGTGTTACAAAATTCATACCCTTTTCCTAAACACACACTGGATGACGTGATAGTTCAATAATCCCGTAGTACATTTCGTAGACGTGATAGTTCAATAATCCCGTAGTACATTTCGTAGGCACTGGATGAAGACTATAATACAATATAAGCTTCGTAAAAAATGGGATCCTAAAGGTGGAAGAAATATGCGAGAGAGAAAAAATATATTCTCAAGTGTTGTGATCTGTAGAAATGCAAACGTCATCCCTCATGACTCACCCCTGTTCAGCCTCTCATATCCTGTGGCATCAAAGGTGTGACAGGGGTGCATCAAAGGGGTGACAGGGGTGGATCAGAGGGGTGACAGGGGTGGATCAGAGGGGTGACAGGGGTGGATCAGAGGGGTGATAGGGGGGATCAGAGGGGTGACAGGGGTGGATCAGAGGGGTGACAGGGGTGGATCAGAGGGGTGACAGGGGTGCATCAAAGGGGTGACAGGGTGCGTTTAGAGGGTGACAGGGGTGGATCAGAGGGGTGACAGGGGTGGATCAGAGGGGTGACAGGGGTGGATCAGAGGGTGACAGGGGTGGATCAGAGGGGTGACAGGGGTGGATCAGAGGGTGACAGGGGTGGATCAGAGGGGTGACAGGGGTGCATCAAAGGGGTGACAGGGGTGCGTTAGAGGGGTGACAGGGGTGGATCAGAGGGGGGACAGGGGTGGATCAGAGGGGTGACAGGGGTGGATCAGAGGGTGACAGGGTGGATCAAAGGGGACAGGGGTGGATCAGAGGGGTGACAGGGGTGCATCAGAGGGGTGACAGGGGTGCATCAGAGGGGTGACAGGGTGGATCAGAGGGTGACAGGGGTGGATCAGAGGGGTGATAGGGGTGGATCAGAGGGGTGATAGGGGTGGATCAGAGGGGTGACGGGTGGATCAGAGGGGTGACAGGGGTGGATCAGAGGGGGTGACAGGGTGGATCAGAGGGTGACAGGGGGGGATCAGAGGGGTGATAGGGGTGGATCAGAGGGGTGACAGGGGTGGATCAGAGGGGGGACAGGGGTGGATCAAAGGGGTGACAGGGGTGGATCAGAGGGTGACAGGGGTGGATCAAGGGGTGACAGGGGTGCATCAAAGGGGTGACAGGGTGCGTTAGAGGGGTGACAGGGTGGATCAGAGGGGTGACAGGGTGCATCAGAGGGGTGACAGGGGTGATCAGAGGGGTGACAGGGGTGGATCAGAGGGTTGACAGGGGTGGATCAGAGGGGTGACAGGGTGCATCAGAGGGTGACAGGGGTGCGTTAGAGGGGTGACAGGGGTGGATCAGAGGGGTGACAGAGGTGCGTTAGAGGGGTGACAGGGTGGATCAGAGGGGTGACAGGGGTGGATCAGAGGGGTGACAGGGTGCATCAGAGGGGTGACAGGGGTGCGTTAGAGGGTGACAGGGGTGGATCAAGGGGTGACAGGGGTGCGTTAGAGGGGTGACAGGGGTGGATCAGAGGGGTGACAGGGGTGGATCAGAGGGGTGACAGGGGTGCGTTAGAGGGGTGACAGGGGTGGATCAGAGGGGTGACAGGGGTGCATCAGAGGGGTGACAGGGGTGGATCAGAGGGGTGACAGGGGTGGATCAGAGGGGTGACAGGGGTGCGTGCGGGGTATGGTAATCGGGGAGAAAGTATAAGGAAGATAGTAACGGAGAGAAAGTTAGTCTAGGTTTGTTGAGTTAGGATGTTTAGTTTAGGTTAGTTTATTGC
This sequence comes from Chionoecetes opilio, assembly GCA_016584305.1. Taxonomy (NCBI): domain Eukaryota; kingdom Metazoa; phylum Arthropoda; class Malacostraca; order Decapoda; family Majidae; genus Chionoecetes; species Chionoecetes opilio. The sequence continues at coordinate 48,706 of JACEEZ010003793.1, forward strand.
CATCTTACTTTTGTTACTTTGTTTTCTTGTTGATTGATTTTTTACTATATGAGAGAGAGAGAGAGAGAGAGAGAGAGAGAGAGAGAGAGAGAGAGAGAGAGAGAGAGAGAGAGAGAGAGAGAGAGAGAGAGAGAGAGCGAGCGAGCGAGAGAGAGAGAGAGAGAGAGAGAGAGAGAGAGAGAGAGAGAGAGAGAGAGAGAGAGAGAGAGAGAGAGAGAGAGAGAGAGAGAAGGAGAGAGAGAGGAGAGAGAGAGAGAGAGGAGGAGAGAGGAGAGAGAGAGAGAGAGAGAGAGAGAGAGAGAGAGAAGAGAGAGAGAGAGAGAGAGAGAGACGGGCATTATTTAGTGTACTAGGAAAAGGAAAAACAAACTTTTATATACGCTTTGTATACAACATCAGATTAGAATGGCATTGAACAAAAATATTGTGTAGCGAAATATCAAGATACAGATTTAAAGGGCTGTAAGTCATCGTTCATTTGTAAACAAGTCGCCGAGTCATGAAAATAGATAAACCACTGACTGACTTAATGCATCATTGAACCCTTGAATATTATTATGTGAATTTGCATTGTATAAGTTTGGGTCTATGACAGCTTATTTTTTCTATTTTTTTTTTTATATTTCTCATTCATATTTCTTTAATTTTTTTTTCAACGGGGATAAGGTCATTATTAGTCCACAAAAGACTCCACGTTATCATTGTTGTAGCATTATTGTTGTCATCATTACTACCACCATTGTTGTTTAAGCTGTAGTAATTGCACTTGTACACACACACACACACACACCACACACACACACACACACACACACACACACACCCACCCACCCACACCACCCACCACCACCCACCCACCCACCCCAACCACCCACCCACCCACCCACCACCACCCACCCCCCACCCACCCACCCACCCACCCACCCCCCACCCACCCACCCACCCACCCACCCCACCCACCCACCACCACCACCACCCACACACACACACACACACACACACACACACACACACACACACACACACACACACACACACACACACACACACACACACACACACACACACACACACTTATTTTCCTCACTCACTTTGTATTTTGTATTATTTTCATTTTTTTTCATTTTTTACGTTTGAGCCTATAGCGCCTGTAGGCTGTTATCTTCCTTCATACACAAATGAGTCACCTGTTAGACACCACGCCACCTCACACCTGTAAATGCGTAAATAACCACCTCACTCTACGATGCGAACCCTAAACAACGCTAAAAAAATATATACATGTCTTTTTCTCTCCTAATACAAATATATACAAGTGTTTTTTTCTCTCCTAATACAAATATATACATGTCTTTTTCTCTCCTAATACAAATATATACATGTCTTTTTCTCTCCTAATACAAATATATACATGTCTTTTTCTCTCCTAATACAAATATATACATGTGTCTTTTTCTCTCCTAATACAAATATATACAGTGTCTTTTTCTCTCCTAATACAAATATATACATGTCTTTTCTTTTCTCCTAATACAATATATCATGTCTTTTTTCTCCTAATACAAATATATACATGTCTTTTTCTCCTAATACAAATATATACATGTCTTTTTCTCTCCTAATACAAATATATACATGTCTTTTTCTCCTAATACAAATATATACATGTCTTTTTCTCCTAATACAAATATATACATGTCTTTTTCTCCTAATACAAATATATACATGTCTTTTTCTCTCCTAATACAAATATATACATGTCTTTTTCTCCTAATACAAATATATACATGTGTCTTTTTCTCTCCTAATACAAATATATACATGTCTTTTTCTCTCCTAATACAAATATATACATGTGTCTTTTTCTCTCCTAATACAAATATATACATGTCTTTTTCTCCTAATACAAATATATACATGTCTTTTTCTCCTAATACAAATATATACATGTCTTTTTCTCTCCTAATACAAATATATACATGTCTTTTTCTCCTAATACAAATATATACATGTTCTTTTTCTCTCCTAATACAAATATATACATGTCTTTTCTCCTAATACAAATATATACATGTGTCTTTTTCTCTCCTAATACAAATATATACATGTCTTTTTCTCCTAATACAAATATATACATGTGTCTTTTTCTCCTAATACAAATATATACATGTCTTTTTCTCTCCTAATACAAATATATACATGTCTTTTTCTCCTAATACAAATATATACATGTGTCTTTTTCTCTCCTAATACAAATATATACATGTGTCTTTTTCTCTCCTAATACAAATATATACATGTGTCTTTTTCTCTCCTAATACAAATATATACATGTGTCTTTTTCTCTCCTAATACAAATATATACATGTTCTTTTTCTCTCCTAATACAAATATATACATGTGTCTTTTTCTCTCCTAATACAAATACACACGGGAGGAAAAATAATAGGAAACATTATAAAGTTGTTTACAAATATATCGGGTGACGTAATCCAGCGGGAACCTTATTGACGTAAATCACACGGATCATATTTATTTCTATCATAGCAAATATTACTAATTACCCAATATAAGTGAAAACCTTGATTAATTTAATACATGAACTTAGTTAGTATCAAAGGACCTGTGACGTAATGAGTTCGTACGAGAATTAGTAACTTATATTAAAGCCTGTGTATTTATTTATGGGGTATTTTTCAACGTCATAAAGAACTGTCCAAGGGAAGGACAAAATAAAAGGAAGAAAAATGGCGCTAGTTACCAGTCCCTTTAAAACAATAAGTCAGAAAAAAAGAAAAAAATATATAGAAGTAAAATAATATAATAACTAAAAATATAATATAATATAATCGTACTGTAATAGTGAAAGGGAGGCGGGTCAAAAGGGTTACATATGTTACCAGTTACCAGTATACCAGTACCAATATTACCAGTTATCAGTACCAGCTTGAGGGGAGGCGGTAGCAGAGTGGTTAGCGTCTCCGAGTGGCGTTCTTGGTGACCCGAGTTTGATCCCCGATGAGAACCAAAATCCACTTAAAATCTTTCTGCACCGTCGAGTGGCCCAAGAACACCGACATGCTGCCCATTAATAATTCTACCTTCGATTGCGAGGACACAGGGGGGCGGCATGAGCCTCTAATCACAGGCGTCAATATAAAAATCCGGCCTGCGCCAACACAGCCCTCAAGTGAACCTTCAGGGCCTACCATCCCACCCCTGGAGGTCAATGCCTACAGGCGCTATAGGCATTGATAAAAAAAAGTTTAAAAATAAAATAAATAAAAATAAAAATACAATATCCCGAAGGTCACTGATGTGGCCTTCGGGATATTATATTTTTATTTATATTTATTTTTTATTTTAAACTTTTTTTTTAGCAATGCCTATAGCGCCGTAGGCATTGACCTCCAGGGGTGGGATGGGAGGCCCTGATATTGTATAAGGTATACAAGAGTAGCAGAAAGATATTGGTATGATGTCTTATAACGAAGGGTAACAACCTGACATGAACTTCTCTCTCTCTCTCTCTCTCTCTCTCTCTCTCTCTCTCTCTCTCTCTCTCCTCTCTTCATCTCCCCTCTCTTCTCTTCTCTCTCTCTCTCTCTCTCTCCTCTCTCTTCTCTCTTCCCCTCTCTCTCTCTCTCCCCTCTCTCTCTCTTTTCTCTCTCTCTCTCTCTCTCTCTCTCTCTCTCTCTCTCTCTCTCTCACTCCTCTCTCTCTCTCTCTCCCCTCTCTCTCTCTCTCTCTCTCTCTCTCTCTCTCTCTCTCTCTCCTCTCTCTCTCTCTCTCTCCTCTCTCTCTCTCTCTTTTCTCTCTCTCTCTCTCTCTCTCTCTCTCTCTCTCTCTCTCTCTCTCTCCTCTCTCTCCCCTCTCTCTCTCTCGGGCGCGTTGACCTCTGGCCTCTTCTGTTTGGATCTTATTATCGCCTCTCAGTGGGGTGGAAGGAGTCAAAGAGAAGGTTCTGTGACCCCGGCCTCACCTCACACCCTCACGTCTCCCTCTCCCCCTCCTACCTTCGCACTGCTTCCTCTCCTAATGCCACAGCCCCAAAACATTTTCCATGATTTTGTGCTATGAATATTTTGTTGGGCTTTTATTACCTTTCTTTTCCCTTTATGCCTTCGGGTGAAAATACAATCATTCTTCTTCTTCTTCTTATTATTATTATTATTATTATTATTATTATTATTATTATTATTATTATACATACACACACATACATACAAACATTAGTTTATTCATTCTTTTCTTATTTCTTTCCTTTCCCTGTTCTTGTTTATGAGCGAAGAGAGAGAAAGAAGAAGAAATAGTAGAAGAGAGAAGGAGAAGAAAGAGAGGAGAAGAAAGGGGGGAATAGGAGACCCACAACAAATAATATAAATAGTGTGTGGTACCTAAACAATGGACGAAGAAAGAAAAAAGAAGTCAAGACAATACAAGTCAACAACAGAAGCATTACAACGATAACAATAACAAAACAAACAGTTCCACCTCAGTATTATTACTAGGAAATAGACGTCCACACTAAAGATGTGGAACGTGTCCAAGCTCGCATAGGCTAAAGTCAACTTTTTAAATACCCTCACCTTAAAATACTTCTATTACAACCTGACCTAACCCAACCTAACCTTCACTATCCCCTTCTTTGATGTTCTTTACATTTTACAAAGAAAAGAAAAGTGCTAAATTGTTCATGAAAAAAGTTCTAAAAAAAAGTTCTAAAAAAAATGGTGTGGTGATGGCGGTGGTGGTGGTGGTGATGATGATGGTGATGGTGGTGATGGTGGTGGTGGTGGTGGGCGGCGGTGGTGGCGGTGGCGGTGGTGGCGGCGGCGGCGGCGGCGGCGGCGGCGGGCGGGGCGGCGGGCGGCGCGGCGACGGCGGGGGCGGCGGCGGCGGCGGTGGTGCGGCGGCGGCGGTGGTGCGGCGGCGGCGGCGGCGGTGCCGGCGGTGGTGATGGTGATGGTGATGGTGGTGGTGGTGGTGGTGGTGATGGTGGTGGTGGTGGTAATGGTGGTGGTGGTAATGGTGGTGGTGGTGATGGTGGTTTGGTGGTGGTGGTGATGGTGGTATGGTGGTGGTGGTGGTGGTGGTGGTGGTGGTATTTCATAATTGTTATAAATTATGCGAATCAAACTCCAAGCTCCCTTCGCTCGCTTGGACAACTCCTCTCTGTACCCACGGCTGAAATGGCATATTTAACACCTCACACACCCCCTACCACGTATATAACACCACGCTAACCCTAAATAACACCTATAACGGCATTATAAACACGAGTTATAGTGGTTATATGAGGCCTAACACAAGCAGCCTGTCTCCTCGGCTCAGACTGTTATTGTGAGGACTACGAGTCGAAAACATTTTATTTCCACTACCACACTAATGCAGTACTTTCGCCACTGCACTAATGTCGCCAGGCACAATATATTACGAATTTTAGCATAAATGCTAAAAACTCGCTTCGCTCGCTTGGACAATGAGTTAAGAGACGAAATATAACCTTTTGTGCCAAATTTCTTCCTTTACGCCTGTATACCCGTTGCCTACAAAAGTAGTCACAAGAAGAAGAAGAAGAAGAATTCGTGCGAAGCGAGCTTGGACAATCATTGGAAAAGAAAAATAACAGCGTGGGAGAAAGTGTCGTTACCTGTGTTGTGTGTGACGGGATAATATTATGATGTATATACAAGGCTTGATTTGGGTTAATATAATTATTTGGCAACATGTTTTATCAAGAATGCAAGGGGGTAGTGAGCCCGAAGTGGGGGTCGCGAGAGAGAGAGAGAGAGAGAGGAGAAAAAGAGGAGAGAGAGAGAGAGAGAGAGAGAGAGAGAGAGAGAGAGAGAGAGAGAGAGGGGAGAAGAGAGAGAGAGAAGAGAGAGAGAGAGAGAGAGAGAGAGAGAGAGAGAGAGAGAGAGAGAGAGAGAGAGAGAGAGAGAGAGAGAGAGAGAGAGAAAAAACATTAACATTTGAACATTTATTTTTTTGCATTTAGAGAGAAAAAAAAAATGTCACACACGCTACTCAGAGATCCCGGGTTCGATGTTTACTTAATTGTGTTTTTAGGCACAATCGCTACCAAAGTTGGAAGTTACTGTTCCCCTTGAGGTAGAGAACGGAGTGTGTGTTATTTTAAAATTCACCTTTACCTAAAGATCGGTCACTATGAACTCTTACGCTCTTTCGGGGAGGGTAATAGCCGGTGGTCACGAGTCTGACGCGTGAACAAGACCGTGGTGAATAACATATACGCGGTGCATTATGGGAGATAGGGAAGTGGAGGTGACGT
>JACEEZ010003793.1:67500-72500 GCA_016584305.1 Chionoecetes opilio
CTGGTCCTCCTCTTTCTTCCCTCCTTCTCCTCCTTCCCTCCTTCCCTTCCTATGTCCCTCCCTCCCTCCTCCTCCTTCTTCCCTCCCTTCGTCCTTCACATCAACTCTCAAATCCTAAAGACTCATTCCTTGTTACGTCAATCTCAAGTGTCTCCTTCCTTCTTTCTCTCTCTCTCTGTGCGTTTGTGTGTGTGTGCGCGCGGTGTGTGTGTGTGTGTGTGTGTTGTGTGTGTGTGGGTTATGTGTGTTTTGTGTGTGTGTTTTGTGTGTGTGGGGGTGTGTGTATGTGCGTGTCATTCACCCATGGTCTTTTTTCCACGCGAGATGGCTCGCGATCGCCAGTTTTCACCCTCTCATGCGAGCTTGGAGCTATTATTACCGACTTTGGGCCCAAATTTGCTGTGACCTCACACACCCCTTTCCCCTTGCTCAAGGGGACAGTAACTGCCCGAATTTGTCAAGTGAAAAATCCCCGGGAGCGCGAGGATTCGAACCGCCTACCCACAGAGTGAGAGACCAAAACGTTATCAACCTGACCATCGCGCGGTGTACCTGACCATCGCGGTGTGTGTGTGTTGTGTGTGTGTGTGTGTGTGTGTTTTGTGTGTGTGTGTGTGTTCAGCGTGCCCTGTGAGACACGAATCCTGTGTAACAATCCACGGCTATGCCTGTCACTAGGTCTGCGCCTTCGGCGAAATAAATTGATTAAATAATAATCTCTCTCTCTCTCCCCTCCCCTCTCTCTCTCTCTCTCTCTCTCTCTCTCTCTCTCGTCTCTCTCTCTCTCTCTCTCTCTCTCCTCTCTTCTCTTCTCTCTCTCTCTCTTTCTCTCTTTCTTTTTCTTTTTTTATATACGTATACCGAGTTACAAAACATCATACAGAATATGTTATTATTCACATTACATAAAAATTGTAACATTTACAGGCTAAAGGAGACATAGTTAGTGTTCCCTATCTAAAAGCCCAAATCTAAATAATTGTGGTCTCCTTGCCTTCACCTCAGCAGCCACGCGTTCACAAGTTCCTTGAACTCTTGAACAGTTGTACCGTCAAGGCGTGGCTGCGAGGCAAGCAGAGCATTCCACCAGCCAACGTAGACGTAGACGAACTGACGCTGGTGGTGCCAAGTACGGCAGCGGGGCTGTAGTAGCTCTGCGGGGGCTAGGACAACGGCCCTTGTAGTAATTTGGGCCCGCCGTAGGGGCTGCCGGAGTGTTTGTAGGTGAGGCACCCGCTGCTGATGCACCTTGTACTTCACGGTGAGGCCCACTACGTCTCGGCGGTGCTGGAGGCTGTGGAGTCGTGGTTTCTGCCCGGCACCGCTGTCCCTGATGAGCCTCACCGCGCGGGCCCTATACCTTGTCAGGAGGCCAGGTGCTTGTTGGCCGCGCCGACCCCCCCCAAGGCACGCGTACTCCCCTGGAAGAGCAAACCTGCGCCTTGTAGAGGACTTCCAACCCCTTGCTGTCAAGGAGCCATGACATCCTCCTCAAGGATGCCAGCTTCCCCGAAGCCTCTCTGGCGAGCCGCTCGATGTGGGCTCTGAAGGTCAGCCTGCAGTCGTAGGTGACCCCCAGTACCTCCACCTCGTCCTGGGGCACCAGCGTCCTCCCATCGCAGATAAGGCGCAGGGCTGCACTCGACCTGGAGACATTGAACAGCTGTGTTTTGTGAGGGGCGAATTTTACTTGCCACTTGTTGCCCCAGGCCACGATGCGGCTCAGCGTCGTGTTCATCTGGGCAGCAGTGGCAGTCTCCTCCCCTGGGCCGTAGCTCTGTGTCAGGGTGAGATTATCGGCATAGGCCCTCGAGCTGGGGATTAAATTCAAAAGGTCATTAATATATACATTCCAGAGCCAGGGGGCCGAGGCAGCTTCCTTGAAGGAAGGTGTTTTTTTCTCTCTCTCTCTCTCTCTCTCTCTCTCTCTCTCTCTCTCTCTCTCTCTCTCTCTCTCTCTCTCTCTCTCTCTCTCTCTCTCTCTCTCTCTCTCTCTCTCTCTCTCTCTCTCTCGTCTTTTTAATTTGAGCAAAGTTTTCCGAAAAAAATTCTTCACTTTTTGCCATTAGATAATTCGCGTGATGGATTCTGGAAAATTGGAACCTTTACATATTATATAACATTTTATTTTTTACAGAATTCTGTGGAATTACTTAACGATGAAGGCCAATAAAACATGATTAATTTTTCAAGGTATTTTACATTTCTTTAAGGTTTTTGTTCTTGGCGATGGTGGTAATAGGTGGTGGTAGTAGTGGTGTTGGTGTGAGTTGATTCTATTATCTTTACTTTCAGGCTCTCTCTCCCTCTCTCTTCCTCTCTCTCTCTCTCTCTCTCTCCTCTCTCTCTCTCTCTCTCTCTCTCTCTCTCTCTCTCTCTCTCTCCTCCTCTCTCGTCTCTCTCTCTCCTCTCTCGCCGCCTCTCTCTCTCTCCTCTCTCCTCTCTCTCTCTCCTCTCCTCTCTCTTTTCTCTCTCTCTCTCTCTCTCTCTCTCTCTCTCTCTCTCTCTCTCTCCCCTCTCTCTCCCCTCTCTCTCTCTCTCTTTTTTTACTGTGTTGTTCTTCCGTCATCACTTCCTTCTCTCTTTTTATCCTTTCCCTTTCTTTCGTCACTCATTCTTCCTCCTTCCTCCTCCTCCTCGTCCTCTTCCTCCTCCTTCTTCGTCTTCCTTGTCTTAGTCCTACTCTTCCCACCGTCCTTCTCCGCCCTTTCAAAGAAGGTTTGTGTAAGAAGCTGATTCATTAGCTCTTTCATTTGACCGACACTACTACTTCATTCATTACTCTCTCTCTCTCTCTCTCTCTCTCTCTCTCTCTCTCTCTCTCTCTCTCTCTCTCTCTCTCTCCTCTCTCTCCTCCTCTCTCTCCTGACACGTTCTTGGAAGACAGACAGTGGACATATAAATCGTAAGGAAGTATTCTGGTTGTCAATTTAATGATTATATGTACCATACAATGAGAGAGAGAGAGAGAGAGAGAGAGAGAGAGAGAGATTCTAAATGTAGTAGTACAAGATGCAGCAACTTTTTTCTTGCACAGAACTATTTCTTCGTAAATCAGTAATGAACATGTGACAAGCTCTAAGAAATCCCCCCACCTCCCTTTCCCATATTTCCCCTCCCTTTCCTCTCCCTCTTCCTCTCCCCCCGTCTCTCTCTCTCTCTCTCTCTCTCTCTCTCTCCTCTCTCTCCTTCTCTCTCTCTCTCCTCTCTCTCTCTCTCTCTCTCTCTCTCTCTCTCTCTCTCCTCTCTCTCTCTCTCTCTCTTGTCATCTTCACTTACTCTTTCCTATATTACTTTTCTCCAAATCTAGTTAGCTCTCTTTTCCCCTCCCATCTCTCTCTCTCTCTCTCTCTCTCCTCTCTCTCTCCTCTCTCTCTCTCTCTCTCTCTCTGCCCGTCGGGTGGCAAGGTTGGTAGAGACGTGAGCTCGCAATGTGCAGCGTCCCTGTGCATTCGGTCAGCGGTTCGAGTCCGCCTAGTTCGTGCTGACGTGGCGGCGCTTTGTATAGTCAATAACCTTGTAGTTGGTACTTGCAAAGTGTCTAGATAGGATGAAAATCTTATCTTATCTTATTCTCTCCCTCTCTCTCTCTCCTCTCTCTCTCTCTCTCTACATCTCTCCTCTCCTCCCCTCCTCTCTCTCTTCTCTCTCTCTCTCTCTCTTCTCTCTTCTCTTCCTCTCTCTCTCTCTCTCTCTCGGTAGACAGATGACGCACACGATGTCAGGAGATTGAGGGAAAACTTTTAATTAATATACCACGGCTGAGTAACTTGGTGTAGGTGATAGAGAGAGAGAGAGAGAGAGAGAGAGAGAGAGAGAGAGAGAGAGAGAGAGAGAGAGAGAGAGAGAGAGGTATATGAGTAAAGGTGAGGCAGGTTAGGGGAACATGTGTCGTGCTTTGCTGTAACTGGGTGGGTATGTTTCCGTTGGCGTAAGTGTGAGTGAGTTCTTGGTACTCCCTCTTAAGTGGTTAGTGGGCATTGTAACGATCGAATTACTTCTTTTACTGTTATGTGGTTTTTCAGGGTCCGTTGTTCGGTTAAAGTGGGCGCGTGTGTGTGTGTGTGTGTGTGTGTGTGTGTGTGTGTGTGTGTGTGTGTGTGTTGGTGTGTGTGTGCGTGTGCGTGTTGTGATTGTTGTGGTTGATGATGTTATTTTGTTTCACTAAAAGACTTGCATAGATTCGTTTTGACATATTAAAGAGAAAAGAGAGAGGGGAGAAGAGAGAGAGAGAGAGAGAGAGAGAGAGAGAGAGAGGAGAGAGAGAGAGAGAGAGAGAGAGAGAGAGAGAGAGAGAGAGAGAAAGAAAAGGTGGTATCATTTCAATATGCCAAGTGGGGCAGGTCAGGGGGGAAAGAGAGAGAGAGAGAGAGAGAGGGGAGAGAGAGAGAGCGAGAGAGAGAGAGAGAGAGAGAGAGAGAGAGAGAGCCATGTGCCACCCTGCCTACCCTCACGTCAGCCACTGCCCTTGCTCGCTACAATCTTAATTTTGTTCTCTCCTTAACTCCCTAATCTTAATCTTCGTGTGTCCTATTTTCACTCTTCTCTTATATCTTTGTCCTTTTGAATTTTTATCACGTCTCATGTTGTAGACTCAGTTATTTTCTTGGTCTTCTCTAATAATTCTAGCTTTTTTTGTATCTTATTATCTTCGCCTTCCCTTATTTTTCTAGTTTTTGTTGTTGTTTTCATAAGATTTTGTTTCTTCGACATGATAGTATACATAATATCTATCACTACCACCATTATCACCACCATTATCACCACCATTGTCACTACCACCATTATAACCACCATTATCACCATCATTATCACCACCATTATCACCACCATTATCACCACCATTGCCACTACCACCATTATCACCACCATTATCACCACCATTATCACCACCATTATCACCACCATTGCCACTACCACCATTATCACCACCATTATCACCACCATTATCACCACCATTATCACCACCATTGCCACTACCACCATTATCACCACCATCA
>JACEEZ010003793.1:77500-80000 GCA_016584305.1 Chionoecetes opilio
TTTTTCTGTGTTTTTTATAATTTTCTTCATCTTATTTAATTTTTCCATCTATTATTAAAAAAGGAAAGTGTGTCTGTTGTTGTTTTGTGTGGTGTGTTGGATAGGTTCCGCCCCCCCTGGCGCAAAAAAAAAACATATGGGACATTTTTTTGGAAAACGGGTTTACCAGGGGGAAAGGGCATAAGCCCCCTTATTTATATGATTCCCCATCACTTTTTTTTTTTTTTTTTTTAGCAGCCATTAGCGAGAATTGTGAAAAAAAAAGTAGGGGTTTCGAGAATTGAGGAAGCCTTTATGTAGGGTGAGGGTAATGGGTGATGGAATGGGGAGGGGTGATGGGAATGGGGATTGGGGGGAGTGAATGGGTGGGGGGTGATGGGTTGGGGGTGAAGGGAATGGGTGAGGGGGTAGGTGGGGGGGATGGGTTTTAAACTATAATAATATAAGCAAAAAGTGGTCTGTCTGTCTGTCGTTTTGTTTTGTTGTCTGTTTGTGTGGGGTGTGTGGGGGTTGGGGTGTGTGGGGTGTGTGTGGGTGGTGTGTGGTGTGTGTGGGGTGTGGGGTGGGTGTGGGTGTGGGTGGGGGTGGGGGGTGGGTGGGTGGGTGGGTGGGGGGTGGGGGGGGGGTGGGTGGGTGGGGGTGGGGGGGGGGGGGGGTGGGGGGGGGGGGGGTGGGGTGGGGGGGTGGGTTTGGGGGGGGTGGGTGGGTGGGGGGTGGGGGGTTTGGGGGGTGTGTGTTGTTGGGGGGGGGGGTTTTTTTTTTTAAGGGTTTCCCCCCCCCGTGGGGCAATCAAAATCAATTTTGGCACATTTTGGGAAACCCGGGGGGACCCGGGGGAAAGGGTTTTTAAACCCAATTTTGAGTGACCCACTTTTTTTTTTTTTTTTTTTTTTTTTTTTTAAGCAGGGCCCATTAGGGGAAATTTTGAAAAAAAAAAATGGGTTGCGAGAATTGAGGAAACCTTTTATGGAGGGGGATGGGTAAAGGGGAGTGGGAAAGGGTGGGGTTTAGGGGGAATGGGTGTGGGGTGATGGGTGGGGTGAATGGGTGGGGGGGGATGGGGTTTGGGGGGATGGGTGATGGGTTTAAAGGGGAAAAGGGGGGGGGGTGATGGGGAATTATAATAATGTAAAGGAAAGTGGTCTGTCGTGTGTGTGGTGGGTGTGTGGTATAGGTTCCGCCCCCCCCTGGCGCCCAAAAACCTATAGGCACATTTTGGAACCAGGTTTGGGGCCCGGGGAAGGTTTTAAGCCCACTTAGGGGATGATCCGATCATTTTTTTTTTTTTTTTTCTTTTTTGCCCGCCTATTTGCAAGAATTTTGAAAAAAAAAAGGGGTTTTCGAGATTTGGGGGGAAGCCTGATTTTAGGGTGGGTGGGTAAATGGGGAGTGAAGGGTGGGGTGGGTGGGTGTGGGGTGATGGGGAAATGAAGGGGTTTGGGGGGGGATGGGTGATGGGTGAGGGAATTTGGTGGGGATGTGGGGAATGGGTGAGTGAATGGGGTGTGGTAATGGGGAATGGGGTGAGTGAAAGGGGGGAGGTGAGGGTAATTGGTGAGTGAAAAAGGGTGGGGGGTGATGGGAATTTTGGGTGAAATGAATGGGTGGGGGGGGTGGGTAATGGGGTGAGTGAAAAGGGTGGGGGGGGTGGGTTTAAAGGGTGAGTGGGAAGGGTTTGGGGGGGGATGGGTAAAAGGGGTGAAATGGGAAAGGGTGGGGGGGGAAAACTTTCTTTCTTTCATTTCCCTGATTTCAGGAAAGTTAGAAGGGGCTTCGGGGGAGCCCTGTTTTGGGGGCCCAGGGCCCCCCCCAAAAACAAGGTGGTGGGGCCCAAGGCCCCCCAATAGCCCTCCCCGGGAAACTAGCCAAAAAAATCCGGGCCCGGGGGGGCGGGTTTTCGGCTAGTTTTCTATAATTTCTTTTCCCCTTTGATAATAAAAAAAAACTTTTATTAAAAAACACTTTTTAACTATTTTTATTTTTTTATCGCCCTTTTAATATTTTGATCCAAACCCCATGCGATTTCCCCCCCACCTTCCCTTCTTTTTCCCCCCCCCTTCCTTTCCCTTTCCCTTTCCCCTTCCCCCTTTCCCCATCCCTTCCCCCTTTTCCCCTTTCCCCTTTCCCCCCCCTTCCCTTCCCCCCCCCCTTCCCTTCCCTTTTTCCCTTTCCCCTTCCCCTTTCCCCCCTTTCCCTTTCCCCTTCCTTCCCTTCCCTTTCCCCCTTTAAAATTACCTTCCCCCTTTCCTTTCCCCCCTTTCGCTTTTCCCTTTCCCCTTTCCCCATCCCCTTTCCCTTTTCCCTTTCCCCCCCCCTTTTTTCCTTTCCCTTTTCCCCTTTCCCCTTTCCCCCCCCTTTGCTTCCCCTTTCCTTCCTTTTCCCCACTTTTTCCCACGCGTTTAAACCCTGTTTCTTTCCTCCAGAGTCACAATAAACAGAAAGGCCCAAAAATTCAAGGGGCTTTTTTCCCCTTTTTTTTTTCCTCTTTCGCTTTCATCTT
>JACEEZ010003793.1:95000-105000 GCA_016584305.1 Chionoecetes opilio
GAGAGAGAGAGAGAGAGAGAGAGAGAGAGAAGGGACTTAAAAGATAGAGAGAAAGACAGAAAAAAGGAGAGCACGCTGTACAATGTCGGTAAAAAATATTGCAGAAAAGAAGGAAGGAAACGAATATTTAGAGTTTAGTTAAAGAGCTTCAAAAAAGAATATTCTTAACATATGTAATGTCAGAGATGTTGCGTTTTTGTGATGTTGCTGTGATGGTGTTTTTATTTATTTTATTGATTTACACATATGGACGTTGTCGTGTACGTAATGTGATGGTGAAAATGTGGCATGGATGTTAATTAATGTTTGAAATGTTACAAATGTGTTACTGTGACGTGCTGTGTGCGATGTTACTGATATGAACTGTTGCATGTGTGGTGAGTGACTGTTGTTAATTTAAAAATAATAACATTAAGATGCAAGTGTATTTTTATGTGGTGATGTAACTACCAGATGTTACGTTACAATCACAAGAGTAAATGTGTAGTGTTATAGTAGTAGTAGTAAAAGTAATAGTAGTTTTGTTCTTAGGTAGTAGTATTGAAGCTATACATTGTGTTGTGAAGAGTGTGTTGACTTGAAGCTAACGATAGTATTGAATAGTATAGTAATAATAGTAATTGAGTAGTAATCTGGCTTACTATAGTTTGTGGTTGCAAGATGAGTCTCCGTGTTACAGGTGAAGCAATCGTCAACAAGGCCACAGGTGTTCCTCTTACGGCTAATTAAAGACATCAAAGTGATCTATTTCCGTATCTAAAAATCACCTTTTGTTGAGTTCCTCCCTTTCGTTCCCTTGATTAACCCGGGAGAGGGGAGAGGAGAGGGGAGAGGAGGGAGAGAGGGGGAGGGAGAGATAAAAGTAGGGACGGGGGCATAGAAGAGGAGGAGGAGGACAGGTGTAAGAGTAGGATGGAGATGAGGAGGACAGCAAGGAAGGAGTGTAATAATAGGCCAGGTGATGGATTGAAAATAGGACACAAATAGGGAAGCATCAGGAAGCAATAGGACACCAGGAGAGGACGGGAAGGGAAGCAGGAGGGAAGGATATGAGAGTTGGAAGGTCCAGGAAGGAAATAGGATATGTGAGAAGGATCTGAGAGGGAGATAAGCGCCAAATATATATACAAAAAAGAGACGATGACTAGTAAAATAAGAAGACAGGTTGATAAAGTTAAATAATTAAACTGTGTGAATAATGTGAGAAAAAGGGAAAAAATGGAGGATAGAGGAAAGATAAAGGAAGATAAAAAGGTCAAATGAGAGATTGGTATAAATATGATGAAAGACGACAAGAAATGATAAATGAAATGAAGGAAATAACTAGCGAGAGATAGGACAAAAGAGAGGCTAAGAAATAGGGCTGTGAAGAAATATGGAGACTAAAATAGAAAGGAGATGAGATGGAGGTGATGGGAAAGGAGGCGAGGAAACTATGATGGAAGAAGATGAAAGGAAGAACCGGGAAAGAAAATGGTGGCGACAAAAAGTGAATGAAAGACCAAAAGGTGAGAGAAAGAAAGAAAGTGAGAAAAAGTGAGAGAGGTCATGGAGGTTGATGGAGACGAAGATGGAAACAGAAAATAAAGACGAAGATAGGGAAAAATATTGAGTCTAAAAAAGTTTAATTAAAAGAAGATGGAAACAGAGGATAAAGACGAAGATAGGGAAAAACATTGAGTCTAAAAAAGTTTAATTAAAAGAAGATGGAAAGAGAAAAGATAAAGATGCAGATAAACAAAAATTATATTGAAAAAAGTTAAAAAAAGAAGATGGAAACAGGAGTAAAAGTAAGATTGAAAAAAAAATTAAGTCAATCAAATGTTTAAAAGATGAGGAAAAAAAGTTATGAGATGATGAGATGTAGATGATGAGGGATAGATGAAGTTAAAGACGAAGATAGGAACAAAAAGCTAGTTAAAAAAGAGTTAAAAAAGACGGAAAGAGAAAAGATAAAGACGAAGATAAAAAAAAGATGCAATTAAAAAAAGAAAAAAAAAAAACAGGAGACAGAAAAGCTAAAGACAAAAATTGAAGAAAAAAAAGTTCAAAAAAAGTTTAAAAAAAGATGGAAGCAGAAAAGATAAAGACGAAGCTAACAAAACATAAGTAGACGTAATTAAAGAAGACTTGGTAAAGAAAGGATAAAATAAGGATGTAATGATATGAAAATGATACGTTACTAGGAAAAAGTAGAAAGCTAGGAAGACAACAGTGAAATACGGAGGAAGAAAAATAATAAAACCAAACTTTATGAGACGAATGAATTATAGATAAAAAAAATAGATAATAGTTTGTGAGTAGAGAGATAGAAGGGCAGATGTAGTAATTAAGAATAAGCCCAGCCCCCCCCTCCCTCTCCCCCTCCCTCCCCCCACCAAAGAATAATAGGAAATTCACTGATTTTGAAAAGAATATAGAAAATGAATGCTAAGATCAAAAAGGGGAGTAAGTAAAAAGAGGTCGATGCTATGAATAAGAATATATGAAGAATAGAGGAGAAGGAAAGACACGGTAGCAGGATAAGAGGATAAAGAGGAGAGGGTAAGAGGCGGGAAAGGGTATAAGAACCCTAGCCTTAAGAGGAAGAGGAAGAGAAGAGATAGAGAGGAGATACTGACGGGAGGAGGAGGAGGAGGAGGAGGAGGAGGAGGAGGAGGAGAGGAGGAGGAGGAGGAGGAGGAGGAGGAGGAGGAGGAGGAGGAGGAGGAGGAGGAGGAGGAGGAGGAGGAGGGAGGAGGAGGAGGAGGAGGAGGAGGAGGAGGAGGAAGAATTATAATAGGTCACAGTAGCAACAACCACACCACACCACACCACACCACACCACACCACACCACACCACACCACACCACACCACACCACACCACACCACACACACACACACACACACACACACACACACACACACACACACACACACACACCTTTCCTTTATCATTCCTTTCTTCTAATCCTTCCGTCACGAGGCTCTGATGAAGTGCTATTATCGAGGCGCGACTGCCGTGTTCTTAAGTAGCAAAGTAAAAGCAATAAAATAATGGGAAACAAAATAGAAGAGAGTTTTTGGTGTGGTAAAGGGAGGAGGAGGTAATAAATATCATAAATTATAGGATCAGAGGGAAAGAGAGAAACACGTATATTTAAAAAGTGGGAAAATAAAAATATGAAAGAGGTAAAAAAATCGATAAGGACCAGTTAGTATAGTAAAAAAAAAAATTATATAACGGAGCTGTTTCGATTAAAGGGAAAAAAAAGGAGAGTAATGGACCGATATATAAATGCGAGAAAAATAATAAACCACGACAAATGAGGAAAAAAAAATAGAGAGGAAAGGGAGAACCGGTATATGAAAGACTAAGACGGTGTGTTATTTGCATATTTAAAAAAAGGATAAAACAACACAAGACACTTGAAGGGAATACGAAGGGACAGACACACAAGCCAAAAAGACACGAGTGAACGATAACTGAGTGAAGTAAAAAAACAAAAAAACAAAAAAAAGAAGAAAAACAAGTGTTCGGATAAGAATCAAAAGCGGGAAAGCAGAAAGAAGATTAATTAAGCAGGCGAGGAGCAGGCAGGCAGGAAGGCAGGCAGGCAGGTAGGCAGGCAGGCCGGGTCGCCAGGTTTTAAGTATGTCCCTGCGTAAGTCCCTCCGTCGCAGTTTTCGCTCGAGCCACAAGGTGAAGTGTTCTGAGGAGGCCCAGGGGAAGGGGGAGGCCGCGCCCCCCGCCAAGGCCGCCGCCACCCAGCGCGCGCGGCGGAGCGACGCCTACCTCACCGTGGATGAGGTGGCCGTGCCCTCCGGTGGGGTGACGCTGGAGGCGGCCAACAGCAGCTTCGAGAGCCACGATGAGGTGGTCGCCGCGGTGCCCTGCCACAGCTCCGGCAGCGACGAGGACCTGCTCGTGGAGAGGCAGGACGACCCAGCCTGCCCGGAGGGTCGCTCAGCCGCCCTCTACGAGTTCATTTTCCGTGCCTGCGCTCTCATGGCTCTGGAGAATGACGAGTTCAAACAACTGATTGCTGAACAACAACAACAACCCCCGCCACCACCACCACCACCACCACCACCCTTGCCTCACCACCACCACCACCAGCGGCCTTCTGTGGATGAGAAAAGGGACGATGATGACGATGATGAGGACGAGGAAGACGGGGCGACGCAAGGAGCTGAAGGAGGAGCGAAGAAGAATAAGAACCAGAAGGTAAGGAAGAGGAATAGACAAATCTTTGCTTACCTTCCCTCTTAAAATCAGTCATCCAGTGCTATCCCACATACGTACATCTCCCCTCACCCTCATTGACGTCATAGCCTTGAGAACTACATTTTCCCCTCTGATGAACCTGTTAATACCACTTTCTAGAGTCTGTCCTTGTGATACGGAGTGCGCGGGAGCCACGTGACAACACAACCAGACATTTAACACGCATATAACTTTTTACGAAGCTAGATCACTCTCTTGCGTGTTGCCAGGGGAGAGGAAACATGATCAAGAAGGGGAAAAAGAAGGGAGAAAGAGAGGTCTTACTCGCATAGTCAAAGAAAACTCTACCTAAAACACCTACAGGAGTCCTTCGATTTTGACACTCTGGTTTTAGGAACTTTTTTTCGAGTTATCTATTACTTCGCACAGCATTTAATTTTTTTCGGTTCTTGTCTGGTCTTGTTTTATAATTTACCAAAGCTACAGAGTCCTTCACATTCAGGATTACTTTATAGGACACAAGGTATGAAGAATATAGAGATTGTTTTAGTTAATCTGAAGGGTGTGGTTCCTCATGGCAAAAACAGCAGCCTAGTATCTAAAGGAAATTGATTAATGGAGTTAATAATAATAATAGTAGATGGGTAGGCAAATAGTGTTAAAGTAATCGTCCAGACCATTTCATCATTCCTGATTTAATGCAATCAAATCATAGCCATTAACGAGTATATCAACAATACGTCGTCACTTTTTGTATCCAGTCAGCCGTTTTTAAATAATCCGCAATCAAAATCTGCAAATTCCCCGAGTTTTCAAAACACTCTCAAGGCTTGCAGACGCTCAGGCTCGGTGATGTAGCATCAGGGAGGCTCCTCTTCCCGCGCTTGATCAGAGGCACGTAAACACAGAGATAAATATAGTACTTGAAGATATTTGGGTGTTTCTGATAGATTTTTTTTGCTATATGCCACATGCATGCATCCTTTATGGGTGTAGCAAGACAGCTGTGCTTTTCGAGAAAAGTTTGCACACGGAAAGGAGTGGCGTGTGTAGGGTGATACACGCCTATAGTGTGTTGGGGCGGGCAGTTGTGTTGAGAAACAGTGTGTAGCGAGGGTACACAGCTGGTAAAAGACTGGGTGAGAGTGTGCAGCGCGACTAGTCGGCTACCCAGTGTGTGGGTTGGGACGACGAGTGTGAGGTGAGCCTGTGTACACGGGTGTGCTGGACAAGGGCGGCGCCCCCCCGTAAGACAGTGACTCAGTCCAACACCATACCAGACCAGGTGGCCCTGTTAGACAGGGACGCCAGGACTGGCAGCAGCGGTGGACCACCACGACTGTGAGGCTTTGCCTCTTAACAAGACCAAGTAAACCAAGTAAACCAGTTGTGGAGTGGGCGTGCCCTGTGGTGAGAGACCCTGTGGTGGTGTGGCTGTCACACTTTCTGCCTTCCCGCCTGCATATTTTCCAACTCTATGCTGTAGTTAATGCTAGTATGTGGTTTCCGAGTAATGACGTTTGACTGTAGCTCCAAAACTAACCATAGGATTTTCTCGAACGTACCTTCATTGTGATTCCCACACACACATGGTTTAACCTTATTTACCAATCCATGTTTTGGAGAAGTGCCAGGTCCTCCTGCTGAACCTCAGGCTCTGCTAACACCTGTTCATCCACCTCGTACTCGGGCTCAAACATATAGGATCCCATGACAATCTGAGGTTCGATTTCCTCATAGTATACGCGACCAGCGTCATTTCTTTCGGTGTCAGATTGAGCATCGTACTCTAGATCTGTCACAGCGACAGATTCACTGTCTGACACCGAAGTACAATCGCACATCATAACATTTGCCGACAGCTGTCAGACAGAGTGTCTGCTGACGTCCCTGTTCTGACGTCATCAATAACAGTCGTAGCCCTGTTGGAGGGAAGATTTTTTTTTTTCGCGCGCTTTTTACAAAAGTCGTGTTTTTACGGAAATAAGGCCTGGAAATCAATTATTTTTGGTGGATTAGGTGTTTTGAATGTACATTCAACATAATTCGGCAAAAAAAAATTGGGTCTGGACGATTACTTTAAGGGCTTAGTCACGGTAAATTTAATGGATAGAGGGATAGGGAAATATTGTTAAGGGCTTAGTAACGATAATATGATGGATAGAGGGATAGGGAAATATTGTTAGGGGCTTAATAAGGATAAATTTGATGGATAGAGGGATAGTACAAGACGGTTAAAGGCTTAATAAGGATAAATTTAATGGATAGAGGGATAGTACAAGACGGTTAAGGGCTTAATAAGGATAAATTTGATGGATAGAGGGATAGAGAAATATTGTTGAGGGCATATTAAAGGTAAATACAATAGTTTGGATGGTAAAATTAGGGTATAGTAAGGGTTTAAAAGAAGATACAATGGATTAGATGTTGGAATGGATGCAATTAAGGGAAGGGTGTGGCATGAGAGAGTTTGTAATGAAAGGGAGGCTGAAGGGAGAGTGACCTTAATGGATAGAATGTGGAGTCTGTTATCCAGGTTACCAGGAAGCGAGGTGTGAAGATTGGGTTTGTAGTGTTGTCATCAAAGGGGATTCGGTACATTTTCCTACATCACAACAGGTTCATTAAAAGGTCACAAGCAAAACAACTTCTGGCTCTTGACTGTGTGTTGATGAAGGCGACCACGAGACCAGAGAGAGAGAGAGAGAGAGAGAGAGAGAGAGAGAGAGAGAGAGAGAGAGAGAGAGAGAGAGAGAGAGAGAGAGAGAGAGAGAGAGAGGAGAGAGAGAGAGAGAGAGAGAGAGAGAGAGAGAGAAGAAGAGAGAGAGAGAGAGAGAGAGAGAGAGAGAGAGAGAGAGAGAGAGAGAGAGAGAGAAGGAGAGAGAAGAGAGAGAGAGAGAGAGAGAGAGAAGAGAGAGAGAGAAGAGAGAAGAGAGAGAGAGAGAGAGACGAGAGAGAGAGAGAGAGAGAGAGAGGAGAGAGAGAGAGAGAGCATAATTAGTTGACCTGGTATAACCTCTGCTGATAATGCAAACCGAATACATACGAGGATATATCATGTATTATGTTTGAAACTAAACTATAAAAACAGCTTGACGTGATTTACTGCCATGAAGAAATGAGTCAACTAACGAACTCACGAAAATTATCAAAAGTAACGAGTGCTTGCTGGCTTCTATGGCCGATGAAAGTTTAATAAGCCTCTGTTTTTTATTCTGTTGTTTATTTATAAGAAAGGTTGTGTCCTCGCTAAGGTTGTGTCCTCGCTAAGGTTGTGTCTCTAGTAGTTTGTAGGCACCGGGATTTGTACACTTATATCTGTCTTTTGATGTATATGTGTTGTTTATTAATTTTTTTCCCGTATTCCATATTCATTTTTTTCCCGTATTCCAAATTCATTTTTTCCCGTATTCCATATTCATTTTTTTCCCGTATTCCAAATTCATTTTTTCACGTATTCCATATTCATTTTTTTCCCGTATTCCAAATTCATTTTTTCCCGTATTCCATATTCATTTTTTTCCCGTATTCCAGATCCATTTTTTTCCCGTATTCCAGATTATTTTTTTTCCCGTATTCCAGATTAATTTTTTCCCGTATTCCAGATTCATTTTTTTCCCGTATTCCAAATTAATTTTTTCCCGTATTCCATATTCATTTTTTTCCCGTATTCCAAATCCATTTTTTTCCCGTATTCCAGATTAATTTTTTTCCCGTATTCCAGATTCATTTTTTTCCCGTATTCCAGATTCATTTTTTTCCCGTATTCCAAATTAATTTTTTCCCGTATTCCATATTCATTTTTTTCCCGTATTCCAGATCCATTTTTTTCCCGTATTCCAGATTCATTTTTTTCCCGTATTCCAGATTCATTTTTTTCCCGTATTCCAGATTCATTTTTTTCCCGTATTCCAGATCCATTTTTTACCCGTATTCTAGATTCATTTTTTTCCCGTATTCCAGATTCATTTTTTGCCCGTATTCCAGATTCATTTTTTTCCCGTATTCCAGATCCATTTTTTTCCCGTATTCCAGATTCATTTTTTTCCCGTATTCCAGATTCATTTTTTGCCCGTATTCCAGATTCATTTTTTTCCCGTATTCCAGATTCATTTTTTTCCCGTATTCCAGATTCTATATTTTTCTCCTGTATTCCAGATTCATTTTTTGCCCGTATTCAATCCATTTTTTTCTTTTTCACCGTATTCCCCAATCACATTTTATATGCTTATTTCCATTCACTATTTGTAGCGTACGTATAGCTGTTTCATCATCATCTTTGCTCCTATCTTCTTAAACTTTCTTCTCTATCTCTCTATATTGTATCTATCTAGTAACTTATCCTCATACTTTATAATTATTTCATTCTCTCTATTTCACTATTTTTTTCTAGTAAACGTATGCTCTCTATCTCTCTAGTAAACTTATGCTCTCTATCTTTCTAGTAAACTTATGCTCTCTATCTCTCTAGTAAACTTATGCTCTCTATCTCTCTAGTAAACTTATGCTCTCTATCTCTCTAGTAAACTTATGCTCTCTATCTCTCTAGTAAACTTATGCTCTCTATCTCTCTAGTAAAATTATGCTCTCTATCTCTCTAGTAAACTTATGCTCTCTATCTCTCTAGTAAACTTATGCTCTCTATCTTTCTTGTAAACTTATGCTCTCTATCTTTCTAGTAAACTTATGCTCTCTATCTTTCTAGTAAACTTATGCTCTCTATCTCTCTAGTAAACTTATGCTCTCTATCTTTCTAGTAAACTTATGCTCTCTATCTCTCTAGTAAACTTATGCTCTCTATCTTTCTAGTAAACTTATGCTCTCTATCTTTCTAGTAAACTTATGCTCTCTATCTTTCTAGTAAACTTATGCTCTCTATCTCTCTAGTAAACTTATGCTCTCTATCTCTCTAGTAAACTTATGCTCTCTATCTCTCTAGTAAACTTATGCTCTCTATCTCTCTAGTAAACTTCTGCTCTCTATCTTTCTAGTAAACTTATGCTCTCTATCTTTCTAGTAAACTTATGCTCTCTATCTCTCTAGTAAACTTATGCTCTCTATCTTTCTAGTAAACTTATGCTCTCTATCTCTCTAGTAAACTTATGCTCTCTATCTTTCTAGTAAACTTATGCTCTCTATCTTTCTAGTAAACTTATGCTCTCTATCTTTCTAGTAAACTTATGCTCTCTATCTTTCTAGTAAACTTATGCTCTCTATCTCTCTAGTAAACTTATGCTCTCTATCTCTCTAGTAAACTTATGCTCTCTATCTTTCTAGTAAACTTATGCTCTCTATCTTTCTAGTAAACTTATGCTCTCTATCTCTCTAGTAAACTTATGCTCTCTATCTCTCTAGTAAACTTATGCTCTCTATCTTTCTAGTAAACTTATGCTCTCTATCTTTCTAGTAAACTTATGCTCTCTATCTTTCTAGTAAACTTATGCTTTCTATCTTTCTAGTAAACTTATGCTCTCTATCTTTCTAGTAAACTTATGCTCTCTATCTCTCTAGTAAACTTATGCTCTCTATCTCTCTAGTAAACTTATGCTCTCTATCTTTCTAGTAAACTTATGCTCTCTATCTTTCTAGTAAACTTATGCTCTCTATCTCTCTAGTAAACTTATGCTCTCTATCTCTCTAGTAAACTTATGCTCTCTATCTCTCTAGTAAACTTATGCTCTCTATCTCTCTAGTAAACTTATGCTCTCTATCTTTCTAGTAAACGTATGCTCTCTATCTTGTCTTTCTCTAAGTTATCCATTTGTTCATGTGTTCCTTCAAGTGGTATGGAC
>JACEEZ010003793.1:112500-127500 GCA_016584305.1 Chionoecetes opilio
CCTTATCGTATAATCTCTTTGAGGTGATAACCATCAATTATAATTATCGTACTTCACATCAGTCAGATTGCGCGTTACACCTCAACATTAAATTACACATTACTTAACACTTACGCTCCTAGCTTATCAATACATATAGGTTACTTAAGACACACTTACTTTACACACTTAAGAAATTCACGCCCAACTAATCAATACACCTAGGTTACTTAAGGCACTTACTTTACACACTTAAGGCTTACACTCCTAACTAATCAATACACATAGGTTACTTAAGGCACTTACTTTACACACTTAAGGCTTACACTCCTAACTAATCAATACACATAGGTTACTTAAGGCACTTACTTTACACACTTAAGGCTTACACTCCTAACTAATCAATACACATAGGTTACTTAAGGCACTTACTTTACACACTTAAGGCTTACACTCCTAACTAATCAATACACATAGGTTACTTAAGGCACTTACTTTACACACTTAAGGCTTACACTCCTAACTAATCAATACACATAGGTTACTTAAGGCACTTACTTTACACACTTAAGGCTTACACTCCTAACTAATCAATACACATAGGTTACTTAAGGCACTTACTTTACACACTTAAGGCTTACACTCCTAACTAATCAATACACATAGGTTACTTAAGGCACTTACTTTACACACTTAAGGCTTACACTCCTAACTAATCAATACACATTAGGTTACTTAAAGGCACACTTAACTTTACACATCTTAAGGCTCTTACAACTACTCTAACTAAGCAATACACATAGGTTACTTAAGGCACTTACTTTACACACTTAAGGCGTACACTCCTAACTAATCAATACACATAGGTTACTTAAGGCACTTACTTTACACACTTAAGGCGTACACTCCTAACTAATCAATACACATAATTAAAAGCTACCTAATTAATACGAAACACAATAAAAAGCTAACTAACCAATATACATAGCAATGATAAGTGTCGATAAGTATTATAATTAGCTAACTTCACGTATCAAAAGCAGCCTTCATGTTGCCTCTGTGCCACGCTTGTATCTCTCTCTTCCTGTCTGAGTCTCGGCCAGTGACCACCGCTTGACTGCAGGTGGCTATATAACCTGTCCTGACCTCACCTGACCTTATACCCGACCCCTCTGTGCTCGTATCCTGCTTTCGAGTGTAGGACATTTTATCCCTTTTACATTTTCTCCCCTTTACATTTCCCCCCTTTACATTTCCCCCCTTTACATTTCCCCCCTTTACATTTCCCCCCTTTACATTTCCCCCCCTGACTAATTCCCCCCTGGACATCTATCCCCTCCTGGACATTTCCCCCGCCAGAAATTTCCCCCACCTTATTTATTCATCGTACCTTTAAAACGAATTTGTCCCAAGAAAAAGTGTCAGTAAAACTAACCTAACCTAACCTAAACTATTAACAGCAATGGTTTCGGTCAGTGTTTCATTAGCATAACACAGTGCTATCAGATACATCCATAGGGGAAAGTGTCCACAGGGGAAACTGCTTAGAAGGGAATATATCCAGGAGATAATCTGTCAGGGGGAGGGGGAATGTCAAGAGGGGGAAAATGTCAGGGAGGAGATATGTCCGGAGGGGAAAGCAGCAGAACTCGTTGGATGTAAACAAACAGTCGACGCGGGCTGTTACTCGGACCAAATATCACGCTTTAGGGCGGTATTTCAGGTTATTTTATGTTAGGTAAATTAGGTTAGGTTAGGTTAGGTAGGTTAGGTAAGGTAAGGTTAGGTTAGATATAAAAAATATATATATATATAATTTACGCATGCGCTGGACCAGCCGGCAAGGCGGATCTTCTGTTCCGTCACACCGGGCCTCCCTGCTTCTTCTGTTCCGTCACACCGGGCCTCCCTGCTTCTTCTGTTCCGTCACACCTGGCCTCCCTGCTGCTTCTGTTCCGTCACACCGGGCCTCCCTGCTTCTTCTGTTCCGTCACACCGGGCCTCCCTGCTTCTTCTGTTCCGTCACACCGGGCCTCCCTGCTTCTTCTGTTCCGTCACACCGGGCCTCCCTGCTTCTTCTGTTCCGTCACACCGGGCCTCCCTGCTGCTTCTGTTCCGTCACACCGGGCCTCCCTGCTTCTTCTGTTCCGTCACACCGGGCCTCCCTGCTGCTTCTGTTCCGTCACACCGGGCCTCCCTGCTTCTTCTGTTCCGTCACACCGGGCCTCCCTGCTTCTTCTGTTCCGTCACACCGGGCCTCCCTGCTTCTTCTGTTCCGTCACACCGGGCCTCCCTGCTCTTCTGTTCCGTCACACCGGGCCTCCCTGCATCTTCTGTTCCGTCACACCGGGCCTCCCTGCTTCTTCTGTTCCGTCACACCGGGCCTCCCTGCTTCTTCTGTTCCGTCACACCGGGCCTCCCTGCTTCTTCTGTTCCGTCACACCGGGCCTCCCTGCTTCTTCTGTTCCGTCACACCGGGCCTCCCTGCTTCTTCTGTTCCGTCACACCGGGCCTCCCTGCTCTTCTGTTCCGTCACACCGGGCCTCCCTGCTTCTTCTGTTCCGTCACACCGGGCCTCCCTGCTTGCTTCTGTTCCGTCACACCGGGCTCCCTGCTTCTTCTGTTCCGTCACACCGGGCCTCCCTGCTTCTTCTGTTCCGTCACACCGGGCCTCCCTGCTTCTTCTGTTCCGTCACACCGGGCCTCCCTGCTTCTTCTGTTCCGTCACACCGGGCCTCCCTGCTTCTTCTGTTCCGTCACACCGGGCCTCCCTGCTTCTTCTGTTCCGTCACACCGGGCCTCCCTGCTTCTTCTGTTCCGTCACACCGGGCCTCCCTGCTTCTTCTGTTCCGTCACACCGGGCCTCCCTGCTCTTCTGTTCCGTCACACCGGGCCTCCCTGCTTCTTCTGTTCCGTCACACCGGGCCTCCCTGCTTCTTCTGTTCCGTCACACCGGGCCTCCCTGCTTCTTCTGTTCCGTCACACCGGGCCTCCCTGCTTTCTCTTCTCGTCACACCCGCACTACCCTGCTAAGGGAGTGTCTCGTTACAGTTCCACCGGCCCTCCTGCATCTTTTTACTTGTCCTCACCTCGACGCTTAGATTGCTTTTGATATTCGTCACACGAAGGGCTCCTGGCTACCAATCTTCCTCGATTCTCCAAATATCCCCGGTACGTCTGTCACATCCCTGCTGTTCTCACACCGCCTCGCCCCCCATCATCATTCTTCCTAGGTCTGGACATCATCATCCATCCTAGTCTTTCATCATCATCTAAAGGTAGTGTCTTGTCACATATTCTCTCTAGGTCTGCATCTCCATTCCTGCCAGTCTTGTCTATCATCAATTACTCGTCGTCCTCATCCTCCGAGTCTTTAAGCAATTTGTTTGTCATCATCATTCTCTCTACTAGCATCGGACTTCTAGGCTTGTCATCATCACTCTCCTAGAGTCTTTCTCGTCATTCTCTCTAGGTTAGTCAATCAGTTCCCCTAGGTTTGTCATGTCATCTCCAGGTCTTGTCATCATCATCTCCCTAGGTCTTCCATCATCATTCTCTCCTAGGTCTTGTCATCATCATTCTCTCCTAGGTCTTGTCATCATCATTCTCTCCTAGGTCTTGTCATCGTCATTCTCTCCTAGGTCTTGTCATCGTCATTCTCTCCTAGGTCTTGTCATCGATCATTCTCTCCTAGGTCTTGTCATCTCATTCTCTCCTAGGTCTTGTCATCGTCATTCTCTCCTAGGTCTTGTCATCATCATTCTCTCCTAGGTCTTGTCATCGTCATTCTCTCCTAGGTCTTGTCATCATCATTCTCTCCTAGGTCTTTCATCGTCATTCTCTCTAGGTTGTCATATCATCTCTCCTAGGTCTTGTCATCGTCATTCTCTCCTAGGTCTTGTCATCATCATTCTCTCCTAGGTCTTGTCATCATCATTCTCTCCTAGGTCTTGTCATCGTCATTCTCTCCTAGGTCTTGTCATCATCATTCTCTCCTAGGTCTTGTCATCGTCATTCTCTCCTAGGTCTTGTCATCATCATTCTCTCCTAGGTCTTGTCATCGTCATTCTCTCCTAGGTCTTGTCATCATCATTCTCTCCTAGGTCTTGTCATCGTCATTCTCTCCTAGGTCTTGTCATCATCATTCTCTCCTAGGTCTTCGTGAGGAGCTGGATTAGTGGTATAAGTGGTTTTTTTACCTGATTTTCCCCTCGTTTCACTGTCCTCCATATTTCCCCTCTGTTCACTGTCCTCCATATTTCCCCTCGGTTCACTGTCCTCCATATTTCCCCTCTGTTCACTGTCCTCCATATTTCCCCTCGGTTCACTGTCCTCCATATTTCCCCTCTGCTCACTGTCCTCCATATTTCCCCTCGTTTCACTGTCCTCCATATTTCCCCTCGTTTCACTGTCCTCCATATTTCCCCTCTGTTCACTGTCCTCCATATTTCCCCTCGTTTCACTGTCCTCCATATTTCCCCTCGTTTCACTGTCCTCCATATTTCCCCTCGTTTCACTGCCCTCCATATTTCCCCTCTGTTCACTGTCCTCCATATTTCCCCTCTGTTCACTGTCCTCCATATTTCCCCTCGGTTCACTGTCCTCCATATTTCCCCTCTGTTCACTGTCCTCCATATTTCCCCTCGGTTCACTGTCCTCCATATTTCCCTCTGTTCACTGTCCTCCATATTTCCCCTCTGTTCACTGTCCTCCATATTTCCCCTCGGTTCACTGTCCTCCATATTTCCCCTCGGTTCACTGTCCTCCATATTTCCCCTCTGTTCACTGTCCTCCATATTTCCCCTCGGTTCACTGTCCTCCATATTTCCCCTCGGTTCACTGTCCTCCATATTTCCCCTCTGTTCACTGTCCTCCATATTTCCCCTCGGTTCACTGTCCTCCATATTTCCCCTCTGTTCACTGTCCTCCATATTTCCCCTCGGTTCCCTGTCCTCCACATTTCCCTCGGTTCACTGTCCTCCATATTTCCCCTCGGTTCATTGTCCTCCATATTTCCCCTCGGTTCATTGTCCTCCATATTTCCCTCGGTTCACTGTCCTCCATATTTCTCATTATAGGTATTCTCATTATAATTTTGTTTTTTCCTTCTCTTTTGTCTCCTCGTCATTTCTCTTTGTTGCCTGTTTACACGCGTCTTTGTTCCCCAAAATTACCAATATGGACCCAAACTGGTTGAGTTCACGTAAACTTATATGATATTAGCCTATCACCCCCACCACCTTGACCTACCTTAACCTTCACCACCACCACCACTAGTACCATCACCTTGACCTACCTTAACCACAACCACCACGACGTACCTTAACCTGTACCACCACCACTAGTACCACCACTATGACCTACCTTAACCTTTACCACCACCACGACATACCTTAACCACCACCACCACCTCTACAAACATGACCTATCTTAACCTGTACCACCACCACCACCACGACGTACCTACACAACCAACACCACTACAAACATAACCTATCTTGACCTACACCACCACCATCAGCACCACCACCATAACCTATCTTGACCTACACCACCACCACCACCACCAACACCATAACCTATCTTGACCTACACCACCACCACCACCACCACCACCATAACCTATCTAGACCTACACCACCACCACCACCACCAGCACCACCACCATAACCTATCTTGACCTACACCACCACCACCACCAGCACCACCATAACCTATCTTGACCTACACCACCACCACCACCACCAGCACCACCACCATAACCTATCTTGACCTACACCACCACCACCACCACCACCACCATAACCTATCTTGACCTACACCACCACCACCACCACCAGGGCCCAAAACCTATCACCCTCCTTATGTCTCTGCCTCTCATGTTTCTCCACAATCTAATTTCTTCTGATTTTACATCATAACGGACTAGCCAAGGGGGAAAAAAATAGCCCTTTGTCCTGAGCACCGCCGCGCACGCTCTTTAAGTCCTTTGTAACTCCGTGTGTACCCTGTGGAGACACCGGGCGGCATAACACTACTGTAGTTCAGGTCCTCTCAAGATCCTGTGACGAGTCCCTTCACCTCCGTAGTGTTTTGAAAGGCAGGTACTCGCTTTTATACAGCCGTACCCAACGTGGATAGCTTACATCTATAAAACTCTTCTCCTTTGAAAGAAATATAAGAGTCTCCACACAATTTATTACAAAAAGCGGTTTCCTCCTCATTTTCCTAATTAACTGCCTCGTTCCCTTGTTAACTGATTCACCTTTTCTTTTCATATTTGTTTTTTGTATAGAAAGACGTGTATATATTTCAGTCTTCCTATGATGAAGAAATGTATATGGAAGAAAATAAGGAGATAAGGAATCATTGCGAGAGAGAGAGAGAGAAGA
Source organism: Chionoecetes opilio (assembly GCA_016584305.1). NCBI lineage: Eukaryota > Metazoa > Arthropoda > Malacostraca > Decapoda > Majidae > Chionoecetes > Chionoecetes opilio. The sequence continues at coordinate 118,872 of JACEEZ010003793.1, forward strand.
GAGAGAGAGAGAGAGAGAGAGAGAGAGAGAGAGAGAGAGAGAGAGAGAGAGAGAGAGAGAGAGAGAAGAGAGAGAGAGAGAGAGAGAGAGAGAGAGAGAGAGAGAGAGAGAGAGAGAGAGAGAGAGAGAGAGAGAGAGAGAGAGAGAGAGAGAGAGAGAGAGAGAGAGGAGAAGAATATGAGAGAGAGAGAGATGGAGAGAGAGACATGAAAGACGAAGAGAGAAGAGAGATAAAGATTTTCGAAGAGAGAGATGTTGTATTGTTATTAACATTATCTTTAAAACAAGTAATACATTTACTGGTGTAAATCTTGTCCATTGAGCTCGTGGCTCCTTATGGACGCTATGCACTATGTAGCTAGAGCAGTGTGAATACGGAAACATTAGTAGTATAAAAGTAGTAGTAGTAGTAGTAGCAGTAATAGTAGTAGTAGTGTTGTAATAAAAAAATGATAATAGTAATAGTAATAATAACAATATAATAATAATAAAAATAATAATAATAATAATAATGATAATAATAACAGTAATATTAGTAGTAGCAATAATTATAATACTATCATTATATTAAGTAGTTAGTAATAGTAGCAGCAGTAGTAGTAGTAGTAGTATAGTAGTAGTTAGTAGTAGTAGTGGTAGTAGAGGATTAATAATAATAATATAATTAATAAATAGAGAGAGAGAGAGAGAGAGAGAGAGAGAGAAGAGAGAGAGAGAGAGAGGAGAGAGAGAGAGAGGAGAGAAAAGAATTATTGCGAGAGAGAGAGAGAGAGAGAGAGAGAGAGAGAGAGAGAGAGAGAGAGAGAGAGAGAGAGAGAGAGAGAGAGAGAGAGAGAGAGAGAGAGAGAGAGAGAGAGAGAGAGAGAGAGAGAGAGAGAGAGAGAGAGAGAAAGTAACAATAACAAGCAAGAACAAACACAAAGGACATCGTATAACCTTCAGAACCTACATAATCTTGTGTCTCGAGCTTGCTGGGAATTCTGGGAAACAAGGAGATGCACTCGATGACATTTCCTCAGTCCTTCCCTTTGTCCCGTCGGCCCCGCTGCCTCCTGTGCGCGTGGCATTGCACAACACAAGCACAACGACGTGTTTACAGATTACGAGCATAGCCTGTGAGGAATACGAGTCACAAATATTCTTACGCCGGATAAAAGGTGTTGTAACGTTATTTTTTCTCTCTGTTTTCGGTATTATTCCAGATGAACACCGAATTCACTTTGGTGGACGAAATTATTTTTTTCTGGTGAGTTTTGATGTGTTTTGAATGAATCTGCTAACCGTTTCTGTCGCAATTTTTTTTATTTTTTTATTTATTTATGTATTTATTTATTTATTTATGTATTTATTTATTTATTTATTTATTTATTTATTTATTTATTTTTTAGGTAAGGATTGGGTTAGGTTAGGTATAGGTTAGGTTAGGTTTGATATAGGTTATGTTAGGTAAAGGTTAGGTTCGGTTCGGTTCAATTTGTTTTTTTGTCATTGTTGTTGCAAATCACACACACAAACACACACACAAAAAAAAATTGCGATAGAAATGGTTAGCAAATTCATTCAAAACACATCAAAACTCACCCCAAAAAAAATAGTTTCGTTCACCAAAGGAAGTTCGGTGTTCATCTGGAAATGTACCCTGTTTTCGCCTGTAATGTAAATGCCACAAAAAATGTATTCATATAAAGACAATTCGTGGTAATAAAAGCAAGACGTTGAAGTTTTATAGATTGTTGAAGTTCTAGAATATGACTCTTCAATGTAAAGAATCAAAATGTTTTTAGGATTTAAACCACGGACAATACAAAATCAGCCTTCTATTTATATATGTTTATTTATTTATTATTATTATTATATTTTTGGTGTTCAATGTCTCGCCACATGTTTTGTATTTCCTATTCTCATAACATTAAATATCAAAACCCTAAAGTACACATTTGCCACAGCGCACATCTCCGACTCCTTCAAACCCACGACGAGACGTCCAGACATTGTATACCGACGCACAAAACTGATCAGCCTCCTTAAGGCTGATTCACACTGGCGTTTTTTCGGCATTTTTATCTGACGAGAAATCGGTCTCTTGAAAGACCGAGCGATTGGTGTGTGATTTTTGTTGAAAACCTATTGCGATCATGACACCAGCCCCAGACCCAGACCCCTTCTCGTCAGATAAAAATGCCGAAAAAACGCCAGTGTGAATCAGCCTTTAACGCCTTCACGCCCAGATTTTTCATTTACTATATAAAAGTGTCTGTTGTTACCCATAAAATTACGAAAAGTGACTAAATATACCAAATTAGCTAGTCGACAAGGATACTAAACAGGTCATATCTATAAAAACATTGCTTATATTAAGAAAAAATCTTCTCATGGTACCCAAATTATAATGAAAATTACGCTCTGGGTCTCAAGTGGTTAACCCCTTCACGCCCAAATCTTTCCTTTACTATAAAAAATCGTCTGTTGTTAGCCATAGAATTACGAAAAGTAACTGAATATACCAAATTAGTTAGTCGACAAGGATACTAAGCAGATCATATCTATAAAATATTGTTTATATTCATTAAAAATCGTCTAATGGTACACCCAAATTACAATGGAAATTACGTTCTGGGTCTCAAGGGCATGGGCAATATCTTAGACAACAATCTAGGTATCAAAAGGAGTCACAATGATCTCCAAGCCTCACAGGAACACAGTAACCATCTTCGAAAATACGTTAACTCTCCTTCAAAACTTTGATCACGTAAATTACAACATGACAAAAATGTAACAAATATTACGATCAAATATTGATTACTATGAATCAAATATTACTACACTCTATTTTTTTTTAACGAGGCGAAAAATCCTGACTCCTTACTGCTTACTGACTGATATTTGATGCCAGAGGACAGGACTACTACGCTTCTTCTTAATGTCAGCTGTATTTTATCATAGTTAACCATATTATCCAGTAAACATAGGCATAATGTTAAGCATGAGACCTTAAGATAGACTGAAATTTTCGCCTTGTTAAAAAAATAAATATATATACAGCCTATATTACCAAATCAAATATTATTACTATGTACCAGAAGGCAAGAAACAACACAAACATAGGAAGGTCAATGTGAATGTCGTTTCGTATAATTAGTTTTCCTTAATCCCTATGTAAATCTCCAGGAAATGTATACCTATGCGTATTTCCAGGACAATATCACAATAATATTCCCGTGCCCTCCGCCGCCCCCGCCAGATGGCACCACCGGCAGGGAAGGGCGTGTGAGGGGTGCCGCGGGGCTAAACCTGAGTTAGTGATATGGTTTTATAGTGTTAGTGATATGGTTTTATAGTGTTAGTGATATAGTTTTATAGTGTTAGTGATATAGTATATAGTGTTAGTGTTATAGTATATAGTGCTAGTGTTATGGTATATAGTGTTAGTGTTATAGTGTATAGTGTTAGTGTTATAGTATATAGTGTTAGTGTTATAGTATATAGTGTTAGTGTTATAGTATATATTGTTAGTGAGACTCGGTGTTATAGTGAGGAAGCGTACCAAACAATACATTAAAACCTGAATTAACTAAATTGAAAGCAGGAACTAATGTAGCTATATAATTGTAGCTAAAATGAAGACAGAGGAAAGAATGTATTTAGATATAACTATATTGACAACAGAGGAAAGAATGTATTTATGTAGATGTAAGAATTAATAGCAGTGACAAGGTTGCGTACATGTGTTGTGAGTGGAAAGCCATGACTGGAGGAAAGGGAAAGGTGAAGGGAGCAAGGAGGGATGAAGTAAAGAATGAAAAAAAATGCATATAAAGAAATAGAGGGAAAAATGAGAAACACTTATGCGTCCAAAGTAAAAATGAGATCTGCGACTTAACAAAATGTATAGGTAGACGTGTGTGTGTGTGTGTGTGTGTGTGTGTGTGTGTGTGTGTGTGTGTGTGTGTGTGTGTGTGTGTGTGTGTGTGTGTGTGTGTGTGTGTGTTCATCTAGTTGTATTTTACAGGGCCAGAGTAATGCTCGTATGGCCCCGTCTCCATATCAACATTTTTATCATTCATCCTTAGTGCTTTGTGTTGGCCGAAGCCACCACCCCGGAGACCAGGTCACAAACCCCGGCTAACACCCGGTACCCATTCACTGCTGGGTGGACAGGGGCTCGGGTTTTAAGGAAACAACCCATATGTTTCCGCTCCGCCCGGGGATCGAACCCGAGACTTTTCGGTTGTGAACTGAGCGTGCTTCCTCTACACCATGTGTGTGTGTGTGTGGTGTGTGTGTGTGTGTGTGTGTGTGTGTGTGTGTGTGTTGCAAAATATGCAAGTCGGGGAAAAAAAAGTTGCAAAATGGATAGGTAGTACGTACGTATATGTGTGTGTGTGTATTTGTGTGTGTGTGTGTGTGTGTGTGTGTGTGTGTGTGTGTGTGCGTGTGCGTGTGTGTGTGTGCTGCAAAATATGTGAGTCATGAAAAAAAAAAGTTGCATTCGTGATATCTAAGAGGAGTATGTGTGAATGCATTGGTAGAGAAAATAAAAACCTTAGGAAAATGCATGAGGTTTCAGAGGGCTTAAGGGAATGTAGATGGGACTATTAAGGGCACACAGGCGATTCAAGGGTCGTTATGTGATATGAATGGCAGGGATTGGGGTCATGGAGGATTTATATAGGCCTGGAGGGGGGGCTTTGGGGGGGAGGGGGGGATTGGGAGGGGCTTAGGGGAGGGGCGGGGGTGAATTGGTGGGACTTAGGGGGGGGGGTGAATTAATAGTTATCATTTATATAATGCTTTGCCTGTGGAAAAAGATATAAATACTGACGACGATGATGATGGATTGATTGACGACAATGATTGAAAGTTTTTTTGATCCTACAACAAATAGATAGATTGAAGATAGATATTGTGTTGTATTTTAAATCTACGTATAAGAGGCTATTAATTAGATGAAATAGGATGATCTGTAGGAAGTGATGAGTATAGTGTAGGAGGGAATTAAGGTCTGTGGCGTGGGAAGAAATTAATGAAACACTATGAAATTATTTTACAGAGAGGTAGCAGCTGTGTGTATGTGTGTGTGTGTGTGCGCTTGCGTGTGCGTGTGCGTGTGCGTTTAATCTACAGTTGATATTTCGTGCATCTGTCCTTGCATAATGGTTACGTAACGTGGGAAGATAATAAAACAAATAACTTCTTAGTAAAAGAATTAGCAAAGGTCATACGGTCGTTCTAGGATTGCAGGAGGAACATTACTTCTCATGCCAAGTGTTATTGAATCAAAGCTTTAAAAACTCTACTTTTGTGCCATTAGATCCTATTAGTAATTGACGGGAATTTATCAATGGTGAGGTAAAGAGGCAGGACTTAGAGTACCATCCCGAAAAATAACTTACTGGGAGGAGTAAAGAGCATAACAAAACAAGACTATACGAATGATGATACTGAAAGACGTGTTTAAAGAATTAATTGTATCGATGTGGAATGCATGGAGGAATGGGAGGGAATGTCCTGTGATGGTAGGGACGGCAGGGACGGTAGGGACGATGGTAGGGACGTGTAACAAGCCAATGGATGGTAGCACTGGTGAGGCGTAATAAGAGTGACGCCTTTTTCCAGTGGGGGCTAGTAGTATAAGTAGTTATAGTAGTAGTAGTAGTAGTAGTAGTAGTAGTAGTAGTAGTAGTAGTAGTAGTAGTAGTAGTAGTAGTAGTAGTAGTAGTAGTAGTAGTAGTAGTAGTAGTAGTAGTAAGCCAAAACAATGAGCGGTCGGTGAGATAATCTTCCTTCTGACAATATTATGTCAAACACTGGACCCTTTAAATAATTCAAATCTATCCGTGGATATGAGTGAGAGGCTACCCTAAGCTGCCATGTAGTCATTTTCTCCCGGGCCCCTTTACAGTTCAGTTCAGTTCAGTTGTTGGTCGGGAGTCAGGCCTTTTTCAACGGCACTCCCTGGCGTGTTTCTTCTTGCTGTCTGGGTCTTTAATTTGTTTTCTTCTCTTATTCTATCTTATTAGTTTCTTTCTTCTTATTTTCTCTGGTCATCCAAAAACTGTTGATTGTTCTTTTTGCTTCTTCCACCTTCCCCTCTCCGAACAAATACTCCCCCACTATAGCCTCTTCCTCCTCTAGGTAAGGTTGTTGTAGCCTCTCACTTTTCTTTCTTTCATTACTGTAGGCTGGGTACCATAGCAGAAAATGTTTTACAGACTGTGAAAAAAGGAGGTTGCCAGTTTTTGAAATATGACGCTCACGTCACCGAAAGTTCTGAAGTCGAGTGGCGCTAACTGTACACATTAGCACTTTTTCAATTTCGTCTTCGTCTTATAAGCAAAGGGAGTTTTATGGTTTAAAGGGAACGACAACCCCCTTTCATTTCTTTTTCTTTCCTACCATGGATTTATTTAAGTTTCGTTTTTCTCTACCTTCATTTATCTTTTTTTTCTTTCTCCTCATGCTCCTCTGTTTTCCTTCTTTATCTTCTTTTTTCTTTCTTTCTTTCTTTCTTTCACCACGAATGATATGATATTGAATGCACTAAAGATGAATAACAACAAAGAAATGTTATGAACCAGACTAATAAATATAAAGATCAAAGGAATCATAAAATCCGCTGCATCAGATATTCAAACATTCACAACTTCTATGTAGACCAAGCTAAGTACATTCAAGAAATATTCAGCGACATGGATCAGTAATAAACCAAACCCGCGTGTAAAACTGTCACAACTTCTATGTTGACCAAATTAAGTACAGTCATGAAAGGAATCAATAGTTAAAGAAATGGATAAGTAATAAATCAAATAAACTATAATGGATAAGTAATAAATCCGCGTGTAACAAGACTCAGTCCCTTTAAGGCTGGAGGACTTCTGAACTATGATTGACTGAATAGTAGTCCGTTAACCCCTTGAGGCCCAGAACGTAATTTCAATTGTAATTTGACCACTTTAAATTGTAATTTTTGTAAATTAAATGAATAATCAATGGCTTAACTGAAATATATGCATAGAAAGATAGATAGATAGTGTTTACTCCACTCTGGAAGCGGTCGTCGCCAGTCGTGTATTATTCAAAGCAGGTTCCGCGGCTATACTTGCATTACCATTACCATAATTTCCATTATTATTTTCACTAGCGAGGGACAGACCAGTCTGCGCCTCAAACAGGGGGTGCTGCAAGGGCAACCTGGGAACGGCGCTCAACGGTTCGCTACAGATGCTACACAACTCTTCGTTACTTCGGAGTATTGTCTCCCTCTTCATAACTCAACGCTCACTCTTCGCCATCAACCGCTCTCTTCTTAACCTCAAAAACAAATGTTTCTCTGAGCTGTTGTGGCGTCAGTTGTCTGAGCAGGAAGGTGACAGCCATGGCCACGTGTCGGAGGGAAGGACGCCTCGCGGGATCCTTGGCGGTGCACAGCCTCGACACCTTCATCAGCGGCTCCGTCAGGAAGGTCTGGTCGCTGTGCCACATCGCGATGTCTAGGATGTACCCGAGGCTGTACACGTCACCGGAGCAAAACACGGGTCGTCGCGCACCATTTTCGGGTGCCATCCACGGAAAGCGGTCGTCTGGAGGCGCATCTTCGTACTCGTCGCTTAGGTCGTCCTCGTCCTCTTCTTCGTCGCTATATACACTGTCCGGGAAGACCTGTTCCGCAGCGACCTGCCCGCTGTGGCACGCCCACCCTAGATCGATGATGTGGAACACAGGCTCGGCGATCGTGCCTGTGTAAGTTATGTTATTACACTTTAAGTCATTGTGGACGATGTCCTTGGCGTGGACTTCCTGAAGGCGCTCGCAGATGCTCGTCAGTGAATTAAGAAAGTTCTCTACTGAGCAGTTCCTCAAGAAGTTGTCGTAGGTGATGCCGACATACTCCTGCAGTAACGCCGGGGGCGCGGCGCACACGGCTCGGAGACGCGGCACTCCCCCGGCACCGTTCAGCTCCAGCATCAGCCGGGCCTCGCGTAGCAGCGGCACAATCGCGCTACGCTCCAACAGTTCCTTCACCACGGCTTGAGTCCCTTCAAACACCACCTTCCTGACGGAGCCGAAGCCGCCTTCAGCCAGGAGGTGTTCGGAGCCCACGTCTTGCAGCTGCTCCTGGGTGAGCAGTGCAACGTGGCGCTCCCGCAGGACACGAAGCTACCTCTCCACGGCCTCGGCCTGCTCAGCGGCTGAGTCCTCGTCCTGCTCAACGTCTGATTCCTCGTCCTGCTCAGCGGCTGAGTCCTCGTCCTGCTCAGCGTCTGCGTTCTCGTCCTCATTAAAAGTCTCCTTGATCTTGGTTTACTGGATTTTTAAAAAGAGTCTTTGATACACCAAGTCTTCGTTTTCCTCATTGTCCTCGTCCTGCTCGTCCTTGACATCCTCGTCTTTCTATTCCTCGACATCCTCGATGTCCTCGTCTTGCTATTCTTCGATGTCCTCGTTGGACTCCTCTTCTTGCTCGTCCTCAACATCCTCGATGTCCTCGTCCTGCTCACAGTTTGCGTCCTCGTCCTCTGAGCCCTCGTCCTGCTCAGCGTCTGAGTCCTCGTCCTGCTCAGAGTCTGTGTCCTCTTCCTCATCAACTGCTCTCCTCTTAACCTCAAAAACAAATGTTTCTCTGAGCTGT
>JACEEZ010003793.1:132500-165000 GCA_016584305.1 Chionoecetes opilio
TATAATGATGATGATGGTAATAATAATGATTTTGATTATAATGATTTCAATAAACAGAAAACGGATAGGAAAATTTGATGAAGATATTCTGTACAACTTTTTGCATTCTTTTTGTTATGTTTGCGAGCTCTATTTTTTCCTGTATTTGTAAATTTCTTTGAACATTTGACAGAATTTCGGACTTATTTGTAAAAACATCATTATAAAAAAAGAAGTTACTAATACTACCAAAATAACATTCATAATCACCACCACCACCACCACCACCACCACCACCACCACCACCCACCACCCCCACCACCACCACCACCACCACCACCACCACCCAACCACCACACCCAGCCACCACCACTGACATGCCCCACCACCCCCAAATGACCAGACCACCACCACCATGACCACCACCACCACCATGACCACCACCACCATGACCATGACCACCACCACCATGACCATGACCACCACCACCATGACCACCACCACCACCATGACCATGACCACCACCACCACCACCACCACCATGACCATGACCACCACCACCATGACCACCACCACCACCATGACCACCACCACCATGACCATGACCATGACCACCACCACCATGACCACCACCACCACCATGACCACCACCACCATGACCATGACCACCACCACCATGACCACCACCACCACCATGACCACCACCACCATGACCATGACCACCACCACCATGACCACCACCACCATGACCACCACCACCACCACCACCACCACCATGACCACCACCACCACCATAACCACCACCACCACCATGACCACCACCACCATGACCACCACCACCACCACCATGACCACCACCACCACCATGCCACCACCACCACCATGACCACCACCCCCACCACCACCACCACCACCACCACCACCACCACCACCACCACCACCACCACATCCATGTTTAATGGTAAAACTTGATTAAATGTATATATTGGGTCCTGAAATATCAAGAATTGGAACACTCGATGACGGCGGCGAGAATTCCTATCAGCGACAGTTCCAGGTACCATCTAGCGCGGGGCATTTCTACAGCTCGTTGTGCATCAGTAGTCGTCGAGCTGTCGTGCCTGCCGTTGCTGTTTTACTGTCAAAGGCTTATTACTAATGTTTACAAGGATTTTTCTTACCATTGAAGGATTATTATTATTATTACAAGGATCTTTCTTTCTATCAAGAGGCTTATATTATCAGTATCTGGCTCTCTCTGGTACAAGTCCAATCCAATCTACAGGAACTACCTCGTGTAGGTCTCGCGGCCTCTTGTAGCTTCCTTATCTTCTTATGTTCTTGATCAAATATTAATTGTTTAGATCAAAGCGAAAATCTAGAACTCGCACCTATAACTAATAACTAATAATAATTAATATACGTACACTAAATTAAGGGCTTAATTAACTAAATTACACCTAGGTATTTCTAAGAGGATTTTACGCTAGAGACCTTAATCCTATCACTGTAGAATTATTTATATCTCTAATTGATTTCGAAAGTACAATTACCTATACCTGGATCTCTCTCTCTCTCTCTCTCTCTCTCTCTCTCTCTCTCTCTCTCTCTCTCTCTCTCTCTCTCTCTCTCTCTTCTCGCTCTCGCTCTCGCTCTCTCTCCTCTCTCTCCTCTCCTCTCGCTCTCGCTCTCGCTCTCGCTCTCGCTCTCGCTCCTCGCTCTCGCTCTCTCTCTCTCTCGCTCTCGCTCTCGCTCTCGCTCTCGCTCTCGCTCTCGCTCTCGCTCTCGCTCCGCTCTCGCTCTCGCTCTCGCTCTCGCTCTCGCTCTCGCTCTCGCTCTCGTCTCCTCTCTCCTCTCTCTCTCTCTCTCCTCTCTCTCTCTCTCTCTCTCTCTCTCTCCTCCTCCTCTCCTTCTCTCTCTTCTTCCTCTCTTACCTATTACCTAGTACAATGACCTATTCTTTATACCAACAACAATGACGCAGCACTAACATGGCCTGGAAAAATAGTGTCATTGTTTCCCATTTCATTATTTTCCTTATATTATTATTTATTTTACTAATTATTTATTATCTATTATTTGTATTTGTTTGCCCATTATTTTCTTTGTATTATTATTTCTATTATTTATCATTTATCATCAATTATTTTTTTTAGTGTTCCCATTATTCTCTTGTTATTATTATTCGTATTATTTATTATATATTATCTCATCATTTTTTGTTTTTGTTTTCCCATTATTTTCCCTTTGTTTGTCATTATAAGTGAGCAAGTAGTAGTATGGTGAGTAGTAAGCAAAAAACAATGAGCGGTCGGTGAGATAATCTTCCTTCTGACAATATTATGGCAAAACAACTGGACCCTTTAAATAATTCAAATCTATCCGTGGATATGAGTGAGAGGGCTACCCTAAGCTGCCATGTAGTTCATTTCTCCCGGCCCCTTACAGTTCAGTTCAGTCAGTTGTTGGTTCGGGAGTCAGCTTTTTCAACGGCCACTCCCTGACGTGTTTCTTCGTTGCTGTCTGGGTCTTTAATTGTTCGTTCTCTTATTCTATCTTATAGTTTCTTCTTCTTATTTCTCTGGTCATCCAAAAAATGTTGATTGTTCTTTTTGCTTCTTTCCCACCTTCCCTCTCCGAACAAATACTCCCCCACTATAGCCTCTTCCTCTCTAGGTAAGGTTGTGTAGCTCTCACTGTTCTTCTTTCATTACTGTAGGCTGAGGCACATAGCAGAAATGTTTTACGACTGTGAAAAAAAGGAGGTTGCCAGTTTTTGAAATATGACGCCTCACGTTCACCGAAAATTCTGAAGTCGATGGCGCTAACTGTACACAGTGCACTTTTCAGTTTCGTCTTCGTCGTATTAGCAAAGGGGCGTTTATGGTTTAAAGGGAACGACAACCTTTCATTTCTTTTTCTTTCCTACCATGGATTATTTAGTTTCGTTTTCTCTCCCTTCATTTATCTTTTTTTCCTTCGCATCCGCTCCTCTGTTTCCTTCTTTATCTTCTTTTTTTGTCTTCTTCTTTCTTTCACACGAATGATATGATATTGAATGCACTAAAGATGGAATAAACAACAAAGAAATGTTATGAACCAGATAATAAATATAAAAGATCAAAGGAATCATAAAATCCGCTGCATCAGATAGATTAAAACATCACAACTGGCTATGTAGGACCAAAACTAAGTACATTCAAGGAACTATCAGCGAATGGATCCAGTAAGAACCAAACCCGCGTGTAAAAACTGTCACAACTTCTATGTGACCAAATTAAGTAACCGTCATGAAGAATCAATAGTAAAGAAATGGACAGTAATAAATCAAATAAAACTATAATGGATAAGTAATAAATCCGCGGTAACAAGACTCAGTCCCTTAAGGTGGAGGACTTCTGAACTATGATTGATGAATTAAGTAGTCCGTTAAAACCTTGAGCCAGAAACGTAATTTCAATTGTAATTGACCACTTTAAATGTAATTATTTTGTAAATTAAATGGAATAATCAATGGCTTAACGAAAATATAGCTAGAAAATAGATAGATAGTGTGTACTCCACTCTGGGGGGGGGGGGGGGGGGGGGGGGGGGGGGGGGGGGGGGGGGGGGGAAAGCGGTCGTCGCCAGTAGTGTATTATTCAAAGCAGGTCCGCGGCCTATACTTTCATTACCATGACCATAATTTCCATTATTATTTTCATAGCGAGGACAGACCAGTCTGCGCCTCAAACAGGGGTGCTGCAAGGGCAACCTGGGACGCGCTCAACGGTTCCGCTACAGATGCTACACAACTCTTGTACTTCGGGATGTATTGTCTCCCTCTTCAAACTCAAACGCTCACTCTTCGCCAGAACGCTCTCTTCTTAACCCAAAAACAAATGTTTCTCTGGCTGTTGTGGCGCATTGTTGAGCAGGAAGGTGACAGCCATGGCCACGTGTCGGAGGGAAAGGACGCCTCGCGGGATCCTGGCGTGCACAGCCTCGACACCTTCATCAGCGGCTACCGTCAGAAGGTCTGCGTCGCGTGCCCACACCGCGATGTCTAGGATGTACCGAGGCTGTACAACGTCACCGAGCAAAACACGGGTCGTCGCGCACCATTTCGGGTGCCACCACGGAAAGCGTTTCGTATGGAGGCGCATCTTCTACTTCGGTCGCTTAGGTCGTCCTCGTCCTCTTCTTCGTCGCTATATACAATGTCGGGAAGACCTGTCCGCAGCGACCTGCGCTGTGGCACGCTCCACCCTAGATCGATGATGTGGAACACAGGCTCGGGCGATCGTGCATGTGTAAGTTATGTATACACTTTAAGTCAGTGTGGACGATGTCCTGGCGTGGATTCCTGAGGCGCTCGCAGATGCTCGTCAGGAATTAAGAAAGTTCTCTACGAGCAGTTCCTCAAGAAGTTGTCGTAGGTGATGCCGACATACTCCGCAGAAACGCGGGGCGCGGCGCACACGCTCGGAGACGCGGCATCCCCGGCAACCGTGCAGCTCAAGCATCAGCCGGGCCTCGCGTTTTTTTTTTTTTTTTTTAGCAGCGGCACAATCGCGACTACGCTCCAACAGTTCCTTCACCACGGCTTGAGTCCCTTCAAACACCACCTTCCTGACGGAGCCGAAGCGCCTTCAGACAGGAGGTGTTCGGAGCCCACGTCTTGCAGCTGCTCCTGGGTGAGCAGTGCAACGTGGCGCTCCCCGCAGGGACACGAAGCTACTCTCCCACGGGGGCCTCGGCCTGCTCAGCGGCTGAGTCCTCGTACTGCTCAACGTCTGATTCCTAGTCCTGCTTCGCGGCTGAGTCCTCGTCCTGCTCAGCGTCTGCCGTTCTCGTCTCATTAAAAGTTCCTTGACTCTTGGTTTAGATGATTTTTAAAAGAGTCTTTGTACACCAAGTTCTTCTTTTTCCTCATTGTCTTCGTCCTGCTCGTCCTTGACCATCCTCGTCTTTTATTCCTCGACATCTCGATGTCCTCGTCTTGCTATTCTCGATGTCCTCGTTTGGACTCCTCTTCTTGCCTCGTCCTAAAATCCTCGAGTCTCGTCATGCTCACAGTTTGCGTCCTCGTCCTCTGAGCCCTCGTCTGGTCAGCGTCTGAGTCCTCGTCCTGCTCAGAGTCGTGTCCTCTTCCTCATCAAATGCTCTCCTCTTAACCTCAAAAACAAATGTTTCTCTGAGCTGTTGTGGCGTCAGTTGTCGAGCAGGAAGGTGACAGCATGACCACGTGTCGGAGGGAAGGACGCCTCGCGGGATCATTGGACGGTGCACAGCCTCGACACCTTCATCAGCGGCTCCGTCAGGAAGGTCTGGTCGCACAACCACACCGCGATTGTCTAGGAGTACCCAAGGCTGTACACGTCACCGGAACAAAAACGGGTACGTCGCGCCCAATTCTCGGGTGCCATCCACGGAAAGCGGGTCGTCTGGGGACGATCTTCGTACTCGTCGCTTAGTCGTCCTCTTCCTCTTCTTCGCGCTATTACACTGTCCGGGAAGACCTGTCCGCACGGACCTGCCCGCTGTGGACGCCCACCCTAGATCGATGATGTGGAACACAGGCTCGGCGATCGTGCCTGTGTAAGTTAATTATTAAATTTTAAGTCTGTGGTGGACGATGTCCTTGGCGTGAGACTTCTGAAGGCGCTCGCAGATGCTCGTAAGTGATAAGGAAGTTTCTCGACTGAGCAGTTCCTTAAGAAGTTGCGTAGGTGATGCCTAATTACTCCCTGCAGTAACGCCGGGGGCGCGTGCAATACGGCTCGGAGACGCGGCACTCCCCCGGCACCATTCAGCCCAGCATCAGCGGGGGCCTGCGTAGCAGCGGCACAATCGCGTACGCTCCAAAAGTTCCTTCACACGGCCTGAGTCCCTTCAAACACCAACTTCCTGACGGAGCGAAGCCGCCTTCAGCCAGAGGTGTTCGGCGCCCAAGTCTCGAAGCTGGTCCTCCGGGTGAAGCAGTGCAACGTGGCGCTCCCGCAGGACACGAAGTACCTCTCACGGGCTCGGCCTGCTCAAGTCTGAGCCCTCGTCCTGCTCAACGTCTGATTCACTCGTCTTGCTCAGCGGCTGAGTCTCCGTCCTGACTCAACGTCTGAATCCTCGTCCTGGGTCAGCGTCGAGTCCATCCGTTCGCTCAGTGGCGAGTCCCCGTCTTGCTCAACGTCTGAGTCCTCGCTGGTCAGCGTCTGAGTCCTCGTCTCATGGAAATTCTCCTCTATCTTGGTATATTGGATTTCAGGAGGAGTCTTTGATACAAGCAAGTCCTTTCAATTTCTTCGTTGTCCTCGTTCTTGCTGGTCCTGGATCTCCTCGCCGTCCTCATCTTGTGGTTCTCGATCTCCTCGCCGTCCTCGTATTGCTTAGTCCCTCGCCGTCCTTCATTTCTGCTGGTCATCGATCTCCTCGTCTTGCTGGTCTCGACATCCTCGAGGTACCCTCTTCCTGCTGGTCCTCGCTTTCCTCGCTGCTTCTCTTCGCCTGTGTGCACAGTATCCTCGGTGCGGGAGGAGAGGCGTCTCCCTGCACTGCTGGCGGGCGGGGCGTCGAGCAACAGGCAGACGGCCGCCGCGCCTCCGTCAGGAGCCTAGGTCCCCCGGGCTGGACAGCCACGGCACTCATGGCGCCAAACATCATGGAGGGAGTTTAGTGTGACATGTGAGATCTATATTGTTGAGGGAGCGCCGTGGTTTGGACCTGTGTCCCTCATATAAAGATGATTTCTGTAGCAGGAAAAAAGAGCTAGGAGGTAAATAGCTTGGAACCTGCTTTGTGCATGTATCTTGACTACATGTCTGAGTACCTGTACCCACTGTAATCAGTAGTGATGTATAGTGGGTATGATCGGGGGAGGGCAGAGGGGAGCCTGGAGTTAGGAAGTGTGTCCTGCGGTTCCAAGAGTGTTAGATCTTAGCGGGTTTACTGATTTTCGCTTGCAATGTTTGGCGAGCCATGATCACTCATCATCGTGCCGACTCACCCGTCTTTATGGCTTCCTCAAACATTGCAAAACCTTCACCGCGACTTCGCCACGCCCGAAGGGGGCGCTGGCCCATGCGACGGGACCGCGGCTACGTGATGGAGTGTGGACAACCCACTGCTTCACGCGCCGCCCCGCGGACTCTAAGGCCTTCTTTCCTCTCCTTCCCGGCTCACGTCGACGTGACCGACCGCCTGTGGCAGCAGGTCACCGCTTCGAATTTTGGAGAAGCCGTTGAGGCAAAGCGCCGGGCAAGGGGGGCCAGGGGGGTCGCCATAGCGAGTCCCCGCGCTGCCGACGAACCGGCATGCCCCTCACAGGCTGCGGCTGGTGCTGTGAGAGTGCCGCATACACGCACCAGCAGGAGCGACAGGAGCGGGCGCCCTGGAGGGAATTGGCGCACACCGGGGGTGTTCACGCACAGTTCTTCTCCAAGGCCAACGAGCTGCCCTCCTCGCCGCCCTGCGAGCTGCTGGCGGACCGCAGGCTGGTGGAAGCGCTACCAGGACGTGTACGGGACACGTGGGCGACTTGCCCAAGATTAACGCCGACAACTTCTGGTGCCGTACCTGGGCGCCGCGTACGGGGACATTCTGCTCTACAGCGGCGGCCAGGGAGGCACGCGCCTCCAGCCAGCTGTGGTGCCCTCCGCCGGCGCCTATGAGACCACTCCGGGGAGGCGGAGCGGCGCGTGACCGCAGTGGCGTGGACGCCAGAAACCAGTCTCAACTGGTTACCTGGAGGCATCAGAGAGAACCTCACTACTATTGAGCGGTTGTTGTAGTCACGGGACAACCGTGAAAGCACTCCTCCCGGTGGTTGCTGAAGATCAAAAAACATTGAGTCTCTTCATGAAGGATTGTGGCGGGAGTCGTCTTTATGCTTCTATGTTGCACGCTGGTCTATTATCTTATGTGATACCCACTTATCTGACACCAAGTAACATAATTATATATATAAATTATATCTAACCGGACATCATCTCAATTACAGGCATATAAGTATTACTCGCATTAACGTTCTTTTTTTCCCTCCTTTTTGGAGGCCAATAAGCCTACGTGTACCTATATTTACGCATATCGATTTACATACGATATAAACTACCTAGGTTAATACATATATTACAATAATTGTATTTACACAACACACACAACATAGTCTAATATATATATATATATATATATCTATATATTATATATTATAATCTCTATATATATCTATATATATATATATATATATATAATATATAGTATATATAATCTATATAATATATATAGTATATAGAATATATATATATATATTATAATAGATATATATATATAATATATATATATATATTATTATATATCTATAATATATATAGTATATTAATAAATATAGTATATAATTATAATATATATATACCCCATATATATATTATATAGTAAAGATCATATAGATATATATTAGTATATATATATATATATAATAGTATATATATATAGATAAGTATATATAATATATATATATATATATATAGTATATATATATATATATATCTATAGTATATATATATATATATATATATTATAGATATGTAGAATATAATATATACTATATAATTATACTATTATATTATATACATATATATATATATATATATATAATATATTACTATATAATATATATATATATATACTATATAATATATATATATAGTTATATAACTATATATATATATATATACTATATAATATATATATTACTATATATATTACTATATATATATATATATTAAATACTATCATATATATATATAGTATAATATATATTAATACTATATATACTATATATATATATATATACTATATATTATATATATATATATATATTATATATATATATATATAATATATATATATATATATATAATATATCTTATATATATTATATACTATATATCATATATATATAGATATATACTAATATTATAGAATATATATATAATATATATATATATATATATTATATATATAATTATATAATATATATATAATATATAAGTATATATATATATATTATGGTTGTGTGTGTTTGTGTAAAAAAACATTTTGTAATTATGTAATATAAACCGTAGGTAGTTATATTAGTATGTAAATATAGATATGCGAAATATAGGTACAAGTAGGCTTATTGGCCCAAAAAAGGGAAGGGAAAAAAAAGACGTTATGCGAGGTATAACTATATGCAGTATTGAGATGTGTCATGTATAGATATAATGTATAGATATAATTATGTTACTTGGTGTCAGATAAGTGGTATTCAACATAAGAACTAGAACAGCGTGACCTAGAAATGCATTAAAGACGACCTCCGCCACAAAGCCTCATGAAGAGACTCAATGTTGATCTTCAAGCAACACCACCGAGGGCTTTGCACGGTTGCCCTAGTCACCAACAACCGCCTCAATAGTAGTGAGGGTTCTCTCTGATGGCCTCCAGGAACCATTGAGAACGGTTCTGGCGTCACGCCACTGCCGTCCACGCCCGCGCCGCCTCCCCGGAGTTGGTCGTCAGAGGCGCGGCGGCGAGGGCACCACCAGCTGATGGAGCGCGTGCCTCCCTGGCCGCCGCTGGAGAGCAGAATGTCCCCCGTACGCGGCGCCCACGGTAAACGGCACCAGAAGTTGTCGGCGTAATCTTGGGCAAAGTCGCCCACGTGTCCGACACGTCCTGTAGCGCTCCACCAGCATTTGCGGTCGCCAGCAGTCGCAGGCGGCGAGGAGGGCAGCTCGTTGGCCCTGGAGAAGAACTGGTGCTTTAGTGAACACCTCCAGGTTGTGAGCAAGTCCCTTCAGGGCGCGCCGCCTCCTGTCGCTTCCTGCTGGTGAGTGTAGTGCGGCAACAAGCAGCACCAGACGCAGCCTGGTGAGGGGCATGCCGGGGCGACGGGCAGCGCGGCGGACTCGCTTGGCGACACCCCTGGCCCCCCTTGCCCGGCAGCTTGGCTCAACGGCTTCTTCCAAAAGCGAAGCGGTGACCTGCTGCCCCCAGGCGGTCGGCACGCGATAGTGTAGCCGGGAAGGAAGAGGAAGAAGGCTTGAGTCCGGGGCTGCGGCTGTGACAGTGGGTTTTTGTCACACTCATCACGTAGGCCGCGGTCCCGCGCCATGGCCAGCGCCCCCTTCGGGCGTGGCGAAGTCGCGTGAAGGTTTGCAATGTTTTGCGGGAAGCCATAAGACGGGGTGAGTCTTCACGATGATGAGTGATCATCGGCTCGCCAAACATTGCAAAGCGAAAAATCAGTAAACCAGCTAAGAATCTAACACATCTTGGAACCTGCAGGACACACTTCCTAACTCCAGGCTCCCCGCTGCCCTCCCCCGATCAACCCAACATAAACATCACTACTGATTACAGGGGGTACAGGTTACCCTCAGACATGTAGTCAAGATACATGCCACAAAGCAGGTTCCAAGGTATTACCTAGCTCTTTTTCTGCTACAGAATCATCTTTAATATGCGGGACACAGGTCAAACACGGCTCCTCCCTCAACAAATAGATCTCACGATGGTCAACTAAACTCCCTCCATGATGTTTGGCGCCATGAGTGCCGTGGCTGGCCAGCCCTGGGAGGAACCTAGGCATCCTGACGGGAGGGCGCGGCGGCCGTCTGCCTGTGGCTGCGACGCCCGCCCGCCACAGGTGCAGGGAGACGCCTCTCCATCCCGCACGAGGATACTGTTGCACCACAGGCGAAGAGAAGCACGAGGAAAGCGGGACCAGCAGGAAGAGGAGTACCTCGAGATGTCGAGGACCAGCAAGACGAGGAGGATCGAGAACACAGCCAAGATGAAGGACGGCTGAAGACTAGCAAGACGAGGACGGCGAGGAGATTCGAGAACCAACAAGATGAGGACGGCGAGGAGATCCAGGACCAGCCAGAGAGAGACAACGAAGAAATTGAAGACTGCTGTATCAAAGACTCCTCAATGAAAATCCAATATACCAAGATAGAGGAGAAATTCAATGAGGACTGAGGACTCAAGGACCCCCGCTGACCAGGACGAGGACTCAGACGTTGAGCAAGACGGGGACTCAGCCACTGAGCAGAGAAACGAGGACTCAGGACGCTGACCAGGACGAGATTCAGACGTTGAGCAGGACGGAGACTCAGCCGCTGAGCAAGACGGAGGAATCAGACGGTTGAGCAGGACGAGGGCTCAGACGTTGAGCCAGGCCGAAAGCCGTGGAGAGGTAGCTTCGTGTCCTGCGGGAGCGCCACGGGCACTGCTCACCCAGGAGCAGCTGCGAGACTTGGGCGCCGAACAACCTCCTGGCTGAAGGCGGCTTCGGCTCCGTTCAGGAAGGTGGTGTTTGAAGGACTCAGGCCCCGTGGTGAAGGACTGTTGGAAGCGTAGCGCGGATTGTGCCGTGCTACGCGAGGGCCCGGCTGATGCTGGAGTGAATGGTGCCGGGGAGTGCCGCGTCTCCGAAGCCGTATTGCACCGCGCCCCGGCGTTACTGCAGGGTATATAGGCATCACCTACGGACAACTTCTTAAGGAACGGCTCAGTAGCGAACTTCCTAATTCACTGACGAGGCATCTCTGCGAGCGCCTTCGGAAGTCCACGCCCAAGGACATCGTCCACAACGACTAAAATTTAATAATATAACTTACACAGGCACGATATCGCCGAGCCTGTGTTCCACATCACGATATAGGGTGGGGCGTGCCACAGCGGGCAAGGTCGCTGCGGAAACAGGTCTTCCCGCGACGTGTATATAGCGACGAAGGAAAGAGGAAGAGGACGACCTAAAGCGACGAGTACGAAGATGCGTCCCAGACGACCGCTTTACGGGATGGCACCCGAGAATGGGGCGCGACGGCCCGTGTTTTGTTCCGGTGACTGTACAGGCCTGGGTACACCTAGAGCATTCGCGGTGTGGCTGTGCGACCAACTTCCTGAAGGAGGCCGCTGATGACAGGTTGTCGAGGCTGTGCACCGTCAAGGATCCCGCGAGTCTGCTCCTTCCCTCCGAACGTGGGTCCTGGCTGCACCTCCTTGCTCAGACCCACTGACGCCACAACAGCTCAGAGAAAACATGTGTTTTTGAGGTTAAAGAGGAGAGCCAGTTGATGAGGAAGAGGACACAGACCCTCTGAGCAGGACGAGACCAGACGCTGAGCAGGACGAGGGTCAGAGTGGACGAGGACGCAAAACTCGTGAGTCTCAGGGACGGCAGGACATCGAGGATGTTGAGGGACGAGCAAGACGAGGAGTCAACGAGGACATCGAGATAGCAGACGAGGACATCGAGGATGTCGAGGAATAGAAAGACGAGGTTTGTCAAGGACGAGCGGACGGGGGGACAAGAGGAAAAACGAAGACTGGTGTATCAAAGACTCTTTTTAAAAATCCAGTAAACCAAGATCAAGGAGACTTTTTAATGAGGGACGAGAGAGAACGCAGACGCTGAGCAGGACGAGGAATCAGCCGTGAGCAGGACGAGGAATCAGACGTTGAGCAGGCGAGGACTCAGCCGCGGTAGGCAGGCCGAGGCCCGCGTAGGAGAGGTAGCTTCGGTCACTCGGGAGCGCCCACGTTGACTGCCACCCAGGAGGCAGCTGCAAGACGTCGGGCTCCGAACACCTCCTGGCTGGAAGGCTGGCTTCGGCTCCGTCAGGAAGGTGGGTTTGAAGGGAACTCAAGCCGTGGTGAGGAAACTGTTGGAGCGTAGCGCGATTGTGCCCGCTGCTACGCGAGGCCCGGCTGATGCTGGAGCTGGAACTGTGCCGGGGATGGCCGCGTTCTCCGAGCCGTGTGCGCCGCGCCCACGGCGTTACTGCAGGAGTATGTCGATCACCTACGACAACTCTTGAGGAAACTGCTCAGTAGAGAAACTTTCTTAATTCAACTGACGAGCATCTGCGAGCGCCTTCCGGGAAGTCCCACGCCAAGGAAATCGTCCACAATGACTTAAAGGTATAACAAATTACACAGGCACCCCCCTCGATCGCCGAGCCTGTGGTTCCAAATCATCGAATCATAGGGTGGGCTGCCACAGCGGGCAGGTCCCTCGCGGAACAGGTCTTCCCGAAACAGTATATAGCGACGAGAAGAGGACGAGACGACCTAAGCGACGAGTACGAAGATGCGCCTCCAGACGAACGCTTTCCGTGGATGGGCACCGGAAAATGTGTGCGCGACGACCCGTGTTTTGCTCCAGGTGACGTGTACAGCCTCGGGTAAATCCTAGACCATCGCGGTGTGGCACAGCGACCAGACCTTCCTGGACGGAGCGCGAGAAGGTGTCGAGGCTGTGCACCGCCAAGGATCCGCGAGGCGTCCTTCCCTCCGACCAAGTGGCCATGGGCGTCACAGTCCTTGCTCAGACAACTGACGCCACAACAGCTCAGAGAAACATTTGTTTTGGAGGTTAAGAAGGAGAGCGGTTGATGGCGAAGAGTGAGCGTTTTGAGTTATGAAGAGGGGTACAATAATCCGAAGTTAACGAAGAGTTGTGGTAGCATCTGTAGCGAACCGTTGAGCGCCGTCCCAGCGTTGCCCTTGCAGCACCCCCTGTTGAGGCGCCAGACTGTCTGTCCCTCGCTAGTGAAAAATAATAATGGAATTATGGTAATGGTTAATGCAAGTATAGCCGCGGAAACCTGCTTTGAATAAATACACGACTGGCGACGACCGCTGCCAGAGGTGGAGTATAACACGATCTATATCTATCTTTTCTATGCATATATTTCAGTTTAAGCCATTGATATTCATGTAATTTACAAAAATTTACAATTTAAAGTGGTCAAATTACAATTGAAATTACGTTCTGGGCTCAAGGGGTACGGACTACTATTCAGTCAATCATAGTTCAGAAGTCCTCCAGCCTTAAAGGACTGAGTCTTGTTACACGCGGATTATTACTATCCATTATAGTTTATTTGATTATTATGATCCATTTCTTTAAACTATTGATTCATTTGAGATGACTGTACTTAATTGGTCAACATAGAAGTTGTGACAGTTTTACACGCCGGGTTGGTTTATTACTGATCTCATGTCGCTGATATTTCTGAAATGTTACTTAGTTTGGTATACATAGAAGTTGTGAATGTTAAAGATCTGATGCAGCGGATTTCATGATTCCCCTTTGATCTTTATAGTTATTAGTCTGGTTCAAACATTTCTTTGTTGGTATTCATCTTTAGTGCATTCAATATCATATCATTCTGGATGAAAGAAAGAAAGAAAGACAGAAAAAAGGAAAGATAAAGAAGAAACAGAGGAGCAGGAAGGAGAAAGAAAAAAAAGATAAATGAAGGTAGAGAAAAACGAAACTTAAATAAATCCATGGTAGGAAAGAAAAAGAAATGAAAGGGGGTATGTCGTTCCCTCTTAAACATTTAAAAACTCCCTTGCTACTAAGACGAAGACGAACGAAAACTGGAAAAAGGGCTAATGTGTACAGTTAGCGCCACTCGACTTCAGAACTTTCGGGTGAACGTGAGCGTCATATTTCAAAAACTGGCAAACCTCCTTTTTCACAGGCTGTAAACATTTTCTGCCTATGGTGCCCCAGCCTACAGTAATGAAAGAAAGAAAAAGTGAGAGGCTACAAACAACCTTACTAGAGGAGGAAGAGGCTATAGTGGGGGAGTAATTTGTTCGGAGAGGGGAAGTGGGAAGAAGCAAAAAGAACAATCAAACAGTTGGATGACCCGAGAATACAGAAGAAAGAAACTAATAAGAGAGAAAAAGAGAAGGAAAACAAATAAAGACCCAGACAGCCAAGAAGAAACACGTCAGGGAGTGCCGTTGAAAAAGGCCTGACTCCCGACCAAAAAACGGAACGAACTGAAACTGTTAAAGGGGCCCCGGGAGAAAATGACTCCATGGCAGCTTAGGGTAGCCTCTCACTCATATCCACGGGATAGATTTGAATTATTTAAAGGGGTTCCAGTGTTTGACATAATATTGTCAGAAGGAAGATATCTCACCGACCAGTCATGTTTGCTTACTAATACTACTACTACTATACTACTTACTACTACACTACTAATACTATACTACTACTACTACTACTACTCACTACCACTACTACGTATACTACTACTATAAACTACTTATACTACTCGCCCCCACTGGGAAAAAAAGGCGTCACTCTTATTAACGGCCTCACCAGTGCGACCATCCATTGGCGTGTGACACGTCCCTACATGGTCCCTACCGTCCCTGCCGTCCCTACATCACAGGACTTCCCTTCCCATGCCTCCATGCATGCCACATCATTACCAATAATTCTTTAAACCACGCGTCTTTTCTGTATCATCACTCGTATAGTCTTGTTTTGTTATGCTCTTAATCCTCCCAGTAAGTTATTTTTCGTGGATGGTACTCTAAGTCCTGCTCTTACCTCACCATTGATAAATCCCGTCAATTCTAATGGGATCTAATGGCACAAACAGTAGAGTTTAAAGCTTTGATTCAATAACACTTGGCATGAGAAGTAAACGTTCCTCTGCAATCCTAGAACGACCGTATGGACCTTTGCTAATTATTTTACTAGGAAGTTATTGTTTTATTATCTTCCCCACGTTAAAGAACATTATGCAGGACAGATGCCACGAAATTATCAAACTGTAATTAAAACGCACACGCACAACGCACACGCAAACGCACACACACACAACAACACACAGCTGCTACCTCTCGTAAAATAATTCATAGTGTTCATAATTTCTTCCCACGCCACAGACCTTAATTCCCTCCTACACTAACTCATCACTTCTACAGATCAATTTCCTATTCATCTAATTAATACCCTTATACGTAATCTAAAATACAACACAATCTCTATATTCAATCTATCTATTGTTGTAGGATCAAAAAAATTCAATCATTGTCGTCAATCAATCCATATCATCGTCGTCAGTATTTATATCTTTTTCCACAGGCAAAGCATTATATAAATGATAACTATTTTAATTTCACCCCCCCCCCCTACAGTCCCACCAATTCACCCCCGCCCATCCCCTTAAGCCCCTCCCCAATCCCCCTCCCCCCCAAGGCCCCCCCTCCAGGCCCTATATAAAATCTCCGCAATGACCCCAATCCCTGCCATTTCATAGCACATAACGGACCCTGAATCGCCTGTGTGCCCTAATAGTCCCCATTACATTCCCTTAAGCCCTCGGAAAAACTATGCATTTCCTTAAGGTTTTTATTTTCTCTACCCAATGCATTCAACATACTCCTCTTAGATATCACGAATGCAACTTTTTTTTTTTCATGACTCACATATTTTGCAGCACACACACACAGCACACGCACACACACACACACACCACACACACAAATACACACACACACAATATACGTACTACTACCATCCATTTTGAACTTTTTTTCCCCGACTTGCATATTTTTCAAAACACACACACACACCACACACACACACCACACACACAACACCAACACACACAACAGGTGTAGGAGGAAAGCACACTCCAGTTCACAACCGAAAAGTCTCGGGTTCGATACCGGCGGAGCGGAAAACATATGGGGTGTTTCCTTAAAACCGAGCCCCTGTCCACCAGCAGTGAAGGGTACCGGGTGTTAGCGCGGGGTTTGGACCTGGTCTACGGGGTGGTTGGCTTCGGCCAACACAAAGCACTAAGGATTGAATGATAAAAAGTTGATATGGAGACGGGGCCATACGAGCATTACTCTGGCCCTGTAAATAAACACTAGATGAACACACACACACCACACACACACCACACACACACACACACACAGACACCACACACACACACACACACCACACACCACACCACACACCACCACCACGTCGTACTGAATTTTGCTCGAAGTCGCAGACTCTTCATTTTACTTGGACGCAAAGTGTTTCTCATCTTTCCCTCTAATTTCTTATATGCCTTTTTTTCATTCTTACTCATCCCTCCTTGATCCCTCACCTTTCCCTTATCTCCAGTCATGGCGTTCCACTCACAAACAATTTACGCAACCTTGTCTGCTATTAATGCTTACATCTACATAAATCATTCTTTCCTCACTGTTGTCCAATTATAGTTTATATCTAAATAAATTCTTTCCTCTCGTCTTCATTTTAGCGTACAATTATATAAGCTACATTAGTTTCCTGCCTTTCAATGTAGTTAATTCAGGTTGTAATGTATTGTTTTTGAGTACGATTCCTCACTATAACACCGAGTCGCACTAACAAATATACTATAACACAACACCGAGACACTAGTAACACTAACACTATATACTATAACACTAACACTATACATATAACACTAAACCACGATCTCTATAACACTAGCACTAGATCCTATAACACTAACATAAGTATACTATATCACTAACACTATAAAACGATATCACGAACAATATAAAACATATCACTAACACTATAAAACTATATCACTAACATGATAAAAACATATCACTAACTCAGGTTAGCCCCGCGGCACCCCTCACCACGAACTTCCATGCCGGTGTGCCATCTGGCGGGGGGCGGCGGCGAGGGCACGGAATATTATTTGATATTGTCCTGGAAATACGCATAGGTATACATTTCCTGGAGATTACATAGGGATAAGGAAAACTAATTATACGAAACGACATTCACATTGACTTCCTATTTGGTGTTGTTCGTGCCTCTGTACATAGAATAATATTTGATTTGGTAATATAGGCTGTTATATATATTTTTTTTAACAGAGGCGGAAAAATTTCAGTCTATCTTAAGGTCTCATGCTTACATTATGCCTAGGTTTACTGGATAATTGTTAAATATGATAAAATACAGCTGACCATAAGAAGAAAAGCGTAGAGTCTGTCCTCTGGCATTCAAAAATTTATCAGTCAGTAAGCAGTAAGGAGTCCGGATTGTTGCTCGTTAAAAAAAATAGAGTGTAGTAATATTTGATTCATAGTTAATCAATATTTGATCGTATATTTGTACATTTTTGTCATGTTGTAATTTACGTGATCAAAGTTGAAGCGAGACGTTAAACGCATTGGACGATGTTTACTGTGTTTCCTGTGAGGGCTTGGAGATAATTGTGGACTCCTTTTGATACCTAGATGTTGTCTAAGATATTGCCATGCCCGCTTGAGACCAGAAAGTATTTCCATTGTAATTTGGGTGTACCATTATACGATTTTTAATGAATATAACAATTATGTTATAGATATGACCTGCCTTAGTACCTTGCGATAACTAATTGGTATATTCAGTACTTTTCGTACTTCTATGGCTAACAACAGACGATTTTTTATAGTAAAGGAAAGATTGTGGCTGACGTGGGTTAACCACTTGCGACCAGAGCGTACTTCATTATAAGTTGGTACCATGAGAAGATTTTGTTCTTAATATAAGCAATGTTTTTATAGATATGAACCTGTTTAGTATCCTTGTTCGACTAGCTAATTTGGTATATTTAGTCACTTTTCGTAATTTTATGGTAACAACAGACCACTTTTATATAGTAAATGAAAAAAATCGTGGGCGTTCAGGCATTAAAGGCTGTTCACACTGGCGTTTTTTCGGCATTTTTATTGACGGAAGGGGTCTGGGTCTGGGTGGGGGTCTGGGGCTGTGTCATGATCGAAATAGGTTTTCAACAAAAAATCACACACAATCGCTCGGTCATTTCAAGAGACCGATTTCTCGCAGATAAAAAATGCCGAAAAAAAACGCCCGTTGTGAATCAGCCTGAGGAGGCTGATCAGTTGTGCGTCGGTATTTACAATGTCTGGACGTCTCGGTCGTGGGTTTGAAGGAGCGGAGATGTGCACTGTGGCAAAATGGTGTACCTTAGGGTTTTGATATTTAAGTTATGAGAAATAGGAAAATACAAAACATGTGGCGAGACATTGAAAACACCAAAAATATAATAATTAATACAAATAAATAAAAATATATAATAGAAGGCCGATTTTGTATTGTCCGTGGTTTAAATCTAAAAACATTTTGATTCTTTACATTGAAGAGTCATATTTAGACTTTCAACAATCTATAAAAACTTCAACGTCTGCTTTTATTAACACGAATGCTTTATATGAAACATTTTTTGTGGCATTTAATTACAGGCGAAGAAAACAGGGTACATTCCAGAATGAACAACCGAAACTTCCTTTGCTGTGAAACGAAACTATTTTGTTTTGGGAGTGGTCTTGATGTGTTTTGACAGAATTTGCTAACCATTTTCTATCGCAATTTTTTTTGTGTGTGTGTTTGTGTGTGTGATTGCAACAACAATGACAAAAAAAACCAAGTGAACCGAACGAACATAACCTCCCCATTTACCTAACATAACCTATATCAAACTAAACCTAACCTATCCTAACATAAACCCAATCCTTACCCTAAAAATAAATAAATAAATAAATAAATAAAATAATAAATAAATACATAATAAATAAAATAAATACATAAATAAATAAAAAAAAAAAAATTGCGACAGAAACGGTTTAGCAGGATTCATTCAAAAAACACATCAAAACCTCACCAGCAAAAAAAATAATTTCGTCCACAAAGTGAAATCGGTGTTCATCTGGAAATAAATACCGGAAAAACAAGAGAGAAAAAATAAACGTTACAACACCTTTTATCCGGCCCGTAAGATATTGTGACTCGTATTCCTCACAGGCCTATGCTAGTAATCTGTAAACACGTCGTTGTGCTTGTGTGTGCAATGCCACGCGAAGAGGCAGCCCCGGCCCAAGCGGGGGCCCGACGGACAAAGGGCAAGGAGCTGAGGAAATGTCATCGAGTGCATCGCCTTGTTTCCAGAATTCCCAGCAAGCTCGAGGGACACAAGATATGTAGGTTGAAGGTTTTATACGATGTCCTTTGTGTTTGTTCTTGCTTGTTATTGGTACTCTCTCTCTCTCCTCTCTCTTCTCTCTCTCTCCTCTCCGCTCTTCTTCTCTCTCTCTCTCCTCTTCTCTCTCGCTCTCTCTCCTCTCTCTCTCTCTCTCTCTCTCTCGCTCTCTCTCTTCTCTCTCTTCTCTCCCTCTCTCTCTCTCTCCTCTCTCTTCTCTCTCTCTCTCTCTCTCTCTCTCTCTATCTTCTCTCTCTCTCCCTCTCTCTCTCTCTCTCCTCCTCTCTATTATTAATTAGATTAATTATTATTAATCCTCTACTACCACTACTACTACTACTATACTATACTACTACTACTGCGTACTTTACTACTAACTTACTAATATTAATGATAGTATTAGTAATTATTGCTTTTCTACTACTAATATCTGTTATATTATATATTATTATTATTATTGATTATTTTTATTATTATTATATTTTTATTATACTATTTACTATTATAATTTTTTTATTACAACACTCTACTACTATTTACTGCTACTACCTATACTACTACTTTTATACTTTAATAATTGTATTTCCGTATTCCACGACTTGCTCTAGCTAACCAGTAGTGCATCGGTCCCATAAGGCAGCCACGAGCTCAATGGACAAGAATTTACACCTATAAATGTATTAAACGTGTTTTGGAAATATAATGTTAATAAACAATCAATCAGTCGCTCTCTCTCGCAATAATCTTTACCTCCTCTCTCCGCTCTCTCTCTCTCTCTCTCTCTCTCTCTCTCTCTCTTCTTCTCTCTCTCTCTCTCTCTCCTCCTCTCTCTCTTCTCTTCCTCTCTCATTCCTCTCTCTCTCTCTCTCTCTCTCTTCTCTCTCCTTCTCTCTCTCTCTCCTCTCTCTCTTCTCTCTCTCGCAATGATCCTAATCCTTATTTTCTTCATATACATTTCTTCATCATAGGAAGACCTTGAAATATACACGATCTTTCTATACAAAAAAACAAATATGAAAAAGGAAAGGGTGACTCAGTTAAACAAGGGAACGAGGCAGTTTTAATTAGGAAGAAGGAGGAGGAAAACCGCTGTTTGTAATAAATTGTTTGGAGGGACCTTATATTTCTTTCAAAGGAGAAGAGTTTATAGATGTAAGCTATCCACGTTGGGTACGGGCTTGTAATAAAAGCAGAGTACCTGGCCTTTCAAAACACTACGGAGTGTGAAGGCGAATTCGTCACAGGAATCTTGAGAGGACCTGACACAGTAGTGTTATGCCGCCCGGTGTACTCCACAGGGTACCACGGAGTTACAAAGGACTTAAAGAGGCTGTGCGCGGCGGTGTCAGGACCAAAGGGCTATTTTTTTCCCCTTGGCTAGTCCGTTATGATGTAAAAAACAGAGAATTAGATTGTGGAGAAAAATGAGAGGCAGAGACATAGGAGGGGAAGGTTTTGGGCCCTGGGGTGGTGGTGGTGGGGTAGGTCAAGATAGGTTATTGTGGTGGTGGTGGATGGTGGTGGGTGTAGGTCAAGGATAGGTTAGTGGTGTGGTGTGGTGGTGGTGGCTTGTGGTGTAGGTCTCAAGATAGGTTATGGTGGTGCTGGTGGTGGTGGTGGTTGTAGGTCAAGATAGGGTTTATGGTGGTGGTGCTGGTGGGGTGGATGGGGTGTAGGTCTAGATAGGTTATGGTGGTGGTGGTTGGGGTGGTGGTGGTAGTCGCGTCAAGAAGAGGTATGGTGTTGGGGTGGTGGTGGTGGGTAGGTCCAAGATAGGTTTATCCGGTGGTGGTGCTTGATGGTGGGTGGTGTAGGTTCAAGATAGTTATGTTTGTAGTGGTGTTGGTTGTGTAGGTACGTCGTGGTGGGGGTGGTGGTACAGGTTTTTAAGATCAAGGTTCATGTTTGTAGAGGATGGTGGTGGTGGTGTTAAGGTATGTCGTGGTGGTGGGAAACGGTTAAGGTTTAGGTCAATAGTGGTGGTCCTAGTGGTGGTGGTACAGGTTAAGGTACGTCTTGGTGGTTGTGGTTAAGGTAGGTCAAGGTTGATGGTACTAGTGGTGGGTTGCGTGGTTGAAAAAAAAGGTTAAGGTAGGTCAAGGTGGTGGGGGTGAAGGCCTAATATCATATAAGTTTACGTGAACTCAACCCAGTTTTGGGTCCATATTGGTAATTTTGGGGACAAAAAATGATCAGCGTGTAAACAGGCAACAAAGAGAAATGACGAGGAGCAAAGAGAAGGAAAAAAAAAAAAAAAAAAAAAAAAAAAACAAAATATGAATGAGAATACCTATACGCGAAAATATGGAGGACAAGTGAAACCGAGGGAAATATCGAGGGCAATAACCGAGGGGAAATATGGCGGGACAAATGAACCGAGGGGAAATATGGAGGACAGTGAAACCCGAGGGAAAATGTGGAGGAACAGGAACCTGAGGGGAAATATGGAGGACAAGTGAACAGAGGGGAAGGAAATATGGAGGACAGTGAACCGAGGGGAAAATAGGGAGGGACAGGAACATGAGGGGAAATATGCGAGGACAGTGAACGAGGGGAAATATGGAGGACAGTGAACCGAGGGGGAAATATGGAGGAAATGAAACAGAGGGGAAAATATGGCGGGACAGTGAACCGAGGGGAAAATATGGAGGACAGGAAACCGAGGTGGAAATATGGAGGACAGTGAACAGAGGGGAAATTATGGAGGACAGTGAACAGAAGGGGAAATATGGAGGACAGTGAAACCGAGGGGAAATATGGAGGACAGTGAAAAGAGGGGAAATATGGAGGACCGTGAACAGAGGGGGGGGGGGGAAAATATGGAGGACAGGGAAACCGAGGGGGAAATATGGAGGCAGTGAACAGGAGGCGGAAATATGGGGGCGTGAAACGATGGGGAAACTATGGAGGACAGTGTGGAAACGAGGGGCAATATGGAGGACAGTGAAAAATGAGGGGAATATGGAGGACAGTGAACAGGGGGGGAAATATGGAGGACAGTGAGGAAACGATGGGAAATATGGAGGACAGTGAAACTAGAGGCGGGAAATATGGGGACAGTGAGCAGAAGGGGAAATATGGAGGACAGTGAACCGAGGGGAAATATGGAGGACAGTGAACAGCGGGGAAATAGGAGGAAGTGACGAGGGGAAAATATATGGAGGGACAGTGAACAGAGGGGAAATATGAGGAACAGTGAAAAAACGAGGGGGAAAATCAGTAAAAAAACCACTTATACCACTTAATCCAGTCCTCACGAAGACCTAGGAGAGAATGATGATGAAACAAGACCTAGGAGAGAAGAGTGATGACCAAGACCTAGGAGAGAAGATGATGACAAACCTAGGAGAGAAATGATGATGACAAGACCTAGGAGAGAATGACGATGGCACCAAGACATAGGAGAGACCATGACGATGACAAAGACCTAGGAGAGGAATGATGATGACAAGAACCTAGGAGAGAATGATGATGACAAGACCTAGGAAGAGAATGACGTGACAAGACCTAGGAGAGAATGACGATGACCAGACCTAGGAGAGAATGACGAGGACAAGACCTAGGAGAGAATGATGATGACAAGACCTAGGAGAGAATTGACGATGACAAGACATAGGAGAAATGACGATGACAAGACCTAGGAGAGAATGACGATGACAAGAACTAGGAGAGAATGGCGAGACAAGACCTAGGAGGAGAATGACGATGACAAGACCTAGGAGAGAATGATGATGACAAGACCTAGGAGAGAATGATGATGACAAGACCTAGGAGAGAATGATGATGGGGGCGGCGAGGCAGGTGAGAAAACAAGTCACCGGATGTTGACAGACTAACCTGGGGAACTATTTCCAGGAGAATCTTGAGGAAAGTTATTTTGGTATGTATTTTCCTAGAAGCTCCTATTCCTTCAGTAGAATAAAATGTATGTATTCAACAACAAATTCTTATAGCGTCGAGGATGAGGACAGAGTATTTATATAGACAAGATGCATGTTGACGGGTTGCGAGGTGAGAAACATATGTACACTGAGACACTACCTTTAGGCATGATGAAGTTAGTGATGGTGTGATTTGTCGCACAATGGAAGGAGTTGGAAAGCAGGGGAACATAAGCCAAAGAGTAAAAGGGACCGGACAAGTGTATTGTTGATTGAAACAACATCCCCGACCCCCCCGTGGAGACACGAACCTCTTGTAAGAATTAAACATTATCACCGGCTGCGTTCCCCGATACCTCCTGCAGACACCTAGCCATCTTTTGTGCTCCGGCCCCCCGAAAGGAAACTCCATTATTTTGACTGATAAAAAATACAAACTTAAGTGCGTGACAATCTTACTTCGATGTGCGTGCAGCTTAATGGCTGTACTTGTTGAATAGGCAATACGGGCAGCAAAAGGGCTGCCTATAAAATATAATATAATGCTGTACACGCACTCACAGCTTTACATCTATCAACGGCAGCTTACCTGTCCGCATTTCCATTTACCACAAAAATTTAGTCCGCTCTCGTATGAATTTTATCTACTGTACTCCACAAACCGATCAGAAGTTCGTATATTTATGTAATCATATTTCCTCTAGTTGTGGATAAGAAGCAACACGAGTATCATCCATGAGGACAAGTAGATGCAACCAGGCCAGAAGCCATCCATGTCACAGGGTTACTTGAACAACATACTATCAAATCGATTCACAAATATATGACATAGGTGAACACAGCACAGGTCGGGAAGGGGATCATGGACGCAGCCTACAGTCAGCTTAGACAATTGCCGAGCCAATAACAGAGTGCGTAAAGCCTGTACATTGCAGCAATGCCAAGCAGCATGGTTAGCACAACATCCTATACGCTTTAATACACCAAACAAAACATGCGTGGACCTGTTATGTATAACGTCTGTGAAAAGAGACAAACGTAACGGTCATAACTTGAATTCTTCCTTCTTGCAACGTCACAAAGCAAACGCAAAGCACAATATGCTAAATGCATCCTCTCCCTGCGAGTGCTCCCTGTTGTTCACGGACAGAGGTAAAAACACACGTTCAATCTACACTCAGGGCAATGTCATAGAGTTTAGCTATGTGTGATGACGATTGATCCCTATATTAATTGGATAACTACTAGGAACGGAACCGCGCTTAAACACAAGGTCCAATAGAGACAACAGGCCGGGACCCATGACGATGGATACCAGAGGTGGCAAGAAATATTATTAAACAACTTTACCTAGAGTTTGAGAAATCCGGATGCAGGTAGGTAGACAACTAAAGATACCCCAGGGGGGAATAAGACATCAGGGACCACAGCAATGTTACAAATGAGCCTCTTCACCTGGTCAGTACTACTGCGGCA
This sequence comes from Chionoecetes opilio, assembly GCA_016584305.1. Lineage (NCBI taxonomy): Eukaryota > Metazoa > Arthropoda > Malacostraca > Decapoda > Majidae > Chionoecetes > Chionoecetes opilio. Next base: position 157,666 of record JACEEZ010003793.1, read on the forward strand.
TTTATTGGCTGGTGCAACACTCGGCAAAAAATTTTATATACATCGCTGTAGAAAGTGTCATATGTAGGTACACACACACCGGGAGGGTTATATACGTATGTGCTCAATAATAATCTTTTAAAGCTTCATACAGTTACGGAGGTGAAGCTGTACGCTCTGAATAGGAAACAGGCGTTGGCTTCCACCTCGACCTATCGCCAAATAACTGCCCGCCATATAATGCGCCACTGATCATTTCCATTAATAAGCACTCACCACCTTTCAATCGGATCATCTTCAGGGGCACGATTCCGAGACTACTAATTACGGGCCGCCCACCACGGATATCGTATGCAAAATTAACACAAACTTGTGAGACGCGAAAGTGGCATGTACCAAGCAGGGGCTGACCACACATTGACAATGCAAGCATTGTCATAAATTGATCAGCGTCTATGTGCTAAATTTTTACGGGGACTTATTCATTAGTTATGCAGAGTTGGTCTATCATATAGCAGCGTTGATCCCCTAAACCTGTGAGGGCTCGAGTAAACAAGGACTATCCAAGTTAATACGAAGGTGCATGTTGGAAGATACACAACAGACAGAACAGGCGCATGGGCCTGAGGGTACGTTACATCTGATTATGATAAAGCTATTATACTTGTTCCACCTATGATGTTAGACGATGTCATATAAGGAATCTAGATTCAAGATACCCACCACTCTGCCTGACGGATTATGGTTAACTTGCTAGAGTAATCGTGTCATACAACGTAAAGTTCTTCCCAATTAATACCCTTTCATCACTACAGATACCGTAGAGCATAGCATATCGTTGGGCGAAACTGTCCGATCGGGACATGAGTTACGGATAAGAATATAATCACAAACGCAAAGTGGGTACAGGCAACTCACACAACAGCACACAGGAGGCCGAGAAACGAGAATTCACAAGGCCATCAAACCACCAGTTCATTCATATTATAGTGGAGGTACACACATAGTAGTTTTCTGCTATATAGGTGTAACAAGCATGATTAAAATATGGAGAGTCAGAGGGTGGCACATAAACAAAAACCAACACACCACACCGGAACACACTTAAGCTTAAACCAAAACTTGCGCAGTAACTGAGATATACTAATCTGAGAACCTTACAGTCGAAGACGCTGCTTTATCAAATACCACATTGTTAGGAGCCCCCCGGAATGCTAACGCAGACCTAGACATATGACTGAGATGCCCCATCACGAATAACATATCGATACAAAACAGGACAATGAGACGGGCAAAGAGTCTTAATTTCATACAGACTTATTATATCACAATCAAGCAAAAATATTATATACACAAGATTTCTCCAATTTTAGTCTTATCTCCATTAACATTTCCTGAGCAACCTGAGGTGGTTTTGTGGTCGTTTTAAAAATGAAATGAACGTTTCAATTTATCATTGACCACCTCCGTTTTCTATACATTTCTTTCTTTCCTGTCCAGGCTTATAGTGCATCCTTGGTTTCTCAGGACGAGCTCCTTTTCTGTCGTCTCTGCTGTGCTAGCCGCTGTCTCCATCTTCTAGGACCGCCTGAGATGAACATACTGTCAGTAACATAAAGGCCTGTCCTTAAACATCCTTCAGCCTGCGCCATCATACTCAAAACCTTGTCTCTGGCGTCCTTTGTGACAACAGGAGCCAGAATCGGGCGGAAGTGCGGTACTGCCAAGGTCGGACGCCCTAGCTTGGGGAAGAAATCCGGTGTCATCTGAGGACACAGCACTCCCAAAATTGCCTGCCATAGCTTGTCTATCATCATGGTGGCACCTTTTCAAGGGCAGTTTTGCTCATCAGCACCACCCAAGACCACCTATATTAGGTCTCCCGTGTTCTTCGTCGAGTTGTTCCTCTAGAAACAGTTGCTGCTGCTAAGTAACCTACAGTTCTACCGTGTGGTACCTTCCCTGTGGTCCAAGAAGTAAACTCTAGGATGTTAACTTATTATGGGTGTCTATTTCTTATACCATGAAAGAAATCATGAAAACTTTTTAAGTGGTTAGAAAGAATGATTTGCATGTCACTTAGGTACCACCAAATATCTTTGCTAAGACTTGGGAAGTGTGTTTAGACCCTATTTTAGGAATTTCTGTATTTCCAAAAATATTACTTGTTATAATTGGGGTGTTTAAGGACGCCCGAGCATCTATGACGCCCAGAAATCGGTTGGTGGATTCCTTTTGGTATTATACTATCGCTTACTTATTGATAAACAACTAGATGGACTCACATTAATATTCTACAGCCTTTGGTTTCCACTAATTAATTTAATTGGTTTTTGTTTGGCTGGGATTTTGTTCTCACTTTATACATATTTGTTTTGTTGTTGGTACATATGTTTTGCTTTACTGAGACATGATCTGATATTTCAGAGGAGAAGCACACAAGAAGTCCAAAAGAAGAAGAAAATAGGAATAGAAATGAGAGAAGGACAAGAGCGCAAAGCATCGCACCACCATGTGACAAGACTGAGGTAACTTTTATTATCATTACGTTCACGTATAAAAACATTGTAACAACTTATTTAGCAAACTCATACAAATACACTCAACCCTCGATTTTATGGAATAAATGGGAATTGAAGTGACTGTTACTTGAAAAAGTCCGTTGCATGGTATCGTGGGCTGGATGCCAATATTTTTCATAAGCATAAGGACAAAGTGGAGAGACTGAAGAAGGTAATATGATATATGAAGATCCAAAAATAATGAGTGAAATTCTAAATATAAACTTTCAGCAAGTAAAAAAAGTCAGAAAGGAGTGGGAAATAAAAACAGAGAAGGAGGAAGTTTGTGAATTGTTGAAGGAATTGGAGGAGAGGAAAGCAATATGACCAGACAGAGTGTCGGGTTATGTTTTAAAAGGGTGCAGAAAGCAGTTGGTTGAACCAGTATATGATATAATAAAGTGCTCATTAACAACGGGAAAAGTGCAAAGGAGTGAAGAGAGCAGATATAGTGCCAATATATAAAAATGGGAAGAAGGATGAACCACTAAATTATAAAACAGTGTCATTAACTAATGCACAGAATGCAAAGATGTGAGAAAATAATAAAGAAGCAATGGACAGAATACTTAGAAAATGAAGGTATAATAACAGACCGGCAGTATGGGTTTAGGAAAAAGAGATCATGTGTGACCAACCTAATAAGCTTTTACTCAAGAGTAATTGATATAACACAAGAAAGAGATGGATGGGCAGACTGTGTATATATCTAGATCTTAAAAAGGCATTTGATAAAGTTCCACATGAGAGACTACTTTGGAAATTGGAAAATATAGTAGGAATCACAGGGGTGATGAAAATACTGGATGTAAATCAACTACTGGATGGAAAGTTATCTGAAAGGAAGACAAATGAGAACAGTAGTGAAGGATGAAAAGTCTGAATGGAGAAACGTATGGGGAGTTTTCTGGAAAGCTCACGCTCAAGCCTGTCTCTCGCTCTCTCACATCCTTTGCCCTTTCAGCCTAATGATCTATCATTTACCGTAAATTCCCTGTGCTTTTTTGGGACTATCAGAATTACCCTTCAATACAACAACTGAAACAGTTCTTAATAAAAAATGTAGTTTATCATTTTTTTTTCTGCTAATATATTTATGATATCGATATGAAATCGAGCTAATAGGGTTTTAGGATTAATTTCCAGGAGTGTTAAAAGTAGAAGTGCAGAGGTTATTCTACAGCTTTATTTTGCTCTAGTCAGACCTCACCTAGACTATGCGGTCAGTTTTGGTTCTCCGTATTACAGGATGGATATAGCCTTGTTTGAATCAGTACAGAGAAGGTTGACCAAAATTATACAGGGGGTGCATAACTTTAGTTATGAGAAGAGATTGAAGCTATCAAATTTACGTCCTACTCGAGAGGCGTAGAGTAAGGGGTGATCTGATTAGAAGTTTTTTAAGTGGTTAAAGGGATACAATAATGGAGATGTAGGAAAAGTTCTTACGGCTAGTAAGTGTTGTGACATGAAACCACTTGGCTGCTGCTTCCTAAGCTTTACTGAACTTAATTCTATGGTACAGTCTGGAACAAAACATAACACTTCTTAGTGACACAGTAGCTACTGTAGTGTTACAGTATTATATGTAAACTAAGTACCCTAGTAATTTATAAAGTAATAAAAGTATTTACCTCACAAGACTGGCATGGCTGCCTCTTTAGTTGAATCTCTCAGTGTAAATAAAGGTAGGTACTAGGTATGGAGAAGACATCACATCAAAGTATCAAAATGCAACATAATAAAACAAGATATTATCCTTACTAATATCACAGTAAGCAGGTAGAACAAGAAGTAACGGATTCAAACTAGAAAAGCCTAGATTTAAAAAGGAAATAGGGGAAAACTGGTTCACAAACAGGGTGGGAAATGATTGGAATGGACTCAATCGTCAGGTAGTTAGTGCGGAGTCAATAGGGAGTTTTAAAAGGAGGCTGGACAATTCATGGATGGGGATAATAGGTGGAAGTATGTAGTATTAAGTAACAGGAGCTACCACGTGTAGGTCTCATGGCCTCTTGTAGCTTCCTTATTTTTTTATGTTTTTATGTTCTTATAAATGTAAATAAGTAAAAAATGGTAAATGGGTAAATAAATGTATCAATAATTTTTGCATAAACTGATTAACAATATTTGCTGTCTGATGAGCGCAAAATTTACCTACATAATGTACTTTTCAAGTAAATTGATACGTGTGTCACCTACCGTATTTAAAATCCAGTTGCAAAGCCATTCTAGATATTTAAAAGTGAAGCCATATTAGACTATTTTAATTTTAATATACCAAGTCCTACTGATCTGTTGAGTATTTATGTTGTAATTGTGAATGCAATACCTAATTTGTTTAAATTTGAAATCACTTGCAATATTTATTTATAAAGAATTTTAGATTATTTAATATCTACAAGTCAGTAACTTAATGTCCCCTTTTTTGTAAGGGAAGTATAATTCATGGAAAATACCCACTTTTTTTAGGTTGTAGGAGAGGATGGAGCCACGGAGGAGCAACCACCTCCATCCAAGAAACCTCTCTTGGATGAGGTTGGGACAAGTGGCAGCGCATCGTCTCCCACCTTAGCCCCCGGGCTTAACCCTCACAAAGACAAAGAGGTCACATCAGCCCTCTTTGGTGAGTGTAATTAATTTTTATTGTTTTTCATAGACTGGTTTTTTTTATCCATACGACTTTCTCCCTAAATCTAGGGTGTGGGAAACCCAACACAGAGCAGTTTGCTTAAAAACTACTAGAACCAGTTATGCAATTTGCTCAATCTCAATTTATAAAATATTTTTATTAAAACTAGCACCTTTTAAAAGGGGTTTTCAAATTCTGAAAAAAATTGATTAAATATGAAAAAATGCTAGATTTGAAAAAATTATAAACCTACAAGATATGCAAATTTTACAAAAATATAGTATATTTTCTATATAATTATGTAATTACAAATCCTTTTGCAATATTTTGCACAGTCTCTTTTTTTCTCATATGCTTCCTCTTTTTGGCATTTTTTCCATAGCTGATGTTATGCACACATTCTTTTTAATGCCCATCCACACCAAGAAACATTGTTCGGAGACATTGTTCGCAAACTGTTTCCAACAGTTTGGAAAACAATTTTAAGGTCCAATTTTTTTCCCCATTCATAAAAGAAAACCGAGAGTTTGTGTGTGTGCGTGTGTAATACCTAGTTGTATTTACCTGTGATATACGGGAAATGAGTTACACTCGGGGGGCCCTTTGTCTTGTCTCAATTGTCAACCGTAGCTTTAAATACATGAATATTCTTGGCATCTAAAATTTCCCACTGTCCAGGTAATTCTACATATCAATGTACCAAAAGGAAAACGTACTTCTTAATGCCCTTTCAAGCACCTTGTCTTCTTAATGTTTTTTGTGTGCCCTTTCTTTTGGCTTCTATGTCCCATACATACTGTCCTCTCTGTCGTTTCTCTCCATTCCTGACAGATCTATATATTGCTATCAAGTCAGCTCTTTTTCTTCTTTCCCCCAAATGATGCAGCCCTATTTCTTCAGCCACTCCTCAAAAAATAAAGAAGACTATACAGGGAGGTCCCGAAGATACGAGCAGTTGGGTTTCCCACCTGGCATACTCGTAAAGCGAAATCTCTTATAACGAAACACATAACTAATGGTAAAATATAGGTTCGGTTCCAGGACCCCATAAATTTAAAAAAAAAAAAAAAAAAAAAAAAAAAAAATAAATAAAAAATAAATAAATAAATAAATAAATAAATAAATAAATTTTTCAAGCTAAAATAAAATTTGGTAAATTTATAGGGGTGCGAGAACCCCTTGAGGAATACTATGATCCCTGGTGATATTCCTATGGTGCTATCACAGGCGTGGGAGCTGACCTGATTTCTTCAGGGAAGACATATTATACAGCTGATAACGGGGTGTTGTGTTGTGCGGGCGGCACCGATGTCCGCCGCCAGTGGAGATCTCCTTGGTAATTTTTTAGTAGGAAAGCGAGGATCCTTTGAGGAATCCTATGATCACTGGTGATATCCTATGGTGCTATCACAGGCGTAGGAGCTGACTGTCTTCTTCAGGAAGGCAAGGTAGGCGGATGACGGCGGTTTTTGAGAGAGGCGGCGGACCGGGGCAGGCCGACACCTCCGCCACGGTAGGTTGGGCAGGCTTAAACGTCTTATTACTCGTTATTATACAACCCCAGTGATTATGGTGAGATGTTATATCCACGTGTCATTATCTAAATCAATGTAGCACCGTGTGTACTATTACTAAATACTATTTAAATAAGGGCTATTTAAAGATGTTATGATAAGGTGACTGTTGGCGAGGCAGTGAGTGACGGAGAAATTCTTGCCGCGGGGCCGCCCATAAGACAATATTCACTATTTTAACCCACACACACACACACCTTCTACCACCAAAACACTAGCAACACAGGCTCCTTACTTATATATCTTACTATCTGATACATTAAAACTCCTTAAAACGCAAGCTTCCAAATGAAACGAGAATTAGTTTTAGATGACGGGGACAGAAGGCGGAGAGGGCAGTTTTGGGCATGCCATTCTTGCCCGGAAATATGTCCGCTGACTTGTGATTGGTCGAGAAGTTTAAAAACGGTTTGTCATTGGCTGGTGACGGATGACGCCTTAGCCAGTCACAACCTTCCTACTCGTTTACGACCTATCGAGGGAGCTTTTTAGCTTCCGTAGTTAGGGAAAGAGTATCTAGGTAGTGCGAGAGCAGGTCGTTGCTGGCCATACTACCTCCGTTGCTGGCTTCTCGCCCAGGGTTGTG